>ML792319.1:41754-89390 GCA_009831015.1 Picea engelmannii | reverse complement strand
GGCTAACACACTTGCAGAGGTAAATGAAACCTACAGAAGACAAGGTGTTGTAGTCCCTTTCTGTCTGAGCAGGAACACTTTAACCAAATCTCTGGCTAGCACACTTGTAGGGGTAAAGGAAATCTACAGGAGACAAGGTGTTATAGTCCCTTTCTGTCTGAGCAGGAACACTTGACCAAATCTCTGGCTAGCACACTTGCAAGGGCAAAGGAAATCTACAGAGGGTATGATGTTCCGATCCCTTTATGTCTGAGCAAGGACCCTTAACCAATTCTCTGCTATCCTTACAAATCATCACACAAGATTGATAAAAAGAATTATAAATTTCATTCAATAACTAAGACAGAGTCAGTAGTGTTTCAGCAAAGCGGAATTTATTAAAACAGTGTTTCAGCAAACGACAGTTAAACAAAACGTAAACAGAATTTATACTAACACACTTCTATCTAATGGGTGAATCTTGTGATGAAGGTGGGCCCTCCCTTCTCACAAGATTCCCCTGAACGAAAATCTAGAGAAGGATACTCAAAGCAGTTTTATATTCATCTGTCAAAATATCACATTACAAATTGAAAGAATGGAATGCATCCCGCTTCTCTGGAGTTGCTTCAATGTATCAAAACTTGGATCCTTCGAATGGTGATTTCCCCTGAATTTAAAGGGGAAATCCCTTCGATACAATCATTACAAAGCATATATGAATCCTATCCTAAATCGGATCTTCTTTCTAAATCAGCATAGGATGTCCTATTCTCACGCAACCGAATGCTAATACAGGAACTGAACGGAGTATTGCTGTTACGGCTGGTGTAACAGCTTTTTCTCATCGCTGCTGATGTTGTTTCAGCATCGCAATTCACGGGCTGTTTCAGCCACGTGAATTGTGTTTTGACTGTGTCGGTCTTGACTGCTAACTGTAACGGCTCGTGTTTCAGCATCGTGGCGGTCTCCTCTGTGTTTCAGCATCTGCACTTCTGAATTGAGTGACAACTCCATGTTTCAGCATCTGCATCCTCGAGCTATGTAGCAGCTCCGTGTTTCGGCATATGCGACCTTATACTGTGTAGAAGTTGTTTCAGCATCAGTTCAACAACGACTTTGGACAGTTCTGTGTTTCAGCACCGGCCTCAAATGCTAATTTGCAGTTATGGACACTTATGCACTTCTAATCAATGGTTAAGTACGAAAGTAATGTAAAATGTTATGCAAAACAGATTAAGCATATAGTAATGAGAAAGGACGTTGTATACCTTGGAATGATCAGATGAGATGATATTATGAGTCTAAATACAAGTGATGAAGGGTATAATAATGGCAAAAAGTATGGTAAAAAAGGTGCAATATGAGGTCCTAACAGTTATAACCTCATTGTGGCTCGGCAATTTGCATTGTCATTCGATGGCTGTCGTGCCAAAGTTGGAGATGTCCAGCTTGAAATCACTGAACAGTTTCTCATCTTGGCAACTAGTCTGCCTGTCATTGGACATAAATGGTTGAAAAGCTACAAGGTCAACAATGTCCCATGGACATTGTTATTTTGGTCTCGCACAGTGAACTCTTGCGACAGAGGCTTGCCTGTGAATATGTTAAAACCATGCTGGTATGATCTCCTAATGATAATCAAACAATTTGTTACTTGCGAGGGCAGGTATGGGTTTGTCTTTCTGTTTCATTTACGTTTATTAATGGTTTTTATGGGGTTCGAGCTAAGTTTTCCCCATTACCTACACCGAAGCCTGTTCAAAATGGCCAAACGTTACAAACACAGTCAGGCCGATACCAGCCTCTTCCATGTGGGATTAATTAAAATGTGTATGGTGTATGAGTTGGGGTTACGTCGTGATTCTTGGGATGATTTCCTTAACCGTAATGGCTTTATAGAGTCAAACCCTCCACAGGTCGATAAGCCTATGGTGGCCGAGAGCAAGCCTACCCCTGTACCCTACAGTGTTTTGCTACCCAAACCATTACCCGATTCCCCTACGAGCCTGCCCGTGGCTATGATTGCTAAGCCTACAATCAATCGGCCTAAAGCTAAAGCTGGTGTTAATGAAAAAGCCAAGAAAAACTCTCGCTTAATTTCTCGCATGGCGAGAAACAAGTCCAAAACTTCTGCCAACGCTGACCCTATCGTGGTCAGCGAAAGCTCTGATTCTGAAATCGAACAATTTCTCACTGACGAGTACCCTCACTCAGAAGGATTATGTGACAAGCCTGCTTGCAATTTTGTCAACAATCTACCACCTTGTCTGAAAGGTAATCCTAAGTTTCCTGGCATTAAATTAACACAGCGAACCCTCAATGAGTCACTAAAAATCCCTGATGCCCCGTGCGGCCAGTGTGGGTTATGGTTGGAGAGGTATTACACCGATGTGCCGATATTGCAGACCAGGATTCGCGATTTAGAAAATCAAGTGGTTAATCTCACCGGTCAGGAAGCAAATGTGCAACCCTCCGACAAGAAACAACGAACCACTGGCTCTATCCTGTTCAAAAATGTCAAGTCGACCACGACAGTTGTCAATTCAAAATTGGCATAATCTCAACAGTCTACCTGGTATAACCCTTGCCCATTTATATGGCACAATCTTAAGCTATGTGTTCGTTATTAACTTGCTCGATTACATAGACATGCACTGCTGTACATGGTTTGTTTTGGTAAATCGAATTTTGTTTAAGATTTTGAGTTAGATTTGGATTTTGATTCTAAATGAGCATATTCTGGATTTGATTGTTTTAAAATTAGTTATGATATAATGCTCTGTTGCTTCTATTTTAGAAATCCGTTTTGTATTTTGGATTTTGGGACATGATCTATCTTTTGATTCGAATTGGTTATCATGGTTGCTCTGTTTTTGTTTAAAAAGGGCGTTTTGTTTTACATTGAAGATCGATGCAATTCGTAACTGTAACCCGATTACTAGCCATTCAATCCGTGAAGAAAATCGACCCTGTTCTGTTATGAGGTGACTGTGTAATTTGGTCACAAATGAATGTGTGAAATCAAAACGACTTACCCAGAATGATGATTCGTCCATAATTGTCTTAGACCCGATCTCATTTGATTGGTGTCCAGTTCACAGTTAGCAATGCTTTTTGTTTTTGACTGTGTCATACTCTGATATTGAAATCGATGATAATTTTGGTCAATGATGCCATGCATATTTAGTTTTAGTATATCGTGACAACCTTTCTCAATTTTGATCACAACAGAATCTTATGCATAACCTACAGATCGTCTATCTTTGTTGAAACGACTATGTATTGCTACAACTGTAACAAATTATAATTAAGATTTCGATTCTGATTGCATTTGATTACTGTTTTTGTTGATTGTAGTTGACGATTATGATTACTTCGTATCTTACATGACTCGAATCAAGGATTAATTCGTTTGATACAAAACAGGCCTGTTAAAAGTTTGACCATGTTTTATGGTGGCTAGAAACAGAGCGTTTATTTTTACCCTGTTTGATTACATTTCTTTTGATATGGTTTGATTTAAATGATAAATTCGGTTGATTTATTAGTAGTTCAATCGTTACTAAAAGATAATTCAATTTGATTTTATTTGATTATTATCTGATCCTGTTTACTATTTTGACTAGCTACAGAATCAGATGATTCTGTAGCTAAGTCTGTAAAGTCAATTTTTTTTATTGTTTTTCTAATAAAACATCCTTCTAATTTGGTTTTTTGTGTTCTATTGTAGGCAAATTCGAATTGGCAATAGATATCATGGGCAGTTAGGGGATGATCTACAGATTTTACTTGCTTTGTATTTTCTTAGTTTAGGAGATTTTGGGATTATTCCCAGATTTTGTAAAACCGTTTACTATTATTCACAAGGATGTTTTACCTTGTGAAAAACCTATATAAACCTATGGTTTTGTAATAATTGATCATCCTCAGTTGTGGGAGAACAAGGATATAGAATTCTGAATCAGACTGGAGCAGAATTGGTGTTTTGTCATAGCTTTCGCTTTTCAATATATCAACACTTTGTTCCATGTTTTGTATATCAGCTTGTTTATGGTTTAGTATTGCTTTAGCTACCTAAATCAAATGCAAATGATATAATCTTATTATTGTTATCTATATCTTGTTTCTTCCAAAAAGATAAAAGAATGTAATAGTTGTTGATTCATTTTATGAATGATAGCTTTGTCTTCTTCGTAGATTGAATTATAATATATAAGTTTCTTGCATAATAGGTTTTCCCTTTTGCAGGAATTTATAATCAGAAAACTGTTATGATTTCTTTTATGTCTTGTTTGTCCTGTATCATACTTCAAGAAGAAGCATAGCTGATCGTTTACGAGAAGCATACGGATTAACTGGTGTGAGTTTCCCTCCTCCAATCAGCTTAGAAGCCATCATACGCAGGGCAGACTTGGAGCGTTTCCAGGTCAATTAGTATTTAGTTTACTGCTTTTATTAAGTAGTTTAATATAGATATAATTTTGATTTGTTTTAATTTCAGTTAGTTTATCTTTTTATTCATAAATCATTAAATCAAAAAAGAGTTATCTTCGCTGTCTTGGGACAGCAAGCAAATTAGTTTCACAGGTTTATTCAAATCTGTAGACTGTATGTAATGTATATTTGTGAATAAATTGTAATTAAACTGATAATTAGATAGTTGATTTGAGTTATTATAAGAATAATTTGTAGTTTGTAGATAGAATAGTTTAGATAGTTTATATTTTAGTATATTAGTTTCTTTATTTGTTTTATTAGTTTCTAGTTTCCTCTATTTTAGTTTGATTTCTTTTATTTAGTTAATTAGTTTGTTTTAGATGTTTTATTAGTTTTTAGATTACTTAGCTCAGATCAGATTTTCTCTTTGGTTTTCTTAGGAGACCTTAGAGCGGCCAACGGAGATGTTAAACTCGTCAGGGTGGTCCATTCCAAACGGCTTGGGTTATTTAGACAACCCCGGACCGGTTCCACTCTCCCAGTTGACGGATGGACTGTTTCCCCCGTCAACAGAGTGGTATAATGAAGTAAGCACCATCGAGGTGAAGGTGAAGGAGGTAGTGCAACATTGTGGGGAAGATTTGCAAAGAATAGAAGAAACACTAATGATCGGGGGTAAGTGTTAATCAGTGTTGGATCAAGGCATTGAAGGAAATGTTATGTATCTTAGCAGTAGAGATGGGCAGAGGAGGATGTCCAATCCCTAAATTTTGTTCACCTACCTTTCAAGAAAGGTTCTCAAAAAATTTCAACCAAGGGAGCCTGATGTAGGAGCATCCCTGACACTATATTTATCTTACATGGTTGTTTATGTTTTTTGTTTTGTGATTAAAAAATAAGATAAATAAATAAAAATGACAATTATAATGTAATGCAATATTTCATGTGCATAGTGAATTTTTCTCACTTATTAAAATATGAATCATTTTTTTTTAAATTTGAATTGTTAGGGTAGTTGTAAGGCCAAAATCTAAGGAACAAAACCGTAAATATGAAGTTTGTGAATACGAAAAGGAACTTTATATCTCCTTTGATTTGGGTTGTGTAGTGTGGATGGTTATGAATTCTAGGGACCTATGCATAGGTTATGTGAATTAAAGAGGCATGATAGGATTGACCATTAATTCAATAAAGAGGTTGTTGAACCATGTGTTTGTTTCTTCTAAGTGTTTGTGGTGTGTGTAATTTTGTTGTGGATGCTTATTATTAAATATGTTGCTTATGTCAGGTAGTCTCTTATAGTCTCGATATGAAGTTGTGTTCAAACCTCATTGATCTTACTCAATATAATTCTGACCACTACTTATGGGACTCCCACCGAGTCTGGGTTAATCTCTTTTCTGACTCCCGAAAAAATTAAAAGATTGTCGAGTGAACTTGTCTCTTTCATGCTTGTTAAATGGCTTTGAAAGGAAGTCTATTTTTGTATAGGTTTAACCCTTTTCTGGACCAAATAGACTACTTATGAAAAATGAATACTCTAGTCATCATTGGCTAGAAGAGTTCTCCTGGATATTATTTTATACTTTTTCAGACCTAGGGGACTAAATCTACAAAAACTGATATTTTTGAGTTAATTTGTAATTGCATCCCATTATCCTACTTGCATTGTTGAGCCTGATGTCAGCTCCCGATTTCTCATTATAATCCCCTTTTCCCCAACAATTCTCCGTATTATCCAGGCGGTGCCTTCTATATATCCTTTGCAAATTAACATCCCTTTATCCATAGAGGAAACATACCCCCGAGTGTCCATGTCCCGTCGGCACTTTCCTGCATTGACCATAGGTATGTTTCGCTGCTTGGAACTAGTTTCTTACTCGCGACACCCATTTCCTCTCCTGTATCATAACATTTCTTTTCCTATGAAAAAACAAAAAAAAAACGGGCGGGAAAAAAATATTATCTCCTATCGGCAGTAGTTGTGTCGCACTTGAACAAAGCATAAATTCTTGATTCCATTTCATCCAAGGTTTCGGTTTAGCATGAACTTAGTAATTTGAGCTTGTTACTTAGAGTATGCTCCTCTAACTATTTACTCTTCCAGTCCCTATGGAGAGTTTGTTGATGCGTCCTACGTCACAAACTTTTGTCAATGATTAATGTTAAGTCTATATTGCCTGAGTTATTCATTTGTCTCATGATTTGGTTCAAAGGAAGTCTAAGCCTATGTTCGCAATTCATTAGAACTCCTTGACTTTTCATGTCGGCCATCCCCTTACAAGTGAACCTCAGAATCACATGAAGTTGTTGTCCTACCTCACACCCTGGGCCTACTTTCATCATTGGTAGGTGACCTTGAACCCATTAGATGAAATCTATCCATTGGTCATTGACTTGGGGGTTTCCCTTGTGTTCGACGTGAATAAATATATTCACACATTGGGATTCGTGCAATGGCTTGGATTCCATTAGACCCTATTTGTGGTTTCCTCTCCTTTGTCGACAATTTTCATTATTGACTGCTAGTCAAAGGGTCTCTTACGTGTACTACTTGCATCAAGTACATGTGAGAGACGCACATGGTCGTTGGTTCGTGAACATCCTACTCATCCAAGCTCTTCCTGATCATCAAGATATTTCTTTGAACCTCATGATGGATGATGAGAGATGCCTTAATTCTCTCCTTTCAGCAGGTCTCCTTCCATCGACTTCAACTCATCTATTATGGAATCGAGATCTAGAGTTTTATGAGTACCTAGAGGCTTATAGTCATCAGTGGTAGGTTCTCCTACCATCGACAGTTGTTAATATATTAATGTATTCTGATCAATGGATTCTTCAAGTGTTCAACCTCAACACCCATATTCACACTTGTGGAATGTACTCAGTGCCTTGACACCTACTTTGATTATTGGTGGGTTGCCTCACGTTTGTTAACAATATACCTCAATGACCGGTAATCAAACGAAGTCTCATTATGTTCGACTTCAACCAATTTATTCACATGATGTAGACTTGCACCTTTGGCGGATAGTGTAGAAGACCTCTAGTTTATAGTAGCAGATCCCATATCTATTATTGTCTTTCATCAAACCAGTACCTATGTGAATTCAGTGATCATGGAAGATCATATTTTAATCCATGGTATACAAATATCTTCAGTTGATTTTGAGACTGGACTCCACTGTGTCTTGTCCATGACTATGACAGCCTATGGCATGTGTCCACTTTGTATTACCTATTCATGGAAATGAACAACTATTTGATATATATCCACATGGATCTGCAGTGTAATTCAGTTTGGAAGCCATGTGTACAGATTCAAGATGAATTGTATTATCCTCATGAGTAACTATTTTTTTCCAAATGGGTCCTCATTACTCCACTTCTGGGAACTATAATGTATTTCGACCATCACATTTTCTTCTCTGGCCTCACACATTAAGGGGCATATGTTATAGAAAAAATTTCCACACTCCATGCATCTCTATTTGATGTCCTTCCATTTCCCTTTGCAGACTCACATTCCCCCATTTTGTTCACTCCAAAGCTAAAAATACATTTTTTTGTCCATATACGTGGGCCCCAGTTCGACAGCTCGCGTATACGTAGGTTGCTCCATTACAGCCTAAGTACATCGGGTTTTGTGCTAAAAAAATTAAAATATATTGGTTTTCCATGCCATGTCACAAGATCCATGATCCTTGACCTTCCATATACTGCAAATGCTCCGAACTAACCCTTCAATTCCATTTGGAGGCTATAAATTGAACCATATACAAGCCTTGAACACACATCATTGAGAGAAAAGACACTCTGAAGAAATGTCACTTCATATTGAGTATGCATCCCTTTGTCCTTGAAAGTATGAACTTCTTATGTTCATCCCCCAAGATCTTCCTACCTTGAGGTGGAGAACCTCATTGACTTCTACTACTTGTGAGCTTGCCTTTGTGGATGACTGAAGTGGTGAAGGCCCAGCTGGAGGTACTTGGTTTCTCGGTTTTGATATGTGTTGTTACAGAAGTTTGTCACCTATGTACTTTTGTTTATTACATTAATAGAAATACTATTTTTTCGTCCAATTATATGTCGCAAATATTTACATTACTTTCCATGGGCATATTTGTTATACATTTTAATGGATTATGCTATTTTATATGCTAACTTTCTATATAATTTCTATATGCTTGTATATCTTGATTGTTGAGAATAAGTTGTAGGCATAAAGATTCGATCGTGAGCTCAGTCGAGGTCTTATTCAGATGTCCATACGAGGTAGGCTCTTATCCTTCTCTTGTTATTATTTCTATTTATCTAGCATAGTTGAGTTTAGAATTGATTTATGGGTGTCGTTCTATCTGTTGTGGTTTACCCCTTGCCATAGAGATTTCCCTCGTAACAGTAAGAACCATTGAAGGGGAGTGGTATAATGAAGTAAGCACCATCGAGGTAAAGGTGAAGGAGGTAGTGCAACATTGTGGGGAAGATTTGCAAAGAATAGAAGAAACACTAAAGAGCAGGGTAAGTCTTAATTAGTGTTGGATCAAGGCATTGAAGGAAATGTTATGAATCTTCGCAGTAGAGATGGGCAGAGGAGAATGTCCAATCCCTAAATTTTGTTCACCTACCTTTCAAGAAAGATTCTCAAAAAATTTCAACCAAGGGAGCCTGATGTAGGAGCATCCCTGACACTATATTTATCTTACATGCTTGTTTATGTTTTATGTTTTGTGATTAAAAAATAAAATAAATAAATAAAAATGACAATTATAATGTAGTGCAATATTTCATGTGCATAGTGAATTTTTCTCACTTATTAAAATATGAATCATTTTGTTTTAAATTTGAATTGTTAGGGTAGTTGTAAGGCCAAAATCTAAGGAACAAAACCATAAATATGAAGTTTGTGAATACGAAAAGTGACTTTATATCTCCTTTGATTTGGGTTGTGTAGTGTGGATGGTTGTGAATTCTAGGGACCTGTGCATAGGTTATGTGAATTAAAGAGGCATGATAGGATTTACCATTAATTCAATAAAGAGGTTGTTGAACCATGTGTTTGTTTCTTCTAAGTGTTTGTGGTGTGTGTACTTTTGTTGTGGATTCTTATTATTAAATATGTTGCTTATGTAGTGTTATTTATGTGGTGCATATTCCTGTGTATATTTATTTGCATCAATCAACCTCTTCAAAGTGTGTGATTACATTGAAAACCCTTGTTTTTCCTTGGAAACAACTTCATACACCACCACACACAAAACAAGCAAATATTTTTAAAAAGAAATTTAAAAATAATTTCAGAACCTTACGTGATCAAGGTTTGATTCTAGTTAGACTACCTAGAAAATGCAACATTTCCTTCATATTTTTTAAGATCATACATAGTGCAAGGAAATGAACATACGTAGACAAAAAAAACTGAAATGATAAATTAAAACAACATACAAAAGGTTCTAAAAAAACTTACAAGTACAATTGTTTACCTCCCAACTTGAGATAAATGATTGTATCTTGGGAAAACATCATTTTTTTGGATGAAATGGAAGGGGTTTCCAACTAGAAATGGTGTTATAGATGTTTTGTAGTGATTCATTTAGCCCATAAATGCTCAAAAACAACAGAATCCAAAATTCCCTTGTTGCATGCAATGGCATAGGTTCGGGACCTCGATCAACAATAAGATCATATCTTCATAGGGGCTCTTCTACCTTGTTCAAAAAATTAGGGTATATCCACATAGGTTGAACACCTTAAGACAACCACCCCCATACAAAAATAAAATATTAGTCCACTAGCGTTACATGGTTAAGACCCACAAACAGGGAAATAATATATGGCCCTAGCTAACACGACCAGTTGAGGAAATATATTAATGCAATAATAAAATAGATTATATGAGCATCTCTCAAAATTGATGATCATCAAATGACCCTCCATGTTCTTTAAATAGATATCATGGAACGATAAAGTGTTAAGCCACAAATTAAATGTCATTAATATCGAGGAGGAGATGAACCATCAGATCACTTTATGTCTAGAACGTAATCATGACCATCAGATTAGTTAGTTACAAAATAACACCTAAAGAAACACACTTTACCTAAAGACATGTTAGACCAAGTTGATCTTAACTAAATCCTAATTTTCTAAATATCCTAATAGATTGAGACATGGAGCCTAGAGTTTGAAAGGTCTTGACGGACGCTTCTCAACTACATAATTGGAGATCTAGTTTGACATTGAGAAGGCACTAAATTTTAACCAAGAACATCTGATGATAAAGGCTGGCTTGCTAGTGGGGTGCACAAGTGACTTGATTTTATGAAGGTTTCCATTTAGTCACACAATGTAAGAAATCATTAGAAATTCTTGATGAGTAATTTGACATTGTCAAATGGGAAGTTTGATTTTATTCTACCAAGCATTGATTTACCTACCTATAAAAGTTGCAAGGCAAGTTGCACATGTCATGCACTTAAAGCCAATTTAGAGACTTGTGTTAGTTCTTAATGAGTCATTTGGGATTGGAATGAGGCCAAGGATATGTCATTGGAAAGGCCTGAAGGTAAGATATCACCTAAAAACTCATTTTTTTTATGGTGCCCAACAACAAAAGATTTTGATTTGTAAACCTCTATCATTAAACTACTTCCTTGAAACAAGTCATGATTTTGTGAAAGTTCATTATGTCAGTGATTTAGGGTAGGAATAAGGCATATCATATACTATTGGAAAGGTATAAGAGAATCCTACATCATCACCATGCCAAATTTTTCCTTTGAGTTTGATTCAAAACAAAATGTGATCAATGAAGTCATAACTATGAAATTTGGTCCCCTAGGAGACACACAACATGTGCACTTTGTAGACTGAGCATACAAAATTAGAATTTAGCAAATGAGGATTCGTTGAAAATCTCATTCTGAATTCTTAAAGGAAAATTGAATTCCTTTATATTCTATGCAATACCTAGCTCATGTGGAGCCCGCCTAGTGTTAAGTGAAAGAGGTTAACATTGAAATTTTTGGAAACTATGCTCACTTTTGATGAAATATGACCTAACCATACTAGACACGTTCTTCACTAATATGGGAGGTTTTCAAAACTAAAAAATAAGTTGGTGATGACCTTCCCAAAGGCTAAAATATTGGGAGCCCAAAATAAGCCAAACAAGGCCGAATTCAATTTGATTGTGTGCTGACAAGATCCTATTGGGATATCTATATTTAATGGTTTCTAGGAAGTTTGGTGGGTGATAGTAGGCTAGGGGATACTATGAAATTGAAAATAAATTATCCCCAATAATCAAATTTCAGAGAGAAAGGCTCGACCAATAGGAAAATTAAATTATTGTATCCATCTTCAACTAAATCTAGGTGAACTAGTACTGATGACATATACTCTTCTAATGTTTGGTAAGTCACTATGAACCTGAAATACCATACTAACAATGACTCCTATAGTGTTCTTTAATTGAAATAAGTGTTTGAAAGGTTGCTTAGAACAATTCTCTTATTGTCTTGGGAAGATATGTAATATGAAATTTCATGTTGAAGCCAAAGGATATTTTTGGGTCAACAATCACATAAATCCAAAATGACCTAAATAATGATACCTAACAACATATAATGAGTCCCCAACAACAAATTATAATAGTAAAGCCATGAAGTAAGACAATCTAGCATGGGATGTATAAATCAAAGAGAGATAATGACAAGGAGATAAGGAAGGCCATAGGAGAGGGCTCATGAAAGAGATACAACAAACTAACCAAGTCCAAAACCTAAGAGGCGAGAACCAAGGGTGAAATGAGAAGAAATAAGGTTCTTAGGAAGGTGAGAGAAGAAGGGAAGAATCCCTGAAGCATGTTGGATAGGTATGAGTGGGATTTGATACAAGAAGTTAAAATAGGGAAAAGGTACATGAAGCGTGAGAAACTAATCGCACAAATGTGATCAAAATGTCAAAAAATTGTAGGGGAAATGAGGACCACAAAAAACACAAAAATGGTGTATAAAAAGTGGGAACAAGGGAAAATCGAAAATCATTTTATCCTTTTTTCTAGAAAGAAGATGTAGGTCTTTGACATTACAAAAGGTAAATCATGTTTTCCCTTTATTGAGCAAAAAGACATAGGCCTTGACATCACAAAAGGTAAATCATGTTTCCCCTTAACCAAGCAAGAAGACATAAGAATCGACATCACAAATCCATTAAGTATTACAAAATATTGCATGCACTATGGTTGTTTGGGTGATATTTTTAGAGGGGAAACCTATGCCATTAAATTTCTATTATACTCATGTGTTAAAAAAATGGGGATGAAAATGGTATCATTATGAATAATCATCCATGATGATGGGGACACTTTTTACAAAAAATGCAAAAAAGGGGTGAAATGAAAATAGGTGAATGACCCTGATACTATGTTGAAGCATTCTAGGGGTTGTAGGTGTAGAATTTCACCTAAAACCAATATAATTTTTTGAAGAGGGTATTCTCCAATGATGTTATCAATGAAAGGTAAATGAAATTTATAACATCACAAGGGACACCCATGATATGGTATGTTAGCACTCTGTAAATTTGTTCGGTTGATAAACCAAATGACATAGGTAACCTACAAACCAACTTTAGAGCTGGGTACTAGCCTACTCAGCTCAGAGAAGGCTCTCTCTTGTCACTTGGTCTTTAACAAATGAGTTTCTTTGACAAATCAATGGCTATGTTTTGTTGCTTTGAAGGGTTTTTTATAAATTTGCTAGCAAGGAAGGGGATGGACACTTAGGGCTATGGAGTCAAACTCCTAAAAACGAATGGAAGGACTGACTGGTCGGTAAAAATATCTAGAGGATAAAGGCTAAATGAGGTAATGAATCTGACTTATAAATTAAAATTTGCAGAGTGTAGGAATAAAAGGAAAAACATACAACTGCATCATAGCATTAAATAAAATGAATTATGACTTAGTTAGGAAGAACTTAACATAGTTTAAATTTCTTGAGCCAAGAGCATCACAAGATGAATCATGGGCCTTCTATTCAGCTTCAGAAAATTACATTCAAGTTACAAATAACTAAACTCATTCCCTTGCACTTCTTCCAACCCCTAATACATTTGAAAATCCTAATATTTATACAATCTGAGTTTCTTTGGTTTGAAACCAGTTACAATGATAAGAAATAAACGTTTTGGTTTTGAAACTGATTACAATGATAACCAAGAAATTGTTTCGAGATACAGATTATGGCTCCCTGGTGTTTCGGTCCCCTTCTTCGCCACTTGTTCCAATACTGAGGTTATGATGGGATCCATGGTCGTGATGAAAATACTTGGAAATGAGAGGAAATGGTGTGCAGTTGGTGTATTGTTGAGATGTAGGTGGAAGACGGTGGTCGCGCCAAGGTTCTAACGGTCCAACGTTCAAATAATAATCAAATCAAATAAATGTCATTTTATACTTTTCTATTTTGAGGGGGCACAAGGAAGTGGGTTTGAGGTAACCTGCCTTTCGTCCCACAATGCACCTAGTGATGCCATGTACCCCGAGAGAAAAACGTGGTTTAAATTATGGGGCCTCCCTTCGAAATTAAACTCTGTGCAACTTCATGCCCTGCAATCGCTCTCGACCGTTGATCTCGGGAACTCATGATCCATGATACTTCGGACCATATCGGATACTTTTCTATTTTGCGGGGGCAGGAGGAAGTGGTTTTGAAGTAACCCGCCTTTTCTCCCACAATGCACCTAGTGACGCCACGTACTCCAGAGAGAAAACTGTGGTTTAAATTGTGGGACCTCTCTTCAAAATTGAACCCCGTGCATCTTCGCCCCCCGCAATCACTCTCAGTCGTTGATCTTGTTGCAATCTGCGATCTGGGTAATCCTGTTATTTTAGTTCCACGTTGAAGTTTATATGTCCACCAACTCCAGAATCCTTTTAACCAAGTTTAGAGATGGTGCCATTTTTTGTGTTTCGGAGCTTTGGATGTTGAGCAGGAATACCTCCCAGAGGACGATCACCCGAATCTGACGTGGTGACTTGACATCATTGTGTTGATGTGTCATGGAAAGAAGGGTGAGACATGTCACGTGGAAATGGATGAATGACGCAACCAAATGATCAGAGATGAGTGCCACTTGTCATGGTTGATGAGTGTGCCCCGTCTCTCAACTAATGGTTTCCACGTGCTTTGGCACTTCAGGCTTCAGGAGTTTTGGATTGTGAAGCATGAAGTTCTCCTGGAGTAGTACGGGCCCGCTTGATGTGGAAGTCTCTTGTCACTTCAAGACGTTGGGACTTCGACACTTCTATTTGGTCATTGAACCTTGTGCATCTTTGAAACTCTGAATGCGTGAGAGCCATTAATATGAATTGTATATGAGATCTCCACCCTTGAAAATTGAAACTGTCTGTTGGTTCGTGTTTCAAGCCCAAAATGGGCTGCTCTGAATGCTGTGTTTTTTCTCATGGTTATTCCCTGTGCATACAACATACTTGATCGACATGTCGTAAGCTCAATTAATGGAAAACAAGATGACAAGAGATTCGAACCAAATCATGATATGTGTTTACCCTTCAAGAAAAACATAAAAACTCTGTGAAAATAATTAGTCAAGAAAGACAATAAGTAAAACCAAGTTGTTGAACAAATGGGAGACGGGCTTGACCAACTTTAAGAGGAAATATTTATGGGAATGTATGCGGAAAAGAGAGAGAACGGGTAGGGGTGTAGACTTAGGTATTAACATGGGGGACATGATTATTTGGATGATTAGTCGAGTGAAGGATTTAGGTGATGAAAACTTGATGGAGCTAGTGAAGACATTTTAACCTCTGAGTGGAAAGATGTCACAAGGACAAGATGTTTTGAAAAAAATAATACAAATTAGAATGTGATAACATTGTCTCCAACGGGGATGATATCCTCCTAGTGAGGTAGAAAAGAACTCATAGACCTGGTGCCTGATCCATTGGGATGCTCCCAAAACATGTGTGTACCATGCTCTGACCTGTCACCAATGTCCACCAAAAACCCAAGTCTGTACACTGCTCTCAACTGAAAACTGAACGTTGAATACACTACTACACTCTGAATGTACACACTGCTGAAAAACCAAACTGAAAATGACTTGACCAACAAGCTTATTTTCACACTCCTATCTACTCTAAAACCATTGAAATGAATACTCAATCAAGTGATCCTAAAGTTCCAATGCATCCAATCAAGAAATTGGCTTTCTGATTGTCCTCTGCTCACATTTTTCTTAAGTAGGCAGACAAATGTAAAAGATGGAAGTTGAAAACAAAATTGAATCCAAAATATGAGCTTATGAATGAAACAAATTCCTCCTTCACTGATGAATGTAATAGGATGGCCACAGGATCTTTAAAACCATGAAAAATCATTTCTTCTTGATGAACAAAAACAGAAATACAAGCCTCATTCATAAGTGTTTGTTGTTCTTGCTTTATTTCTTCAGTTCTGAGAACATTGTCAAATGAAATGACAACAATAGGTTTGTATACTCTTCCATGCATATCAACAAAAACATTCATACATCCTTGAACATATTCAAATATGGCATCCATATTATGTGTATCAAGGTTATCCTCATGTTCATCAAACAGTTTTGATTTGGTTTTATTAACCTTTGGGAATTTTTCTTGAGGACTGTCATTTTGACTTTCAAATGAATGAAGGGAAATAAGTTTATGCTCATAATATTCTTGCAAATGTGAAAATCTAACAACATGAACTATTTCACAGTCTAGAGTTCCCATGGATGCATTTTCAAAACCATGATTTTCAAAGGAATCAAATAAAGCAACTGCCTCTTCATTATCTTTTTGTATTTCTGATTGAAAAGTGGCATACATTGTTTTGTTTCTTTCTTGAAACTCTATGTCATTTGTTTGTTCACTGCTTGAAGTCTCCAAAGATGTAGTTTTAGAACCCTCATCCATGTCTAAGCCACTTATAATTTGAACAACCACATCGTTCACAAGGGAATAAATACAACTTTGAAGCACTTTGTCTTGCTGAAAATCTTGTTGAATATATTCATCAAGTTCAGGAAAAGGAAACTGACTTTTAGCAACAATTTCTTGATCAGTTTCATCTTCAGCCAAAGGAGGGGATACTATTTGTTGTTGGGATGAATATTCATAAAGGGATTCTATTATTTCATCATTCATACTCTCTTGATTACCAAAAACATTTTCAAGGTACTTAATGAAATGTTCACAAAATTCACAACAATCTTCAAACACCAAGAATGAAGGATTAGATTCTCCATAATGATTAAAGAATGTTATTGGAAATCCTTAAGAGAGTATAAGCTACATGGTTTTAAACCTTCATACCATAATATTTCTTTCCCCTCTAGAGTATCCATAAACATTTTCATCAAACAATCCTCATGAAATTCAACCCCCAAGTTACATATATGCATGTGAAATCTAATCAAGTGCAAGGCAACATCATTTCCTTTCCCATCTTTGAATTTAGAAAAATACGTTTTCCAATCTATCTATGGAATATGATTTGGAAAGCCAGGAATATGAGAGTGATTCATTGAAGCATACCTTGCAGATATGTGATCCATCTTGAATCAATGGATTCATCAATAAAATATTTAGGCTACTGAGTCTTTGGACAGTGGAGTCGCCATGAAAATTTTGAATTCTAGATTCCTGAAAATGGAGTTTCCAGGTGAATGATGTAAAACCTTTTTGTGTCTGAATACTTTTCACCATCAGTACTCAGATCTGAACTTTTTCGTTTATCACAGGGAATATTTCACCTTCGCTCCCCGGCAACGACGCCAAAATGTTAGCACTCTGTAAATTTGTTCGAATGATTAAAAAAATGGCAGACCTAACCTACAAACCAACTTTAGAAATGGGTACTAGCCTGCTCAGCTCAGAGAGGGTTCTCTCCTATCACTTGGTATTTAACAGATGAGTTGCTTTGGCAAATCAATGGCTAGGTTTTGTTTCTTTGAAGGGTTTTTTATAAGTTTGTTGGCAAGGAAGGGGAGGGACACTTAGGGTTATGGAGTCAAACTCCTAAAAACGAATGGAAGGAATGACTGGTCAGTAGAACTCTCTAGAGGATAAAGGCTAAATGAGGTGATGAATCTGAGTTATAAATTGAAATTTGTAGAGTGTAGGAAGAAAAGGAAAAACACACAACTGCATCAGAGCATTAAATAAAATGAATTATGACTTAGTTAGGAAGAACTTAACACAGTTTAAATTTCTTCAGCCGAGAGAATCAAAAGATGAATTATGGGCGTTTGACTATCCAATTTAAACATAAGATAGTGAAAATAGAATTTAAGCACACAATAAATACATATGAAGAAAGAAGATGAAACTCAGGCCACCACCATTAGAATCTTTTCGTGGAAATTTCAGGACATCTGGATGTGCATTCTATTCATCTTCAGAAAATTACATTCAAATTCCAAATAGCTAAAATCATGCCCTTGCACTTCTGTCAACCCCTAATACATTTGAAACTCCTAATATTTATACAATCTCAGTTTCTTCGGTTTGAAATCGGTTACAATGATAAGAAAGAAATGTTTCGGTTTTGAAACCGATTACAATGATAAGAAATAAATCATTTCGAGATCCATATTCTGGCTCCCTGACGTTTCGGTCCCTATCTTCGCCACTTGTTCTACTACTGACGTTATGATGGGATCCATGGTCGTGATGAAAATACTTGGAAATGAGTGGAAATGGCATGCAGTTGGTGTACTGTTGAGCTGCAGGTGGAAGACGGTGGTCGCGCCAAGGTTCTAACGGTCCAGTATTCAAATAATAATCAAACAAAATAAATTCCCTTTTATACTTTTCTATTTTGCGGGGGTGCGAGGAAGTGGTTTTGAGGTAACCCACCTTTCATCCTGCAATGCACCTGGTGATACCACGTACCCCCAAGATAAAACTGTGGTTTAAATTGTGGGACTGCCCTTCGAAATTCAACTCCGTGCAACTGCACCCCTCGCAATCTCTCTCGGCCATTGATCTCGAGAACTCATGATCCATGATACTTAAGACCCAATCGACTACTTTTCTATTTTGCGGGGGCATGAGGAAGTGGTGTTGAATTAACCAACCTTTTCTCCCACAATGCACCTGGTGACACCACATACTCCATAGATAAAATTGTGGTTTAAATTGCGGGACCGCTCTTCAAAATTAAACCTCGTGCAGCTTCACCCCCCGTAATTTCTCTCGGCCGTTGATCTTGTTGCAATATGTGATCTGAGTAATCCTGTTATTTTAGCGCCACGCTGAAGTTTATCTGTCTGCCAACTCCAGAATCATTTTAACCAAGTTTAGAGATGGCGCCAATTTTGGCGTTCGAGAGCTTTGGATGCTGAGAAAGATTACCTCCCATAGGACGATCTCCTGAATCTAACGTGGTGACTTGAAATCATTTTGTTGATGTGTCATGGAAAGAAGGGTGACACATTTCACGTGGAAATGGACGAATGACGCAACCAAATGACCAGAAATGAGTGCCATGTGTCATGGCTAATGAGTGTGCCTCGTGTCTCAATTGATGGTTTCCATGTGCTTCAGGATTTTTGGATTGTGAAGCATGAAGTTCTCCCAGAGTAGTATGGGTCTGGTTGACGTGGCAGTCTCTCATCACTTCGGGACTTCGACACTTTTGTTTGGTCGTTAAACCTTGTGTGTCTTTGAAACTCTGAATGTGTGAGAGTTGTTAATATGAACTATACATGAGATCTCCAACCTTGAAAATTGAACCTGTCTGTTTTCTCATGTTTCAAGCCCGAAATGGGCTTCTCTGAATGATGTGTTTTTTCTCATGGTTATTCCCTGTGCATACAACATACTTTATCAACCTACCGTAAGCTCAATTAATGGAAAACAAGATGACAAGATATTTGAACCAAATCACGATATGTGTTTACCCTTCAATAAAAACATAAAAACTCCGTGTAAATAATTAGTCAAGTAAGACAATAAGGAAAACCATGTCGTTGAACAAATGGGAGATGGGCTTGACCAACTTTAGGAGGAAATATTTCTGGGAAGGTATGCGAAAAAGAGAGAGAAGGGGCGGGGGTGTAGACTTAGGTCTTAACATGGGGGACATGATTATTTGGATGATTAGTCGAGTGAAGGATTTAGGTGATGGGAACTTGATAGAGCTAGTGAAAATGTTTTAAACTCTGAGTGGAAAGATATCACAAGGACAAGTTATTTTCAAAAATTAATACAAATTAGCATGTGATAACATTGTAAAAATGGGTAAAAATAAATTTAAGGTGGGTAATAACTAGACTTGGCAAAAACTAGAATAAAATAAAAGTAAAATAAATGGCTAATTTGATGTAACACACCAAACCCCCTAACTCTCTCTTATGTTGATGGGATTTTAATGTTTCTCTTTCTTTTCAAATCAACTCATATATGATCATAAGGACCTCTAATAGATTCTACTCGTTGAGATATTTCCAATTACTATAACCATGCCCAAATACGATCTCTGGGTCTAAAGTTACAACCTCTAGAAATGTTCAAGATCTCATTATTGAAATCCATATCACTGCCACGTTGCTTCCTACCACTCATACCGTCTGACATGGCATTGGTGTGGTGCCAATATGGCACCTATCCTTAACTCGTCGCTCATTAGTTCTGAATTTCACGAAACCCTTGGTCGTCATCGTCTGGTTTCTACCCGCATGTAGCATCAACACACTCAACGTTGAACATTTCGGCAATGATGTTGCTGGTGGGTTTTTAACCTCAGATCTGACGATTCTCAGAACCTGATAGAAAATGGTTCATATCTCGTCATCACCTATAGCTTGCATGATGATTATCGTCCATGCTCCTTACTTCTTCCATGATAAATAGGTGGGACCTACAGGGATTCACGACTAAGATTTCATCTCACAATTCCACCATCCAACAGTTTTCGTTTCACTCCAAATCCCTTTTTGTCGTTGACTCATCCTCTGAGTCCTACCCAAACCTCCACTCACCATATTATGACGAATGACTAGGATTTTTCCACATCCGGATCTAATGGTCTAGATTGGAAATGAGGTCTTAAGGCTTCCAGCGTCCTCTGGGCCCACTAAGGTCCATCGATCACTCCCTTGGAAACACACATAAATACAAGGGACACGTTGATAGCCCTACTGACTAGCCATGTTACCATGACATCATTACTTCCTTCTCACTTAAACAGAATCTACGATCAAGATCACTCTCGTCCATATGCCTATCAGTGGCTCTTATTTATTTCTTGAATCCTCCTCCTCGTCGACACTCTCTTGGGGACTTTTACCCCAACTTTTTCGATCTCCAATATCCCGATGACAATGTGTATGGCACCCATGACCTAGATATTGTCGGGGTCAGTCCCAATAGATCAAGGATCCTCATTACACCTAATGTTTATGTTGTCTTCATTGGACTCTGCATAATTTTTGACACGATCTTTCACGATGACGGTGCCTTCCCAATGAAGGGTTGTTATCCACTCACCCTACAAAAAATCAACAACCAAAAATTCCCTCAAATAAACACAGGGTTTTCTAATGGTTAAAGCTCCAAATTGGGGACTTAGCCAATATTTAGGTTTCTACAAGGTTCATACCAGGTCTTCAAGGGTTTACAAACACTCTAAGACTATCATTGTGTTGAAATGGATACTTGACACTGATAGGGCGGGGTGAATTAGTGCCACAAAACTTTGGATAGTTTTCCACTTTTCACAAACTAACTGAACAACAAATATTTATTTCATTTTCTCAATCAATATATATAAAAGAATAAATACTTTATTTATTTATTTTAACTTGGATGAATACATAAGATCAATCTTTGAATATCATCTTCAAACAATTATGAGTGGCCTAGCTCTTTGTTACAAGACCCAGCTTGTAGTTCTCATATCTAACTGAGAAATGAGGAATCCAACCCTCATAACAAGTCCCATCTTGTTAATCTCATATCCAACTGAGATGTGAGGAATACAATCCTCATACAACACCCATCTTGTAAACAAACACCAAACTGATAGAATGAACCTTCATTCAATCCATTATATATAAATATATATACTTCAACAAATTCAACTACACTTTCTTCTCACCATTATTTCTTGTTTATATAATCTTACAACTGGTGTGAATTTGAATCATTGCATATTTTGATTTAGAACCATTGTACCTTTTCATTTAAATGATAATATTAATCTTTAAATAATATCATTTTTCCTTTTTATTCTTTATTCATAATGCTCATGAATTAACTCCTTTTTTTAATCATGATTGTGTGTCAGTTCTTTTGTCTTCATGAGTTGATCACAGACATGGATCGACTCATCATATCGTTCTCATGATTCTGTTGCATTCTCTGTTCACCAACATATCATATTTGATTTCTTATCGATTCTCTGTATTGTTCTAGTGTTAACTCTCTGTCGAATTAAATTTGTATGAGGTGCTTCCTTCAAACCATTTTCATATGGTCACAGGCATAGAACTATGGGCTTATCAATTTAAGAGATGCCTCATTTTACCCTTATTTCTTTGTTCCATACGACCACGGGTGGTGACCAGGCACTAGGCTAAATAATTTCTTGATCACTTGTCAAGATCAACGGTCACGTTTTAATCGCACGATGAGATGGATGACTGTCGTTACTTTGGGACTTCATCCTTCACAACTTCCAGCCTCTGTAATCTTTCAAATATTCTGAAGCAGATTTCTCTGAAGTAGATCGTACGGTCATTATTCGTTATTTTGTTAGTTGGATGATCCTAGATTTTCCAGAGGTTTCGAACAAATCGACAATTACGACTTAATCAAGAGTTGAGATGAACGACTCTCATTTACTTCGGAGCTTCGGTACTTCAAGAATTTGCTGGTAGTGAAACTCCTGAAGTAAAACTCCTGGAGTAACGTAACTTGTTGACATCACTTGATGATGTGGCACGGGACGAGTGGCTACCACGTGTCAGTCAGATTTGTGATTTACACGTACCTGAAATGTTGATTTCATATTGACACATGTCATTATCTAACTGTGTCCTTGTTGACGTGGTATGTTGATGTAGATATCCCGATGTGGCACATATTATTCACCTTGATCTAATGGTCAAGATACTTCCTGAAATGTATCTCAGATCGACGACTGAGAGTGACTTCGAAACTTCGGATTTTGGGACTTCGGGTATTTCAATTTCTCTACTTCATAATTCTTCTGAAATGAGATTCCCCAAAGTGTAACCTCCTCACAACTTTTAATCTGAAATGAATGTTGTCCATTAATCATGATCTTAGATTGATGACTCGATCTGTCTGCGATGCTACTTTGCCTTGCTTTAAATCCAACGACTCTTCTTCTTTTCTTATCCTATCCATCCACTTTAAAGTTATCCAACAGCTATTGGGAATTCGGGTATTCAAGATATCATCCCTTTTTCCTTGCTTATCCTATCCTTCCACTTAAAGTGATCCAACGGCTATCGAGAATTCAGCTATTTGAAATCTTAGTTCTTTTGCCTTTCTTATCATATCCTTCCACTTAAAGCGATCCAACGACTATCGGGAATTCGGGTATTCCAGATCTCAGTCCTTTTTCCTTGCTTATCATATCCTTCCACTTAAAGTGATCCAATGTTCATCGGGAATTTGGGTATTCGAGATCTTAGTTCTTTTTCCTTGCTTATCCTATCCTCCCACTCAACTTGATCCATCGGTCGAGAATGGTCTCAAAGTAGATCAACGATCAAGGATGATTGTGTGGTCCCAACTAGCACAACGTTTAAAATTATCGTTGAGCTCCGCAATGGAAAATTGCTCGTTGGTAGTGGAACTGATGCCAACTGTTGGATTACTGAGAGGGGGGGTGAATCAATAATAGAGAAATTTAATCCTTTTTAACCATATAATCCAAGTGTTATATCAATGTTGCATTATCATCCAATAACTGGAGATTAAATCAACAATGAACAAATGAAAAATCATACACATACACAGTACACTAGTGTTTTACGTGGAAACCCAAAGCGGGAGAAAACCACTGAATTATTTTTCTTATATGTCTTAAAGAACTACATTCATTGGAAGCACCAACTTCCTTTGTTTTCTAGCTGCAACTGGAAGGAGGCTCCAACCCCCTTGTTTCTCAGGCTAAAACCTGAAGGAAGCTCCAACTCCCCTATTCTCTAGCTACAACTAGAAGGAGGCTACAACCCCCTATGTTCTCCAGCTACAACCGGAAGGTGGCTACAACCACCTGTCTTTCCCCGTCCAACCACCCTGAAGTAGAAGTAGATTGATGGAACCAATGTCACACTATCGTTGTGAGATATACCGTTGTAAACCTATACCAATAAACCTGAACCATGCATCAACCTATACCTCAACAAGTAATCAACCTGTACCATAAACAAGTGCATCAACCATGCACCAATCTGTACCAAACAACCCGTAATCAACCTGTACCATAAACAAGTGTATCCAACCATGTACCAAGTATGTACCAATCATGTGACAACTACTCATCAATTATGACTCATCAATATGTACCAACATCATCAACTATACACCTCATGTATGTGCCACCTCATCAACTACTTGTCTCAACCATGTACCCAACATGTACCTCAACCAAAATCCCTCATCAATATCATCATCCAAATATGATTTTTAACTCTGTAATAGACCTGGTGTATATGATCACATACCTACAAACCTTCCTTAACTTTAACAACAAGAGACTATCATTTTCATCAAACTTTTATTTAGTCGCACATAAGTAGTTTTGGATTAGTCAACAACCCTAACTTGAAATAATCATAACTATGTACTTGTAATGAATAAATATCTGAAACTAATACACAATGTCCTTCAGTGTGTTTTATGAAATTCCTCCAGGTGTCACTACTTGGAACCTCTCAGAAAAGGAGTTATAGAAAAAATGGCATACCTTGCTGAATTTTGGCCTATTCTAGAGAGTGACCTTGTATAGCGTGCCCTGCACAGAATATTTGTTGAATTGATTTGAAAATGTTACACAGAATACTACAGACTATACCAAGGATGATTTTAAGGATGGAAATTTATTTTAAAATGTAGAAATCTTGGTGAATCTTACTAATCCTTCATATGTTAACTATAAATGATTGGCGATATTTTTGTAAAAATATTCAAATTTCTAAGGGTTTTATATAGTTTTTATAAATTTTTGGTGATTTTTAAGGTAAAATAATTTTATCCTATAGAATTTGGGCAAATCATTTTTAAAATAGTGAATCTTGTTTTTGGAAAAACCATGGAAAATTAGCTCATGAGCGAAATTTAGCCCCTAAAATCATTGTTGGACTATACTCTAACCAACACATTTGGTCTTACTAAATTTGGATCTGTTATGAAGAAGTTATGACGTTTTAACCTGAAACACATGTTTTAGACTAGTTTCAGGACTAGCCACAAACTCTATTTTCCACGGAGTGTAACTCCAAATATGTTTCCTCAATGTCCTATCAATTTCACGGTCTGAATCATTCTAGAAAAAAAAATTTTGTGAAAATGGTGAGATGACCTGTAAATAACATACCTTAGAAAGCATCATCAAAAGAATTTATCCTCCCTTGAATTACGGCCCTCTTTTCTTCACCATCCCTCTGAAATTTGGCTTAGATATCCTTTGGTTACCTCAGTCACCTATAGATATTCAATATGCTCAAATGTGTTATGAAATGAGAAAGCCTTTCCTCTTATTTATACTCTCCATCGTCTAGGTCACTTAACCCATTTCTAAGTCACTTAACCCAATTCTAGGTCACTTAACCTATTTCTAGGTCAGTTAACCCATTTATAGGTCACTTAACCTATTTCTAGGTCACTTAACCCATTTATAGGCCACTTAACCTATTTTTCTCATTTTTAGGGTTAACCACTTTCCATAATTACAAAGTGCTCCATTACTTTATCATTTAAATATTCCTCCTTGACTTTGTCACCTCACTTTATCATTTAAATAATCTTCTTTGATTTTGTCACTTCACTTTATTATTTAAATAATCTTTCTTGACATTGTCACTTTACTTTATCATTTAAATAATAATTTATTCTTTGCAATCTCTTTGACTTCTTTGACCTTTTGGGGCTTCAAGCCAACAAATGAGGGTCCTCCAACTTTGTAAGGCCATAACTCTCAAACCATGAGGAGTTATGTGGCGTTCCACATACCACCAGAAGTGGCATGACATGTACTATCCATATAGAATAGCATTACCTTCAAATATATTAAAACGCATACCATTATACATGAAACAACCTTGGTTCCATTACCCAAACCTTTGTGCTACTAGAATTCACTACCAGACTTTCTTCAAGAGTTGAAATCAATGACAACCAACCTTAATCAACAATCTCCCCCTTTGGCATTGATGGCAACACTCTGATGCAATACTAAAATTATGTCATGCAATACTGAAGTCATATCACTCATGCTCCCCCTGGAAACATGCCTCTGTCCTCTTCATCTCTGTGACCATTGCTCCCCCTGGAACCATGCCCCTGACCTCTGCATCTGATGAATTTCTCCCCCTTTGTCATCAATGGCAAAGGTATATTTCCAATCGGGGATACTCCCCCTGACTGAAATGTCCTCTTTATGGTGACTCATCGTGTACATCTAAGACATATAAGATAAGCATTCAAAATCATTCATTTTGGATTAGAAATAACTCTGAGTCTCTGGCGAAGATACTCAAAGGCTTCCTGTGGAAGTGGTTTTGTAAATATGTCTGCCACTTGTTCTTTTGTGCCCACATACTCAACTCTGATGTTATTTTTTGCGACCTATTCCCCTAGAAAGTGATACTTGATTGGAATGTGTTTCGTCTTGGATTGCATCACTGGGTTCTTTGAGATACCGATGTCGCTTGTATTATCACAATATATTGGAATGGGATCATCATATTCAACCTATATATCTGTCAAAGTTTGTTTCATCCAAAGATCCTGTGTACAACATGTTGTTGTTGCAATATACTCTACCTCGGTTGTAGATAGATATATTGATGATTGTTTCTTGCTTAGCCATGATACTAAACACTCACCCAAGTAGAACATTGCTCCACTGGTGCTTCGTCGGTCATCAATACAACCTTCCCAATATGCATCTGTATGGGCAATAAGAGATATATCATTTCCTTTTGGATACCATAATCCAAACTCTTCTGTTCCTTTGATATATCTGCAAATTCTCTTCACTGATAATACATGTGATTCCTTTGGTGCTGCTTGAAATCATGCCACTTGTCCAACTGTCTGCATTACATTTGGTCTGGATGTTGTCACATATAGTAGGTTTCCAATCATTGACATGTATTGCCTCTGATCTATAGACTTTGAATCATCATCTTTGCTTAACTTGCAATTGGATTGCATGGGAGTGATAATTGGTTTGCAATCTTCCATTCCGAACCTCTTTAGCATTTCTCTGATATACTTGGTTTGAGAAATAAAAATTCCTTGGTTTCTTTGACGTATCTAAAGTCCCAAAAAGAAGGATAGGTCTCCAAGTAATCACATATAAAATTCATTATGCATATCCTTTGCAAATTTCTAGCTTAACTTGTCATCATCACTACCAAAAATAATATCATCAACATAAAATTCAATTAATAAAATATTACCTTGACTTACCTTGATGTAGAGGTTGATGTTTTCACTTCCTTTTCTAAACCCTTCCTGTTGTAGATATTTATCCAGTCTAGAGTACCATGCTCTAGGATCTTGTGTTAGACCATACAAGGCCTTCTTTAATTTGCACACATAGTCTGCATTCTTTGACAACTGAAATCCTTCTGGTTGTTCAATGCAGAATTCTTCTTCAAGTTCCCCATTCAGAAAAGATGATTTTACATCCATCTGATACACTTTAATATTTTTGGAGCATGCATAAGCTAAAAGCAATCAGATTACTTCCATTCTAGAAACTAGGGAAAATTTCTCTTCAAATTCAAATCCCTCAACCTGTGCATATCCTTTACATACCAATCTAGCTTTGTTCCTTGTAACATGTCCATCTTCATTCAATTTATTCTTGTATACCCACTTTGTGCCGATCACATTCCTATCCTTTTCTCTTGGAACCAATTCCCAAGTGTCATTTTTCTCTATTTGATCCAATTCTTCATCCATGGCCTTGTTCCAAAATTCATACTTGTTGGCCTCTTCAAAATAGGTAGGTTCAATCGTGTATGTGAGTGCTAGGTGTGTTTGTTCTGGTGAACGGATTCTTCTTCTAGTCTCAACTCCTGCGTCTTTGTTTCTGATAATCTGATCTGAAGGATGATTCTTTTGTACTCGTCTGCTAGGTGTCTTTGGAGGCACTTGATGAACTTGCTCTTCTTCTTCTATTGTATTCTCTTCATCTTCCTCTTCTACTTCCTTTTTATCTTCTGCTTCTTCTTCGAAAAGTTGTTCCATTGATTCATTTTTTTCTTCCTTTGATTTTGGTCTGCCTGTTTCATCAATTGTTACGTTGATGCTTTCTACAACTTTGTTCAATCTCAGATTGTAACACTTGTATGTTTTCCTTGTACTTGATTAACCAACAAGTACTCCTTTGTCCACATGAGAGTCAAACTTTCCCATTTTTCTAGCTTCTCTTTTTATGTAGCATTTGCTTCCAAAAACTCTAAAGTGCTTCACATTTGTTGGTCTTCCTTTCCATAGCTCGTAGGGATTTTTGTTAGTGTTGTTTATGAGAATTACTCTGTTTTGAATGTGAACTGTTGTATGCACTACCTGTGTCCAAAATATATATGTCAATTTGGAATCCATTAGCATTGTTCGATCCATTTCCTGTACTTTCATGTTATTTGTTTCAACAACTCCATTTTGTTGAGGTGTCCTAGCAACGAAGAATTTCCTTTTTATTCCATGACTGCTGCAGTAGTCCAAAAATTCCTTTGAAGTGAACTCTTCTCCATTATCAAATCTCAAGAATTATATTTTTGAATCCATTTCATTTTCAACCATTTCCTTGTAGATCTTGAAGTTTTCAAAAGCTTTTGACTTATTATTGAGAAAGCAAACTGCAGTCATTCTTCTATAATCATCAACTAATAACATAAAGTATTTCTCACCTTTTAAACCCTTTGTTGTAGTTAGTCCAACTAGATAAATATGCACAATTTCAAGTGGTCTTGTCGTTGAATATTCCTATTGTAACAGATATTGAAAATTTCCGAACTTACTGAGGCACTTTCGCCCAAATTTAACAACAGGGGCTAAACGACTTAATATGCATATAGATTTAAACAGATATCAGTGGTTTCTACACGAGAATCCGTGGCATTTAAATCAAAATTGTTGGGTATTATTAGTACACGTGATCATCCGAGCCAATTATGAAAAGGCTTTGAAACGCTTTGCAGATATTAGGAATGAATACGCTCAAATATGCGAGGTTATGAAAGAGATCGATCAGCTACGGCAACTAGAAGTGCTTCGGGGATCACAGATTGTGGGTATGACAACCACTGGAGTGGCGTTGTATCGGGATGTTCTTAAAAATCTTCAACCATCAATTATTTTTGTTGAAGAAGCTTCCGAGATTTTGGAACCTCAACTACTCGCGGTGCTTGAACCGACCATTTAACATCTAATTTTGATTTGTGATCATTATCAGTTATCTCCCCATGTAGCATGTTATGAACTTGAGCGTCAGCATGGCTTTCATGTGTCGATGTTTGAAAGACTCGTTGAACATAACAAGATGTTGTTCCAATCGCTCGTTGTACAGAGTCGCATGAGAGAAGAGTTCTTGCCAATGCTTTTACCAATTTATCCTTATCTTCGGTCCAACACAAAACTGGTCAGAGGGAAAAGGAATGGGGCACCTGCATGTATGATGTCTCCTATGTATTTCTGGTCTCATTCATATCCAGACACTAGAAAACTCAAATGCAGCCAAGCAAATGAGGGGGAGGCGGCTATGGTGGTTTCCCTTTTGGGATGGACTGATTGACGAGTAAAAACCCATGAAATTTGACAGGCACTGCAATTTCAAAGATTTATTTGAGGTAAGGATATTACGAGACTATGTCCAGACAGTCGAATTGAAAAGAAAAATTGAACCGCCAAGTTAAAAGTCTGTAGATGATGTTGCCCTTGTTGGTAGTGGAATATGAAGGCAGTGTTTGTGCAGTGTTTTTGCTTGCAATGTAGGTCTCTTAAATTATCGAGCTATGACTGTTGCTATGTTACGTGAGTATTGGAATATTTCCAGTAATTACGTAGTATTTGTATTGTTGTGGTTAAGTAATATTGTTGGTGTTATAATCTTTATTTGATATCGGAGCCATAATGGGTTAGTTTTCGTTGCCTGCAAAGAAATAATACTAGTGATTTGCATAGTGTGATGGCATTGCTTCCCTAAAGAAAATAATTGTTGTTCAAATAAGAGGGAACCTAGAGCAGAGGAAAATGAAGCGACGATCCACCTGGAGTGATCGGTCCTAAACATTGGTTGGAAGCCTTCTCAGGTCCATCTACATATCTATTTGATTAAATCAGTGTGCAAAGATTAGAGACTGTGTACAACTAGGATATCACTCTAATCAACATTCGGTGTCAGATTTTTGGAGGTTTCAAAGAAAAATCAAACGCAAGGATAACACAAAGATTTATCCCAGCTAAAAATACCCCACTTTTAAAAGATTAGTAATGGCAGCGCATCCGGAAGTCGCTGAGTCCGGAGAAGGCAAACCGTTTCATATTTCCCAAAACACAAAGATATTTATTTTTTATTTTTCTTTTAAAATATGGATTGATGTAATAGAGAAGAAAGTCGGGGAGGGCGAGCTAGGGAAAACCTCTTTCGAAGAGGGGATGTTTTTGTAAGCTGAGTTATTTTGTAAGCCAATAATGGAGTAATACAGAAGACATATTTACTTGAGACTGTGAGATTCATCACGGTCGATTCTTTCAGTATGTTCTCTCTGTTGTCATTATCATATTGTTTATCTCTTCCTCATTTCAGTTGTGTTAAAATTTGTTTGGAATTCATTTTATATGCTCCTTACCCACAGTTGATATATATGTGTTGCGTTCTATGGTGACTGGTCATAATTCATTCAAGATAAGCGCTATGCATCTAGTTATCCTCCTTTGTTTGTTTTCCTCTAAAGTTGTAGAGAAAATTTATCCTTGATAGATGCTTTCACTGTGATGGTCATTTCATTTCTTTTTCTACTACCGCATCATGATTATCAATCGCTAAAAGATAGAGTTACTTTGCCTCACTTTCCACAAGTTCTATGATCACTGCTATTATCTCCTTTCTTTGGTTTTCACTTGACTCCATGCCCAATGGATTGTTTCCCTGGTCCAACCCCCAAACTTTAAAAATCCAAAATTATCATTTACCCATAAATCTGCCCACCATTTCATGCTTACTGAAGATCATATTGTGACATTATTCGAGAGATCCCTCTCGGGTTGGGAGGGGTAGCTTCCAATCCAAAGTGGTTCGATTTTGCCTCGGGATTGATTTGCATGCAGCCCAAATTCAGTTCTGAGTGACAACAATTCCTTTGATTTGAACCTGGTCTTTGTTTGTTTTCCTTGTTGACAATGCTTGCATAAAGTGTTGGTTGGTTTCGTGATTCGAGGCATTTCTCTGACTTCTTCTATTTTGTTGACTTTGACAAGGTTATCAAAATGTAAATGACCCATTCTTTTGTGCCATAGCCAACTTTCATCTTCCTTTCCTAGACAAAACTTTTCATTTCCAATTTCACTTAATACACATATGTTGCTTGAATTTCTCGTAGTTGTAGCAATCAATTTTCTTGAACCTTTTTTTCTTATCTCGCATTTTTGTGAATTGAAAGTAAATTTATGACCTTGGTCACACATTTGACTCACACTTAGAAGATTATGTTTCATATCTTCTACTAGTAGAACATTTTTTGCCTTGGTATTCTTATTCCCAATTCTGACGGTGCCTTTTCCAATGATTTTAACTGGATCATCATTTCTGAAGGAGACTGATCCATCTCTTTCCTTTCATAATGTAAGAAACCTATCTCTATCACCTGTCATGTGTTTTGAATAGCCACTGTCAACATTGTTGGACAACTGAGAGGGGGGGGGGTGAATCAGTTGTTACCGTGCTTAAACAATTTTTCTTATTTTAAACTCTTTACAAAGAACTCAATGACAATCACAATAATGTAGGGAGGTAAGAAATATAATCTTCAACATCAATCACACACATGAAATATACAGAGACAGATATTTCCTGAGGAAACCCATAAAGGGAAAAACCTCTTCTTCTTGATATGATAAGTAATCTTTATTTTCTGTACATTATCATTCTTATGAGCACCAACTCATTGTGAGGCTACCACCTCTGTTTTGAAAGCTGCAACTTGCCGAGAGAACCAACTCTCTAGTTTCTCTAGCACTCACTTGAAGGAAGCACCAACTCCATGGTTTCTCTAGCACCCACTAGAAGGGAGAACCAACTCCCTAAGTGATCCAGTACAAACTGGATGGAAGCACCAACTTCCAGTCACACAGGCACCGACCTATATAACAGAGAACAATAGTTCTCCCTTGCACCACCCTGCCACCCTGGTTTTTCTGGATGCAACCAGATGGAAGCTACAACTCCTTGTGTTCAAGCACCCACTTGAAACTCTGAGGACACCAATCCTCCCTAGCACCTCCCTACCACCCTGAAATATAAATCTTTTCTTTCTACAACTTTATCATAGCGATACAACATTTATCTATGGCTTACCAGTCTCATCATTGTTCTGCTACACTGCTATGCTCTGCTTGCATCAGTGTCTCTCTCCTTGCGTCTATTGTGCTTTATGTTCTTCTCTCATATATCCATTTTTGTTCCTTTCTTATTCTGTGCTTTATTCTCTCTGTCTTCTTTCCATTCTATGCATCACACCTCTTCTGTGAGCTTCAGATCCTACACATAGGATGCTTCTACCCGCATGAATCACACTCAACAGTAGCCACCACATCTTCTTTGTTCTGCATTTTTATACTCTCTGTGCACCTTCTACATACTTCATGTCATGCCTCTTCACTGTGTCACAATTCTCCCTATAGGTCATTCACTACAGCTCTTCCTCACTCCTGCATAGCTCAACAACAGAATCACTTCACGTCTCTATTCTGCATGCTTTTCTCACGTCGAGTCATCTCTTGATCATCATAGCAACTCTTCATCTTCTCTGGTGGTTATGTTCCTCATGAGTTCATCATTAGTGGTTGTTATGTTGAGATTCCTTAGCTTCTCTAACAGTCAAGACTCTTCATCTTCTATGTCAGTTACAGTGAGTCAACTATGGCTTCTTTGGCTTCTAGCCCCTTCCTTCGCGTGATCACTGGTGGTGACCAAGCACTTATTCAAAAGGCGCTTCCCAATTTCTGTCTAGTGAGAACTGGCTCCATTTCATGATATGACCTTGGGCTATGAGCTTCATGTGACCAAGTGACTGCAGGCACATCCAAAGTTAGTTTAGACCAAACTGTTTTTCACCCTACAATTCACCACAAGCCTCCACACGTCCTTTCTCCAAAACCGTGGTTTCGATTGCGGCCCGCTTACGAACAATTAATTCCCAAGCATGTTCTATCCCTATAATGGAGCAAGACTGTCGATCTCATGATCTTGAGGGTACTCTTGAATGGACGGTTCAGATCTATCCTCTCGATTCCATGGACCAGATCTCTCCTTCCACCATCAACAACTAAGGTTTCCTTCATGATCCGGGCTCCGAGAGTTTCAACTCTCAAACCTTGTTGCTATTGACTGGATATCTTCTGGAATGGAAGATCTGCTGACATTTGTCCTCTTCAATCGATGGCTCTTCCTTATTTCCTTTGTCCATGCACAATCCTTGGTCTCAACAATCATATGACATGTATCCCTGCAAACCAACGGACGAGATTGATTTCTCCTTTCGAGATTTGGGATTTTCAATTCTCAAACTCCGCTTGCTCCCTGATCATTTCACCTGGAGTACAAGATCCAATGATGCATGTCCCCATCAGATCAATGGTCGAGATCTCCTTTGGGTCTCCAGACTTCAGAGATTTCAATTCTCAACCTCCGCTTGCTCAAAACACTTTTAGCCGGAGTCCACAGATTCTTGCCATGTGTCTTCCTCGAATAAATGGTCCTTGTTCACTTCGGTACTTTGGAACTTCGGCAATCTCAAACATTTATCCTTCGCATTTTCACGGAGATGAAAATATACTGACACGTGTCCTCTTTAATCCAACGACTATCCTCCACTCCAGGACTTCGGCCTTCAGCAATCTCAAACCTTTCTCCTTCGTGTTTTCCCAGAGAGGTTTCACTCGAGAATACACCCAAAGTGATATTCAGACCGGATGACTCTTATCCACTTTGGGTCTTTGGCATTCAGGACTTCGGGTCTTTGGTCGAGTACTGGTGGTAAAACTCCTGAAGAAAAACTCTCGGAGTGATGTAACTCTTGCGTCACTCAATGACGTGTCACAAGATGAGAAGCTGCCATGTGTCACTCAGATTTGTGATTTCCACATACTTGAAATGCTTAATCAACTTGACACTTGTCATTTTCTGATTGTGCCATTTTTCCTTGCTGACGTGGTCTGCCACGTGTCCTTGCTAACATGGTCTGCTAACATGGTGTGCCACATGTCCTTGAGGATGAGATTTGTTGACGTAGATCTCTCTGATCTAATGGTCATTGTATGATCTCCAGATCTGATGGCTGACGGAACTTCACATTCCGGGGATTTCAAATCTCAAACATTCATGAGTGTAGCCTCCTCGCATCTTTATATCCAAAGTGATTGTTGTTTTTTCAATCAGGATCTTGGATCGACGGCTCGATCTTTCTGTGATGCAAATTTGCTAGCTTATCTTGTCCTTCCACTCGAAATTGATCTGACAGCTGATGGAACTTCGCATTCCAGAGATTTCAAATCTCAAAATTTCCTGAGTGTAAAATCCTCACATATTTATATCCAGAGTGATTGTTTTTCATTCGATCAGGATCTTAGATCAATGGCTTGATCTTTCTGTGATGCATCTCTTCTAGCTTATCCTGTCCTTCCACTCAAAATTGATCTGACGGCTGACGAAACTTCGCATTCCGGAGATTTCAAATCTCAAACTTTCCTGAGTGTAAAATCCTCTCATCTTTAGACCCGAACTAATCGTTGTTCATCGATCATGTTCTCAGATCGTCGGATTGATCTTTCTGCGTGCTCCTCCTGTCTCGATATTGATATAACGACCACTATCTCTCCTCCTCCTGAGCTTTGTCTTTCTCAAATATCTAAGTGTCAAAGGCCATGAACTTTGATCCTTCTACCAGCCTTGATGTATGGGATCTCATCTGCTCATCTCAGAATGATATCTCTCATGAGATTTGATCTCTGCATATTGTTTTCTTCTTCACCTGAGCTTACAATGTTCCTGTTTTTCCATCGATGAACACTTTGATCTTTCCATCAATGACAAGCACACTCTACCTGTAAACATGTTGCACACTCTGATCTTTCCATCAATTAAAAGCACACTATGCCTGTAAACATGCCAACACTATGATCTTACCATCAATGACAAGCACACTCTACCTGTAAACATGTGAATATTCCCCCCCTTTGGCATTGATGGAAACCATGAAGGACTGCAATGTTCTACTTATATCTCCAACTGTAGCATCTAGAACACACCTTTTCTCCCCCTTTGACATCAATGTCAAAGAAAATATGCACCCCTTGAGTTGTTGCAGTACTTGTCACCGGTATCAAATATTCAACCAATACATACTCTCCCTGAGAGGATGGATTCTCTTATTTGATTCCTGCAGAGTATTTGTATCTAACTCACAGTTTTCTCCTTCTGATTCTTGGACCTGTTCATCTTCAGCTTCAGTTGTGTCCTCTGTAGTAGACTCAGTATTTATCACATCTCTCACTGGGACTCCTTCATCAACCTTTTCCTGTCATAACTGAATGACTCCCCCTGTCATGCTTCTCTAATATTCTATTACAACAACTTCATTTTTCTTCCACGATGCCTATAATCCAAGGATTTTATGACCATATTCGTCACAAGAAAAAACTATTACAAACACTCTCATATTTTCTTTCTCTTTTTACAAATGAAGGAACTGTGTTAGACTTCTTAGGAGTATTGGTTTCTTCCTTGTTGTATCCAAGACCGTATTTTTCATTTGGTGATCTCTGACTATCCAAGATCTCATTCAGGGTCATGGAGCTAGTCAAGAACTTGATTTGGGTCTTTGACTTCTCAACCTTCACAACTTTTTCTTCCGTCTTATGAAATGATTATTTTTCTACTTCTTATTTTCTTGCATGGGAGGATTCAATATCAACATCATTATCTGTCCTTATGCCTTTAGCCTTCACTTGTCCTGATTTTACATTTTTTACCTTACAAACTTTGGACGTGAACACCTCTTCACAACCTCTATCACACATTTGACTTATACTGAGAAAATTATGTTTCAGACCATCTACAAGCAGAACATCTTGGGAATCTCCTTTGCCATTACTCAAACTCACCATCCCTTTACCCTTGATTTTACCTGGTTCATCATTTTCAAAGATCACATATCATGTTTTTCTTTTACTTATAGGAAGAAGCTTATCCTTGTCTCCAGTCATGTGCTTGGAACATTCATTGTCTATATTTTAGGAGTCTTTTTGTTTTTGAGTTGAAAGTATTAGACCACATTTTTCACTATATTTATTTTTCCATGTGTTGGCCTTTCTAGGTAAGAGCTTTATCCTTGGATCTGCTTTGCAATTCTTCAGATGGCAGTTTGCATCTTTATGGCCAAAATTATGGCAGTTATAGCATTCAAGCTCATTGTTCAATAGGTCAAACTGATTGTTGCAGCATTGTCTACTCATTGAATTTTTATTATCTCTTAACCTCCTCAATTGCATGTCTCTAAACTTAATTTCACAATTTTCAATATGTGGTTGTTTGTTACTTGGTTGTCTCATTCTTTGTTGTGGAAGATATTTATTCCTTGGGTGTCTTGATTGCTCATGTATAAATCTTAAGGAACAATTTACAGCTTTGTGGCCAAAGTTAGAACAGTAGAAACAATATCCATAGAAAAAATCTTTGTACCTGGAAAATGGTTGTCTTCTTTGAGCAGGCCAATTTCTTCCATGTTGATGATTTCCTTGAGCAGAGGGTGTATTATTTCTTTGTTCTACAGATTCAGTTCTAGGACCCTTTTCTTTACTCCTCCTTGGTGGTTGATTGTCTTCCTTTGTTTCTACAGGTTTGATGTTGTCACTGGTTGTAGATTTGACAAACTTGATGGGTTCTTGGTTGCTTGGCTGACCACTACTTGATCCCTCTTCATAACCCAAACCAGTTTTCAACTTTGGATTCATTTTTTGATTCAAAATGGTGGCTAATCCTTCTGAGGCTTTGATACTTGACAGATTCTGATGATACAAGGCTTGAAACTTCTCCAACGCTTTCCTAGTTTTCACTACTTCTTTTTCCAGAGCTTCGCATCTTGCCTTCTTTTCTGATAACTGTTGTTTCAGAATGTCTTTGATTTTATTTGCCTCTTCTAATTCCACTTTTAGCAGGGCAAAGTATTCATCAGGTTTTTTGCTGCCTTTCTTGAACTGTATCAACAATTGTTTTTGTTTTCTCTTCTTAAGTCTGAGTTTGTCAATCTCTTCTAAGGCATTGATTAGCTCTCCTTCCAAGTCAACCACAACTTCTTCAATGTTTAAATTACTTCCTGTGCTTTCATTATCATAATCCTCTTTGGCCATAAACATGAAGTCATTTACCTTATCTTCACAAGAAGAGTCATTATCTGTGTCTTTTGAAGAGTCATCATTGTTTACACATAAAATTTTCTTTTTATCAAATATTTTGGATTTGTACTTCTCTTCACCTTCAGAGTTCTGTTCCTTCTTCTTATGTGGACACTTAGATTCAAATTGACCTATGTTTCCACAGTTAAATAATTTGAAGGGAAACTTGCCTTGGTACTTGCCTGATCCTTTCTTTAGTCTTATCACAATTTTTTCTTCAATTTCATCGGGCTCAGAATCCTCATTCTTATCTGCTTTAAATGATGCTTCTCTAGTGGTAGATTTATCTTTAATAATCCTCATTTCATAAGAAGTTAGAGTTCCTAGGAGTTGATCAATAGACAAAGTCTTAAGATCATTCAGTTCTTCTATTGCAGAAACGTTTGGATTGAATCTATCAGGCAAAGATCTTAAGATGTTCTGAACTAATAATATGTCTTCAATATTCTCACCAAGACCTTTCATGGCATTCACAAGATCCTCAACTCTTAAGAAGAATTTATTAATAGTCTCATCCTCATTCATATTTAGTTGTTCAAACTTTAATCTGTAGGTTTGAATCTCGGCATCCTTTTCCTTCTCATTACCTTCATAGCTTCTAATGAGTTTGTCCCACATTGCTTTGGCAGTTTCTAAGTGCATAAATTTTACAAATTCTTCTTCTACAAGCCCACTCATAATGGCATTCATAGACTTAGTGTTGAAGATGAATTCTAGCTTGTCATCTTTGGAAGCTAATACAACCGGCTTTACATAACCAATCTCTACCACATCCTAGACATCTGCACCTAAAGCCATTATGTAGGTTCTAATCCTAAGTTTCCAGAAGCCAAAGTTTTTTCCATTGAATAGGGGGACCTTGTTGGTTGAAGTTCCTTCAAGGATAGTCATGTTTAAGCTCTAGGATCTACCCTTAGATAAAAGGAACCGGATCTGATACCAATTGTTGGACAACTGAGAGGGGGGGGGTGAATCAGTTGTTACCGTGCTTAAAAAAAATTGATTATTTTAAACTCTTTACAAAGAAATCAATGACAATCACAATAATGCAGGGAGGTAAGAAATAGAATATTCAACATCAATCACGTACATGAAATATACAGAGACATATATTTCCGGAGGAAACCCATAAAGGGAAAAACCTCTTCTTCTTGATATGATAGGTAATCTTTATTTTCTGTACATTATCATTCTTATGAGAACCAACTCATTGTGAGGCTACCACCTCTATTTTTCAAGCTGCAACTTGCTAAGAGCACTAACTCTCTGGATTCTCTAGCACCCACTAGAAGGAAGCACCAACTCCCTGGTTTCTCTAGCACCCACTAGAAGGAAGCACCAACTCTCTAAGTGTTCCAGCACCAACTAGATGGAAGCACCAAATTCCAGTCACACAGGCATTGACCTGTATAATAGAGAACAATACTTCTCCCTTGCACCACCCTGCCACCTTGGTTTTTCTGGCTACAAATAGATGGAAGCTACAAATCCCTGTGTTCAAGCACCCACTTGAAACTCTGAGGAAACCAATCCTCCCTAGCACCTCCCTACCACCATAAAATATAAATCTTTGCTTTCTACAACTTTATCACAGTGAAACAACATTTATCTATGGCTTACCAGTCTTATGACTGTTCTGCTACACTACTCTGCTATGCCTGCATCAATGTCTCTCTCCTCGCGTCTGTTGAGCTTTTTGTTCTTCTCACAGATATGCATTTTTGTTCCTTGCTTCTTCTTCTCTTTATGCTCTCTATCTTCTTTCCATTCTATGCACCATGCCTCTTTTGTGCGCTTCAAATCCTGCACACATCATTCTTCTACCCGCATTAATCACAACAAAAACCACCATTTCTTCTATGTTCTGCATTTTTATACTCTATGTGAACCTTCTGCATACTTCATGTCATGCCTCTTCACTGCATCACAGTTCTCCCTACAGGTCGTTCACTGTAGCTCTTCCTCACTCCTGCATAACTCGACAGCAGAATCACTTCACTTCTCTATTCTGCATGCTTTTCTCACGTCGAGTCATCTCTTGATCATCATGGAAACTCTTCATCTTCTATGGAGGTTATGTTCCCTATGAGTTCATCATCATTTGTCGTTATGATGAGAATAATTATCTTCTCTGGAAGTCAAGACTCTTCATCTTCTATGTTAGTTACAGCCAGTCAACTATGGCTTCTTTGGCTTCTATCCCCTTCCTTCATGTGACCATCGGCGGTGACCAAGTGCTTATTCAAAAGGCGCTTACCGATTTCTGTCTAGTGAGCACTGGCTCCATTTCACGATATGACCTTGGGCTATGAGATTCATGTGACCAAGCGATCATGGGCGCATCCAAATGTGGTTTAGACCAAACTAATTTTCTCCCTGCAATTCACCATGATCCTCCACGCTTCCTTTCTCCAAAACCGTGGTTTTGATTGCGGCCCGCTTACAAAAAATTAAGCCCCGAGCATGTTATGGCCCCATAATGGAGCACGACCGTCGATCTCATGATATTGGCAGTGCTCTTGAATGGATGGTTCAGATATGTCCTATTGAGTCCACGGACCAGATCTCTCCTTCCTCCATCAACGAATGAGGTTTCCTTCATGATTTGGGCTCTGGGAGTTTCAACTCTCAAACCCTATTGTTGCTAACTGGATATCTTCCAGAATGGAAGATCCTCTGACATCTGTCCTCTTCAATAGACAGATATACCTTCTTTCCTTTTTCCACGCACAATCCTTGGTCTCAACGATCAAATGACATGTGTCCCTCCAAACCAACAGACAAGATCAATTTCACCTTTAGGGCTTTGAGAGTTTCGATTCTCAAACTCTGCTTGCTCCCTGGGCATTTCATCCAGAGTCCACAATCCAACAATGTATGTCCCCCTCAGATCAATGGTCGAGATCTCCTTCGGGTCTCTGGACTTCGAATATTTCAATTCTCAACCTCTGCTTGCTTAGAACGCTTTTAGCTGGAGTCCACAAATTCCTTCCATGTGTCCTCCTCAAATCAACGGTCCTCGTTCACTTTGGGACTTCGACACTTCAGTAATCTCAAACCTTTCTCCTTCATGTTTTCTCGGAGATTACAATCTATTGACACGTGTCCTCTTTAATCCAATGGCTATTTTCCACTCCAGGACTTTGGCCTTCGACAATCTCAAACCTTTCTCCTTTGCATTTTCCCAGAGAAGTTTCACTTGGAGTTCACGATCAGTTGACACATATCCTTCTACACAATCAACGATCAAGAATACACCCGAAGTGATCTTCAGATCGAACGAATCGTATCCACTTTGGGTCTTCGGCATTCGAGACTTTGGGTCTTTAGTTGAGTACTGGTGGTAAAAATCCTGAATAAAAACTCCCGGAGTGACGTAACTCTTGTGTCACTCGATGATGTGTCACGATCCGAGAAGCTTCCATGTGTCACTCGGATTTGTGATTTCCACGTACCTGAAATGCCGAATCAACTTGACACTTGTCATTGTCTGATTGCACCATGTGTCCTTGTTGACATGGTATTCCATGTGTCCTTGCTGACATGGTCTTCCATGTGTCCTTGCTAACATGGTCTGCTGACATGGTCTGCCACATGTCCTTGAGGACAAGATTTGCTAACGTAATCTGCTGACTTAGATCTCCCTGATCTAATGGACATTGTCTGATCTCCAGATCCGACGGCTGATGGAACTTCGCATTCCGGGGATTTCAAATCTCAAACATTCAAGAGCGTAACCTCCTTGCATCTCTATATCCGAAGTGAATGTTGTTCGTTCAATCAGGATCTTGGATTGACGGCTCGATCTTTATGTGATGCAACTTTTCTAGCTTATCCTGTCCTTCCACTCGAAATTGATCCAATGGCTAATGGAACTTTGCATTCCAGATATTTCAAATCTCAAACTTTCATGAGTGTAAACTCCTCGCATATTTATATCCAGAGTGAATGTTGTTCATTCAATCAAGATCTTAGATCAATGGATCGATATTTCTATGATGCAGCTCTGCTAGCTTATCCTGTCTTTCCACTCAAAATTGATCTGACAGCTAACGAAACTTTGCATTCTGAAGATTTCAAATCTCAAACTTTCCTGAGTGTAAACTCCTTGCATCTTTAGACCCGAACTAATTGTTGTTCGTTGATCATGTTCTCAGATCGACAGCTCGATCTTTCTACGTGCTCCTCATGTCTGGATACTGATCCGATGGCCACTACCGCTCCTCCTTCTAATCTGTCTTTCTCAAATATCTAAGTGTCAAAGGCCATGACCTTTGATCCTTCTGTGAGCCTTGATGTATGGGATCTCGTCTGCGCATCTCAGAATGCTATCTCTCCTGAGCTTTGATCTCTACATATTGTTTTCTTCTACACCTGAGATTATGTTGTTCCTGTTTTACCATCGATGCACACTCTGATCTTTCCATCAATGAAAAGCATACTCTGCCTGTAAACATGTTGCACACTCTGATATTTCCATCAATGAAAAGCACACTCTTCCTATAAACATGTCAACACTCTAATATTTCCATCAATGACAAGCACACTCTGCCTGTAAACATGCCAACACTCTGATCTTGCCATCAATGACAAGCACACTCTGTCTGTAAACATGCCAACAAGCATACCAACCACATTTCTTCTTCTTATCTTGTAGAGTGAGTGTGCATTCTTCATTGCTATATTGATCTTGCTTTCTTATCCATGTCCTTTTCTGAGGTTCCTATCTGTGACAGTTGTTATTCTGTTGTGGTTCTCTGGGAGGGACTATCATTCTGCAATCTTTGGCCATGTGTCCAAAATTGTTACAATTGTAACATTCCACTTCAGTTCTCAAATATTCAAACCTATTGTAACTTCTTCTCTGTGTTTCACTAGGCCTTCTTAGATAACCCTTTTGTGTATGACTTTCAAAATTGTTTTTGTTCCTGTTGTTAGCTCTGCAATTCATAGCTTTATGTCTAAAATTATTACATGCATAACATAAACCAAAAAATATAGTTTGATACCTGGGAGTTGAAGATATTTTGAAAGGAGGTACTCTTATAAATTCTTCTTCTTCCTAAGGCCTATATATCGGTTGTTGATTCTCACATATGAATCTTCTCAGTGGAGGAGTGTCCATGTAATCTTCCTTGTAGATCCTCCTATCCCCCTTGATTGTTTTTGCATAGCTTTTTGGATATGTCTCTTGCTCTGTTGTTTTGGAGCTTGATCCTTTTTTGTCTGATTGTATCCAAGTCCGGACTTGTCATGATGAGATTTTTTACTATTGATAATGTCATATGAAACTTTTGAGTTGTTCTGCATATTTTTGTTTTTAAGATCCTTTCTTAATGTGACAATATCTGCTTCCAAATTTCCAATGATCTTGTGTTTTTCTTCTAGATGTTCTTTGAGTACTTCTTCAATTATTTTATCTTCTTCTATTTGAACCTTCAAATTTGTGATCATTTGTTCTATCTCTTGAGTGTCTTCTTTCTTATCTAGTTTTGCTTGTAGTTTCTTGTTTTTCTTCTTTTCTCTTCTGATAACTTCTATGGAACACATCAATTCCTCTCGATAGTCAACTTCTTCATATTCTTCTTCGACTTCTTCATATTTTTATTCGGAGTCTTCTTTATCAGAGTCTTATACTGCCATGAATAGAACTCTTTATGTCTCAATGTCACTGAATTCATCTTCATCTGATGATGAGATGTCTTCTTTGGTGCATAAGTTTTTCTTGAAAACTTTATTTGTGGTTCTTTTGCCTTTATATGTTTGTTTGCCTTTTGAGTAACCTTCATCATTTCTCTTTTTCTTATAAGGACAATTTTTAGCAAAATGACCAATACCATCATAATTAAAACAAATTAAAGGAAGCTTACCTCTATACCTACCGTCGGTTCCCTTGTTCAGTCTTTTGACAAAGTTGGCCACTTATTCATCATCTTCTGAGACGTCACTGTTGTTGCTATGTTCTTCTTTTTTCCTTCCCTTTTTCTTTGACTTTTTGGATGCTTTGAAGGTTGCTTGTTTTATATCTGGATTTTCCTGTTCAGTTCTCATTTCATATGTTGTGAAGATTCCATGTAATTCGTCCATGCTTATTGAGTTTAGATCTGATATGTCTTCTAGTGTTGATATCTTAGGGTCAAATCTCATAGGAAGAGATCTTAGTACTTTTTGAACAATTACAGATTCTTTGATTTCTTCTCCCAATCCTATGATTGCATTTACTATTTCATCAACTCGTAAAAAGTAAGCTGCAATATTCTCATCTTCCTTCATCTTAAGTTGTTCGAACTGACCTCTGTAAGTTTGAAGCTTTGTTGCTTTGACTTTTGAATCTCCTTCATAAATATTCTGAAGTTTGTCCCAAATATCTTTAGCAAATTTACAATGTGCAACTTTGGTGAATATCGTTTCACTAAGACCATTCAGAAGTGCATTTTTGGATTTGGAATTATTCTGGCCGAGTTTCACTACTTTGTCATTTGTTGGCAGAATTGTTGGTGTTGTGTATCCATCTACAATTGATTGCCAAATTTCAAATCCATGTGCCTGTATATATGGTTTCATCCTTATGATCCAAAATGCATAATTTTTTCCATTGAGCTGTGGTATTCCATTTTTATATAAGTTGTTTCTCTCCATGATCTACTTTTCAGTGGTTAAACTAATTTCTGAAGGAACCTGCTCTGATACCAATTGTTGGATTACTGAGAGGTGGGGTGAATCAGTAATAGAGAAATTTAATCCTTTTTAACCATATAATCCAAGTGTTATATCAATGTAGCATTATCATCCAATAACTGCAGAGTAAATAAGCAATGAAAAAATGAACAATCATACACATACACAGTACACCATTGTTTTACGTGGAAACCCAAAGTGGGAGAAAACCACAGAATTATTTTTCTTATATGTCTTGAAGAATTACATTCATTGGAAGCACCAACTTCCTTTGTTTCCAGCTGCAACTGAAAGGAGGCTCCAACCCCCTTGTTTCTCAGGATACAACCTAAAGGAATCTCCAACTCCCCTATTCTTTGGCTACAACCAGAAGGAGGCTACAACCCCCTATGTTCTCTGGCTACAACCGGAAGGTAGCTACAACCACATGTCCTTACCCCGTCCAACCGCCCTGAAGTAGAAGTAGAATTATGGAACCATTCTCACACTATCACTGTGATATATACCATTGTAAACCTGTACCAATAAACTTGAACCATGCATCAACCTGTTCCTCAAGCTGTAATCAACATGTATCGTAAACAAGTGCATCAACCATGCACCAACCTGTACCAAACAACCTGTAATCAACTTGTACCATAAACAAGTGCATCCAACCATGTACCAAGTATGTACCTATCATGTGTCAACTAGTCATTAGCTATGACTCATCAATATGTACCAACATCATCAACTATACACCTCATGTATGTGCCAACTCATCACCTACTTGTCTCAACCATGTACCCAACATGTACCCCCAACAAAATCCCTCTTCAATATCATCATCCAAATATGATTTGTAACTCTTTAATATACCTATTGTATATGATCACATACCTTCAAACCTTCCTTAACTTTAACAACAAGAGACTAGCATTTTCATCAAACTTTTCTTTAGTCTCACATGACTAGTTTTGGATTAGTCAACAACCCTAACCTAAAATAATCATAACTATCTACATGTAATGAATAAATATCTAAAACTGATATACAATGTTCTTCAGTGTGTTTTATGCAATTCCTCCAGGTGTCACTACTTGGAACCTCTCAAAAAATGAGTTATAGCAAAAATGGCATACCTTGTTGAATTCTGTATTATTCTAGAGAGCGACCTTGTAGAGTGTGTCTCACACAGAATATTTGTTTAATATATCTAAAAATGTTACAAAGCATAATAAATACTGTACTCTAGCCAACACATCTAGTCTTACTAAATTTGGATCTGTTATGAAGAATTTATGACATTTTTACCCGAAACACCTGTTTTAGACTAGTTTCAGGACTAGCCACAAACCCTATTTTCCACAGAGTGTAGCTCCAAAAATAAAATGACCCACATGATGAATTATTTACCACATATACTTAGATATGTTTCCTCCATGTCCTATCAATATCACAGTCTGAATCATTCTAGAAAAACAATTATTGTGAAAATAGTGAGATGACCTGTAAAACAAAAACCTTAGAAAGCATCATCAAAATAATTTATCCTCCCTTGAATTTCGGCCCTCTTTTCTTCACCTTCCCTCTGAAATCTGACTTAGATATCATTTGGTTACCTCTGTCACCTATATATATATTCAATATGCTCAAGTGTGTTATGAAATGAGAGAGTCTTGCCTCTTATTTATACTCTCCATCTTCTAGGTCACTTAACCCATTTCTAGGTCACTTAACCTATTTTCCTCATTTTTAGGGTTAACCACTTTCCATAATTAGAAATTTCTCCATTACTTTTTCATTTAAATATTCATCCTTGACTTTGTCACCTCACTTTATCATTTAAATAATCTTCTTTGATTTTGTCACTTTACTTTATTATTTAAATAATCCTTCTTGACTTTGTCACTTTACCTTATCATTTAAATAATAATTTATTATTTGCAAGCTCTTTGACTTCTTTGACCTTTTGGGGCTTCAAGCCAACATATGAGGGTCCTCCAACTTCGTAAGGCCATAACTCTCAAACCATGAGGAGTTATGTGACGTTCCACATACGACCAGAAATGGCATGACATGTATTATCCATATAGAATAGTATTATCTTCAAATATATTAAAAATCATACCATTATACATGAAACAACCTTGGGTCCATTACCCAAACCTTTGTGCTACCAAAATTCGCTACCAGACTTTCTTCAAGGGTTGACATCAATGACAACCAAACTTAATCAACACCATAGATCTATTTGGCGGGTGATGATCGATGGTATAGACTAATTGTGAGATTGTAGTTAGCGCGTTGTTTAATTCTCCCTTCGTGTTCTGCAATCAATCCATGCCCTTGATCTGCGCTTGCATATCTGACAATCACAACTTAATCTGATCGTTTGGTAGATCAACCATAGTCGTTGATCTTTGAATCTATAAGATCTGACGATCTAGAATAATTTCGGGATTGGAAATTACACATTGTTTAATTCTCCTTTCGCTCTCCGCAATCTATCCTTGTCGTTGATCTGGCGCTTATGTATCAATGGTCCTGATTTGATATGATCCTTGACTAGTCCTCCAACGATCCTTCTCTTGTAATCTGACGATATAGACTGATTTCAGGATTGAGAATAACACACTTTTTAATTCTCCTTTTTCTTTCCGCAATCCATCCCTGTCGTTGTTCTGGCGCTTGCGTATTAAACGGTCTTGACTTGATCTGATCATGTTTCTTCAATGCGCTTTTCCTTCTGAGATTTGATCTCATCATATTGTTTGACATTCTCATCCTTTGCATACTTTCAATGCACTTTTCCTTCTGAGCTTTCATCTCTGCATACTATTTGACATTCTCTTCTAAATGTGATACTGTTGAAATCAATGACAATTTCATCTATGATAAATCAACAATGACAATTCATCATAACAACTTATCATCACATCATAATGACATCAACTGCTGACATCAATGAAAATATATCCAACAATCTCCCCCTTTGTCATTGAGGGAAACACACTAACTTCATACAAAAACTCCCCTTGTGATGATGCTTTTCTCTTTAAAGTTACTCTCCCCCTTTGATATCAATGGAAAAGGGTTGCTCCCCTTATGATCAACCTCTGTCTGTCTGCATTTTGTTGACCAAAATATGAGCTTGGGTAACTCCCCCTACATTCATGCTATGCCTGCCATAATTGAATGACTCACCCTGTCAATATGCTCTCTCTGCCTATGAATACTCTCCCCCTTTGTTTTTGAAAGGGTAGCTCTTCCTGACAAGGTCTATTCTCCTGTTAATTTTAAAAACTCTTGGCATAATCCTTTGATTTTGTAGAACCCAATTTAAACTTTTTTTTGTATTTTCTTTCTTTGGCTAACAAATTATGACTTCATCAAAATTTGATATTGTCCTATATTCTTCTATAGGCACTTCCTTTTCTTGGGCTTGATTTATTTCATATTGAATTTGATCTTAAAAATGAAGAAGACTTGAAAAACTTGAATAATTATTGCAAGTGAAATGTTATGTGTTTAAAGCAACAGGATCAATTTGCAACACATAAATTAAGGATTACTTATGTAAAATACACATAGACAGCAGCATAAACATTGAACA
>ML792319.1:11052-27902 GCA_009831015.1 Picea engelmannii | reverse complement strand
TTAACAAAGGGAGTAACCAGGGAGAAACTGAGTTCTTGCTCAGTTTCAGTTGGTCTTCAAGAATGAAGATGAAGATGAGAAATTTTCCAGGTCCAAGAAGGTTCAGAGTCCAGCATATATAACAGCGGTGGAGTTGTTGAGATCAGTCTCCAAGTGGGAGATTATTGGTTGTGGAGCCTGATTATCTTCCTGATTTAGAGGTATTTTACTTTTAGCCATGTTTATACCCCATGAAGTATTTACACCCCAAAAGTATGTACACTCTTCCACGCGGGGGAGTAATTTCATTGTAAATCTGGACCATTCATTATAAGGTCGCAGATCTAACGATAGAGATTATGTTAGGGTTTTTTTCCCTAAAAGGCAACCCTCTTTTATGAGGGAAATGTATTGTGGCTATGTATGTTGGCAAGTATTGTATTCTGAGAGAGGATGCTATGAGAGAAAGAAGAGGAAGTTACAGCAAGTTTTGTTGTAGGTTGTATCCCTTCATTTTGCTGGATAATAATAAAGAAAGGACCTGGCAATTTCTCGGGTGGACATAGCCCACACTGGGTGAACCACATAAATATGTGTCTCTCTTGTATTGTGTATCTTCTGTGTTTTGTTTCCGTATTTGTTTTATTTTATTGCTCCGCGGTCCTGTTTTTCTAACATTTATTTGGCTAAGGGCCCATGCAATATGGGAGAATCCCAACACGAACCTGCGGTAGAAATTGGCAAGGCCCAAGAAGCTCTGAAGCTCAGTGAGTGTGGTTGGGGTTGGCCAGTCACGGATGACTAGGATCTTGGATGGATCCACATGTACACCACGCTAATCAACGATGTAGCACAAGTAATGGACCCTGTCCATGCCGAAGGAGCATTTTTCAAAGTTGGTGTATAGCTTGTGCTACCGCAAGGTGTGCAGAACCTATTGAATATGCTACAAGTGTTCGACCCAAGTCTTGTTGTAAATAAGAATGTCATCCAGATACACCACTAAAAACGTATTGTTGAATGGCCGTAGGATATTTTCCATCATCCTCATTAAAGCGGTTGGAGAATTTGTGAAACCAAAGGGTATGACCAACCATTCAAAAAGGCCTTCCTTCGACTTGAAGACGGTCTTCCATACATTTTTCTGTTCTATCCGGACCTGGTGGTAGCCAGACTTCAGATCAATCTTACTGAAGTATTTGTCCCCCATGATTTGATCAAGGAGGTCGTTGATTCAGGGAATCAGGTACCAGTTTATGATTTTATTCAGATATCGGTAATCAATGCAGAGTCGCCAGGTTCCATCTCTCTTCTGTACCATCACGATTGGGCTCCTGCAAGGTGATGAGTTGGGACAGATGTGCCCCTTGTGGAGCATTTCTTGGATCTATCGCTTGATCTCCTCATTCTTTAATAGAGAGTGGCGATAGACTGGCCCATTAGGTAGTGATGCACCGGGGATCATATCGATGGGGTGCTTGACCTGGTAGTGCAGAGGTACCATGGTAGGTGAGGAGAAGATATTCGAGTATTCTTGCACAACCTTATCTACTTGACTTTGTTGTGTGGAGAGGTCGGTCGCAAAGATCTTGGATGTGGTTGTGATCTTTCACTTATTCTGAGAGAGAATCATGAAGAAGAAAAACTTCCACATCTAAGAGATGACCTTCCGGCATTTCTTAGCAGAGATCAAGGAAATAGCACTAGGTGGGACTGCCCCGGGTATCCTGTATAATTTCTTATTCAAAGTAATAATAACACTACGAGGCCTAGACTCATATACGGCATGGCGTTTCCATAAATAAGGTTGGCCCAAAAGAATATCACAAACTTCAAGAGGAGAAACATCACAAAATACCTTGTCTTTGAAGGGATTGATTTCGTACGACAGTCGACAATTTTGCCTGACGTAGAGATCGCTTCCTTAGCGGAGCCATCTAATGGTATCGGGTTGTGGGTGAGGCATTGTCGGTAAGGCCAGCCACTTGATGACATCTACTAAGATGAGGTTCTTCTAGCTACCACTGTCAATGATGAAGTGCAGTGGGGTGCCTTTTACCCACATCTGTGAATGGAAGAGGTGCTCTCCTTCTTCTAGCTCGTCTGGTTCATCAGGCTGGAGTTTGGTGGTAGCAACGGTGGCACTGGGTTTTGCATCAATAATCTGTCTTCCCCTTTCTAGTTCTGGCTCAGAGTCAGAATTCACATCTGATTTAGAGGCTTTCACTTCGGCCACCAGTGACTTCTTTGAGCAGCAGTCAACAGTGTTATGCTAAGGGATCTTATGGAAGTCGCACCCCTTCCCGGTATCTTTCTTTGTCTTTCCAGTGTCCTTCTTTTATTGCAGCTTGGCCTAGTTGTCGTGATACTTTCCATATTGCTCTGTCCTTTGTTCTGTGGGTTGGGACTGCCCTTTCCTGGATTTTGTTGTGAGGGGTTCCCAGGCCCAAATTGTTGTGTATTTTGTTTGTGCTTTTGCTCGATTTTGATGGCATATCGGTAGGTCGCGCCCAAGTATGATATGTCCATAAATTCCATTTTAGTATGGATGTATCTATGCAGATCACCGTGATACTTGAGCACCATATTTCGCTCTGAATCTTTGATACCCATCTTGGTGCGCAAGGTATGGAAGATATTTGTGAAATCTGGCACTGCTTGGTCTCTTTCTTGCCATGTTGTGGTCCATTTGGTATGCAGGTCGTCATAACTTCCGACAGGGTAGTATTTTTCCTTAATAGCATCCCTGAAGGATTCCCATGAGGTCGTGATTGTAAATAATGAGGGTTCCTCTGTTTCCTTTTTCTCACAGAAAGTTTCCCACCAATCTTTGACATGGGGAATGGCTTTGAGGAGCGCAAAAGTAATATTTTCTCTATTCAAAAAGTTATGGACAGAAAAATACCCTTCTAGTAGATTCAACCACTTGTCTACAACATCTGCGTCTATCTGACCTTCAAATATAGGAATATCGAAGTTTATTTTTACCTTGAAGGGGGTGGCACCTTCGCTCGAAAAAGATGCATCGCCTGTTGGTAGTCGCTGAAGGATTTGCACGAAACTATCCATCATCTCGTTCCTCTGTTGTGTGAGGGCTTCCTCAATCAACAGTTTGAAAGGATCTCATGTCTCGTCATCTTTCTTTTTTCTTGCCATGAGAGGTTGCTTGGGCATGCGAGATCTTTTTTCCTCAAGAGAAACAAGCTCGAGACCCAACTCTTTGTACTCTAACCTCGTTGGTGACATGCATTAAGATGACAAGGAGCAGACCACTCTAATACCACTGATCCAGATTTTATGAGCAGAATGAAATGACTACAAATTATTAACATGTTCTTAACACAAAATAATAGAGATACAGTAAAATTGGTTTTCTATTCAATAACGAAATAAGTTGAAACTGTAAAATGCATCAGAAATAAGCTTGTTGGAATGGTGGCGGCTTATCTCTGAGAAGAGATGTGATGGCTGCAATCATTTGCAAGAAGATGATTACAATGAGGCTCTGAAGGCCTTTTTTACAATAAGAGGGAATGCCAAAAACCCTAGACATCCAAAAACCTAACCCTAGGAGATGAAGCGCCAAAGTTCATGTGGGCCCCATTTGGCTAAGTTAGTACATCAACTTCTTGGGGTCATAACTTTTGCATACGATCTTTCATTTAGGTGTATGATAGCTCATTGGAAAGGTATCATCGAGGAGATTCATTTTAGGCAAAATATTAAAGGACCTTACATATTGCAACATGTTTTCCCAAAAAACATCGTTTAGGGCCTCAAAACGGCTCCGGAAGTGAAAACTGCTAAAAATAGTAAATTAGCAAAATTGCCAGAAAACTGTTTTGAGCCAATTGGAAAAGGAGGGTGGCCACCAATATCCACCTAGATCACAAAACTTTGGACAATTTTCTACTTTTCACAAATTAACTGAACAACAAATATTTATTTCATTTTCTCAATCAATATATATAAAAGAATAAATACTTTATTTATTTATTTTAACTTGGATGAATACATAAGATCAATCTTTGAATATCATCTTCAAACAATTATGAGATACCCAACTCTCTTTTACAAGACTCAGCTTGTAGTTCTCAAATCCAACTGAGAAATGAGGAATCTAACCCTCATAACAAGTCTCATCTTGTTGATCTCAGATCCAACTGAGATGTAAGGAATCCAATCCTCATACAAGACCCAGCTTGTAAATAGGCACCAACCTGATAGAATGAACCTTCATTCAATTCATTATATATAAATATATATACTTCAACAAATTCAACTACACTTTCTTCTCACCATTCTTTCGTGTTTATATAGTCTTCCAACTGGTGTGAACTTGAATCACTGCATCTTTTGATTTTGAACCATTGTACATTTTCATTTAAATGATAATATTAATCTTTAAATAATATCACTTTTCTTTTTTATTATTTATTCATAATGCTCATGAATTAACTCCTTTTTTTAATCATGATTGTGTGTCAGTTTTTTTGTCTTCATGAGTTTATCACAGACATGGATCGACTCATCATATCGTTCTCATGCTTATGCTGCATTCTTTGTTCACTATAGATCATATTTGATCTCTTATCGATTCTATGTATTGTTCTAGTGTTAACTCTCTGTCGAATTAAATCTGTATGAGGCGCTTCCTTCAAACCATTTTCATATGATCAAAGGCATAGAACTACAGGCTTATCAATTTAAGAGATGCCTCATTTTACCCTTATTTATTTGTTCCATACGACCGCAGGTGGTGACCAGGTGCTAGGCTAAATAAGTTCTTAATCACTTGTCAAGATCAACGGTCACGTTTTAATCGCATGATGAGATGGATGAATGTCGTTACTTTGGGACTTCATCCTTCATGACTTCCAGCCTCTATAATATTTCAAATATTCCAAAGTATATTTCTCCGAAGTAGATCGGACGGTCATTATTCGTTCTTCCGTTAGTCGGACGATCCTGGTTTGTCCAGAGGTTTCAAATAAATCGACGATTGCGACTTAATCAAGAGTTGAGATGAACGACTCTCATTTACTTTGGAGCTTCGAGACTTTAGGCATTTGTTGGTAGTGAAACTCCCGAAGTAAAACTCCCAGAGTGACGTAACTAGCTGACGTCACTTGATTGTGTGGCACGACCCGAGTGGTTTCCACGTGTCAGTCAGATTCGTGATTTACACGTACCTGAAATGCCAATTTCATCTTGACACCTGTCATTATCTGACTGTATCCTTGCTAATGTGGTATGCTGACGTAGATCTCTTAATGTGGCACATATTCTTCTCCTTGATCTAACGGTCAGGATACTTCCTGAAGTGTATCCCAGATCGACGGCTGAGAGTGACTTCGAAACTTCGGCTTTCGGGACTTCGGGTATTTCGATTTCTCTACTTCACAATTCTTCTAAAGTGAGATTCCCTGAAGTGTAACCTCCTCACAACTTTTAATCTGAAATGAATGTTGTTCGTTAATCATGATATTAGATAGACGGCTCGATCTGTCTGCGATGTTGCTTTGCCTTGGTTTAAATCCAACGACTCTCCTTCTTTGCTTATGCTATCCATCCACTTTAAAGTGATCCACTGGCTATCGGGAATTCGGCTATTCGAGATCTCAACCCTTTTTCCTTTCTTATCATATCCTTCCACTTAAAGTGGTCCAATGGCTATCGGGAATTCGGGTATTCGAAATCTCATTTCTTTTGCCTTGCTTATCCTATCCTTCCACTTAAAGTGATCCAACGGTTGTCGGGAATTCAGGTATTCGAGATCTCAATCCTTTTGCCTTGCTTATCCTATCCTTCCACTTAAAGTGATCCAATAGTCATCGAAAATTCAGGTATTCGAGATCTCAGTTCTTTTTCCTTGCTTACCCTATCCTTCCAGTCAACTTGATCCATCGGTCGAGAATGGTCTCGAAGGAGATCAACGATTAGGGATGATTGCAGGGTCCCAACTAGCATGGCATTTTAAATTATCGTTGAGATCCGCAATGGAAAACTATTCGTTGGTAGTGGAACTGATGCCAACCGTAGATCTATTTGGCGGGTAACGATCGACGGTCTAGACTAATTATGGGATTGGAATTAGCGTGTTGTTTAATTCTCCCTTCGTGTTCTGCAATCAATCCTTTCCCTTGATCTACGCTTGCATATACGACGATCATGACTTAATCTGATCATTTGGTGGATCAACCATAGTTGTCGATCTTTGAATCTATAAGATCTGACGATATAGAATAATTGTGGGATTGGAAATTACACGTTGTTTAATTATCATTTCGCTCTCCGCAATCTATCCATGTTGTTGATTTGGCACTTGCGTATCAACAGTCCTGATTTGATCTGATCGTTGACTAGTCCTCCAATGATCCTTCTCTTGTAATATGACGGTCTAAACTGATTGTGGGATTGGGAATAACACGCTTTTTAATTCTCTTTTTTCTTTTTGCAATCCATCCCTGTCGTTGATATGGTGCTTGCATATTCAACGGTCCTGACTTGATCTGATCATGTTTCTGCAATGCGCTTTTCCTTCTGATCTTTGATATCATCATATTGTTTGACATTCTCATCCTTTGCATACTTTCAATGCACTTTTCCTTCTGATATTTGATCTCCGCATATTGTTTGGCATTCTCTACTAACTATTATACTATTTACATCAATGACAATTTCATCTATGATAAATCAACAATGACAATTCATCATAACAACTTATCATCACATCATAATGACATCGACTGTTGACATCAATGACAACATATCAATGACAATATGCCCAACACATTGGTCTCTCAATTTCATAAAAAGGAAGATCTTGCATATCGTGCAAGCTTTCAACATAAAGATCATAACTTCCTCAGGACTCAAGGTCATGTATTCCTCACAGGGATCTCTAAAGACAACAAGACACTCGAATCACTGGTTAAATGATGTTTTTGTCCATGTAATGCAAAAGTTGTGTTAGATTTTATAGCTTGGGAGGTACTCTGCATGTTTTTTCTTGTATGCAGAAGTTACCTTATATTTACACTACTAGGCACTTGTCTTTGTAATGGGTTTTTATAAAGTTGTAATAAAGTGGTTATTTTATTAAAGTGACTTTTTTTATTAAGTGTACCTTCTAATATTAAAGTGACTTTATTTCATAAAGTGCATTTATGTTATAAAGTGAATTTGTACTTTAATATTTTAAGTGATTTATTTTGGAGGGAATGAATCATGTCCCTTGATCATGTAAATGCAAGAATAGATCTTGGCCTTTGGATTTAGGGATGGGGAAGCTGAAAAGACACTTGGAGGGTGTTAGGACCCATAAATGTCCCTTTTTCACCACATCTTTTGTCTATTCAACCTTCTCATTTCCAAGCTAATGCCTACTATAATGCAGGCTAAGACCCTTTTTCCAAGGTATGAATAATTTATCCTGCTTTTATATTTTCATTTACTTAGGATGCTTGATTGGTAACGTTTCACATGTTTAACCCACAAAATGAATAGAACAACCAAGTCTTGAAGAATGGTCATTGTTGTTACACCAGTTGTTACAGCTATGCGCCAATCTTGGAAGTTGTTACAGCAATGTGCCAATCTTGGAAGTTGTTACATCTCTGTTGTAATAGATGCCACCAATTCTTTTTTTACACGACTGCTGCAACAAATGCCATCGATTCTGTTGTGACACGACTGCTGCAACAAATGCCATCGATCCTGAAAGTTGTTACACTTGTTGTTACATGTTTTGGCTTACAAGATCATTTCTAGATATTGTATTAATGATATCAAACAAATAGCTTGAGAATCGGGGATTCTCAAGGATGTTCTGATTTTGTTTTAACTGAATGACTCTGACTTTAAATAGCAGAGCTTTTGTAATCAAAAGGGCGGATTTTTTCCTATGAGAAAGGGAAGTAAAGTAAAGCTTATTGTATACGAACATTTTGGCAAATCAATAAAAGAGTGGATTGAGTTTCTTTAGCGGATTGTAGCCTATTTATTTGAGTGGATTCAGTGAGAAGGAAAGGGCCCATCTTCCTCATAGATTCCCCTCTATTTTGAATTCTAGATTAGTTGTTTTAATATAAATAATTCATCTGTTAAACATTTCTAGAATACAATTGTTGTTATAGTCTAGTTCCCTCTGTTAGATGCGCATACATCTGTCTCATGAGAATTAGAAGTCCAGTGCTGAACACTGTTGGAGAACTGCTTTCCCTTTTTCTGCATTAGATTAAAATCTTGTTCCAAGTAAAAGAACATAAAAAGTGTGAATTACTTTCTTGCAATAAGTAGATTTCCTTTCTGCAATTAGTATAGAACTTCTTCCTGCAAAAGTAAAATAGAAATTTATACTAGAGTAGGTAATCCAAGGTTCTTATACACTCATCAGCTTAGATAGTGTGGACTCTCATTCAAAGGTTGCAGCAGGATTCCAATGCATCAGATACATTTACATGGAAAAATGATTCACTATGGTACAAAGATCGTTTATATTTATGTAAGAACTCCCAACTCAAACAAACGGTACTATTGGAATTGCACACCTCTCCAGTAGGAGGGTACTCGGGATTTTTGAAAACCTACCATAGAGTCAAGAAGGATTTTTTTTGGGATGGCTTTAAAACTGATGTTCAAAGGTTTGTGGCAGAATTTTTGGTTTTCCAACAAAATAAGGTGGAAACAATTAAGACCCCGGGTCTTTTACAACCATTAGCCATCCCAAGTTAGCGTTGGGAGGAGGTTTCCATGGATTTCATCATAGGGTTACCGACAAATCAGCAAGCAACACTGGAGGACATTGAAGATCAAGGAAGTATAGCTTGGAATAGGGAAAATCTAGAAGAAGTTGTTTATAAGATCAACGGTCGGATAGTAACTAAAGAAGAGTGGGACGCTACTCGTATTGAGTGGAGAGAAAGAGCACATATGGAAAATCAAGGGGATAATGAAGAAGAGCTCCACCAAGAGAATCCACAGAACAACGAAGATCGGGTAAACAATGAAAATACTATATCTACCCTGGTTTTTCCTATTTCTGATGTTCCCATACGAGGGATGGCTCCTATGAAAAACATACCTCTCTCAACTCTGCCGAATTTTAATGGTTTGTCTACTGAGGATCCGAATGAGTTTCTATTTGAATTTGATATTTTGTGTAGAAGCTATGACTACACTACCACTGCACAAAAGCCTAAATTGTTTCCAGCTACATTGAAGGGTAATGCTTTAAGATGGTTCATGAGCCTTGGAGGAGAGAACATTTCAACATGGGTACAAATGAGGCAGGTTTTCCTAAACAAATACCAAGACTATTGTTGAACAAGAGAATGAAGAGAGGAATTTTTCAAGATGTCTCAGAAGGAGGATGAGACCCCTGAAGATTTTGTGGAGCGACTCCAGTATAATCTACAAAGGTCTGGACATCCAGATGTGAGTAAGGACATTCTAAAAACTATTTTTCTAAAAGGAATTAGAGAAGATTGTTTAGATATGCTTAATATGCTTGGCAAGGGAGATATATATAAGGAATCCTATGAGGACATTGTAGATCTTTGTAAAAGATTTTCTCGAGGATCTACAAGGAATAAGTCAGCTACCAAGGATACCACTTTTTCAAGGGTACAGAAATCATTCAATGGAGGAGAAACAAGAGAAGAAATACGTAATATGTTAGAAAATTTCAAAACATAAATGATTAACTCTTTTGCTTCACAAATGGACACTTTGCAGGTCAAGCAGAAACAATCAGAATTAGAGCAAGCATTGTGCATTTTCTGTCTAAAATGCAGAAAGAAACATCCACCAAGGGAGTTCCCATTGAACAGTGTCTAGGTATGTCTTATTTGTGAATTAAATCATGCTACTGACCAATGTCCCTCTCTACTAGGAGTAAAAGCATCAATGAAGGTAACTAATGAGGAAGCAGAGGTTGTCTATCTAATAACACAAAGAAGACAATGGAAGCCAAGAGGTCAAGGTATGAACTCTCAATTCTCTCCTGCAACACTTAATTATTGGAACAATCAGCCACAATTTGGCCAGACAAATGCCCCCCCTCCACATCAGATGCCACCCCCCTATCAAGATCCCAATGCATGGTTACATATGAAACAGAATCATGATGGAAAATGGAACCCATATTGGAGAGGCCCTCAACAACAACTTTGTTTTCAAAACCATCACCAACCGAACCCCTATCAACAACAGTTCCAACCCCAGTACCAACAACAACAACTGCAGTTATCTCCCAATGCCCCACCGAACAATCCTCCCTTACGACCTCAGATGCCTATGAAACCTAACCTAAACCCAAATAATAAGGTCGTCTAGAACATAGATATACACAATGTGCCAGCCTTGTCTATTACTCATATGCCTTGTGATGAAATCAAGTTAAGATCAGGGAGAATAGTTGAGCCAGTAATTGAAGATGCTCCATCTTCAGAATCAGACAAGGATTCAGGGCACAAACCATTTTCTGATATAGAATAAATTGACCAACCTATTATAGAGTCAGCATACCTACCGTTCCCTGAAAGACTAACAATTACCAAACCTGTGGAATTACAATCTTTCAATCTCTTAGGAGAATTGCAAAATATGCACGTTAATATTCCACTATTGCAAGCGATAAGAGATGTCCATATTTATGCCAAGATTGTAAGAGATCTATGTATCAAAAGACCTGGATGAAAACCCAGGGACCCTCTCACAGTACACGTAGTGGGGGATTTGTCTGAACTGATGTTAGGCAAAACCCCACCTATTAAATATGGCGACCCAGGAAACCCTACAGTCACTGTCAAAATTGGACAGACATTTATTCCTCATGTGCTAGTTGACTTAGGGGCGGAAATTAACATCATGCCAATAGAAAATACACAATTGCTACAACTCAGAACACAAGTCCGACCTACTCCTATTGTTCTAGAATCAGTTGATCATTTTACTATCAGACTAGAAGGATTAATTGATGATTTAGTCATTTCAGTGGATTCGTGGGAGTATCATGCTGATTTTTTCATTTTACAACCCAAAACCCGTCTGGGGGGGCACCCTCTAATGCTGGGAAGACCATGGTTAGCTACAGCTGATGCTTTCATTAGTTGTAGATCCATCTCCATGACCATCTCTGATGGTTATGACACAAAAAAACTGACCCTGTACCCTCATGCTACACCCAGTACGGAACCTGAAAATTCTTTATGGCTGGACACTGAGGATGAAAGTGCTCTGCTTGTGCTAACCATAGGAAAAGCCCTTAGTTTCAAAAACAAGACAAAGGACGAGTTAATCAATTGCTTTATATATGACTCCTCTATTGTTACAAATGACACGCACCATCGATTGATTAGAGTCTTCGATCTTATCACCTAGGGAGAGATGAGCTCAGAAATGTTCTCAGAAACCACTAAAAATCAAATTGATTCAGCTATAATAGCAACCGCCATAAAAGTATATGATGAAACAAAAACAGCTGAATTATTTCCTAAAGTCAATTCTAAGAGCATTCATGTAGAAATTGAACCTGGAAAAACCTTGAACATCAATCCCGATCTATCCACTGCTAGGACTCGCCGATTGATGAAATCACTGATGGAACATAAAGAAGCATTTGCCTGGGATTATATAGATATGAAAGGAATTTCCTCTGAATTATGCACTCACCATATATATATCAAGGAATAATGCTGACCCATTTTCCAACCCCAATGAATGATGAAGCCAAATATTAAGGAAATTGTTAAGGAGGAACTCCAGAAACTTCTCAATGTTGATTTCATTTACCCTATATCAAACAGCGAGTGGGTCTCACCGTTGGTTATTGTACCTAAAAATAATTGGAAATGGAGAGTGTGTGTGGACTATAAATCCATGAATAAATCCATGGAAAAGGATCATTTCCCTCTGCAATTTATTGATCAGGTTCTAGACAACCTAGCTGGGAAAAAGTTTTTCTCTTTCTTAGATGGATTCAGTGGCTATAACTAGATAAAAATTGCTCCACGGGACCAAGATAAGACCACCTTTACCATCCCTTGGGGTACATTTTCCTACAAAGTTCTCCCATTTGTCTTATGTAATGCACCAACCACATTCCAGAGAGTTGTAATTGGTATTTTTTCTGATATGGTGAATGATTGTATGGAGATATTCATGGATGAATTTACACCTTATGGTATTGATTTCGATGAAGCTTTGTTTAATCTGGAAAAAGTGCTCAAAATATGTATACAGTCTCATCTCTCTTTAAGTACAAAAAAATTCCATATGATGATGAGCGAGGGTGTAGAGTTGGGACACTTCATTTATTATGCAAGAATTCAGGTAGACCCATCCAAAATTTAGGTAATTTTTGACATTCCAACTCCATCAACTCAGAAAGAAGTAAGAATTTTTGTAGGGCATGCTGGATATTAAAAGAGATTCATTAAAAAAATTCCAAACTTGCCTCTCCCTTGTTTTTCCTATTAACAAAAGATGTTGACTTTCATTGGACTGACAATTGTGAATTGTCTTTTGCAGATCTGAAATAGAAATTGTCCACAGCTCCCATTTTGAGAGGGCCCAATTGGGCTTTGCCTTTTCACATTTATTTAGGTGCTTCAGATACCACAATTGGTGTAGTACTTGGGCAACAAGAGGACAAAGAGCCTTATGCTATCTACTATATCAGCAAGAACATGGCTCCTGCTAAATTAAATTATACAGTTACTGAAAGAGAATTCTTGGCAGTATTTTATGCAATCAATAAATTTAGGCATTATGTTTATTATCGGACTAATCGGTAGGTGCAGACACTAACAGATCTCCCTAGATCCACCTGGATCTAGAACAAAATAGGACAGGACATGACTTTTTCCCTGAGTTTTGACCATTGAATTAGCTAGTAGGGAGGAACAAGTAACATACCTTTGTATCGCTTCCTAGGGTCTCTATTGCTCCCACTTCGCTCCAGTGCTCTTGTGATTTCAAGACCAAGACAACACAAACCAACCAAAGTGAAGATAGAAAAATATATTCAACTGTCAATTTATGTGTATGATCAAGGAATTACACAATAAAGTGAGAATGACTTTATGGGAAAAGGACATGCCGCTGTATCATATTAATCGAAAGTAGAAGATACAACATGATCACCTTGATGTTTCAAGTTTCCTTTCAGTGGCTCTTGGCTCCAACACACACACACTTGCTCGATCCTCGTATGAAGAAAATCAAATCCCTCTTGATAGACTTGCTAGAGTCTCCAAGCTCTTGTTCAAGCTAGGTCCTTCACACAATTCTTTCACCAATTCTCCAATGAATATTGCTTAACCTTTTCCATGAGAATTCCATCAATATATAAGAGAGGATGATATGGTTACTTGGATAAGAATGATCCCACAATATCAGGGAAACCAGTAAAAGGATAACCATTCAAATGCCAACCCATTCTTCTAGAAGATTCACTTCTAGAACCATCGAGACTTCATCTTTTTCCAAGATTTAGAACAAGTTCGCACCCTAGCTATGTAGAACAGTGCAAGAAGTTCACACCCTAGCTGAAGGCAGCCTGCGAGAATGGGTCATTCTCGCACCCTAAGATATAAGCAACCTGTGAACTCTCTTCAAAAGTATGTTTTCTGGGAAGAGATGAATGCCACTTTTCTCAAGAGAAAGTTCTTATGAGGAGCCTGAGTACACCATCATGATGACCAAAATCATGGGCAACAGAATTCCCCCCAAAGTATGAGGTCGGAATCAGTGACAGCCGAAATACTTTGTAAACTACGTGTGTGTGTCGGAAACTAGGAGTGCACCTAATTGGAAACCTGTGAACAACCAAGCATCTGCAGAATATCAAATATCTTAATTCTGAGGTAGGCATTCCCATACTCAGATCACAGACGGATGACATTATAGACATAGTTCATGGCCACCAATCATACACTGTGGATCCATGCTGTCAAAATATATCATAGCCACTAGGAATACACTGTGGATCTATGCGATAAAATTCAAATTGAGACAACATAGCCACGAGACATACAAAGTGGATCTATGTGTCGCAAAATATACATACTCCATCGCAACCTAGACAAAGAGATGATATCCAGGGTCTTCAATCTCGTTGCCCAAAATTATGAATCTAACCATGTGATTACATGTGTTGAAGTCGAACATGGTAGAAACCACTTGATTACCAGTCATTCATGAAATCGTTAACAAGTGCGAGGGAAATCACCATTAATGTCAATGACTCCCAAGGTACACTATTACAATCCATCGAGTGTGAATGAATGAGTAGAGGTCAAACATCCAACGGAATCTTTCAATCAGGGGTCAATGATGTAAACCCATTGTCGAAAGTGAGGAAACCTGCCATTGAGGCATGTAGGTTCCAAGGTATCAAAGAATTTCTAAGTCTTGTTTCCGGATAATGAGCTGAAGTCGATGGAACAAAACTCGTCACATGAGGGCCTTGATGTATCCCCCATCAATGACACGAAATGAGTAACATATTTTGAAGGTGAAACAGAGTATGATGTAAGTTGGACTGGACATAGGGAAGGCCGACACTGAGAGAGTGGACAACTGCAGATGGCCAACTCAATAGAGGTTTCATATGAACTTCTCTTGAACATATGAACGACACGACCAATGATTTGGTAGCATTGACTCAGAGACGACACAGGGTACGACCTTGTAGCAAATCGAATGAGAGACAAATGGATTTCCCAAACTAGCTTCAAATAATGAATAGGGGGTGTCATGTTCAAGAGTGACACTTACTGCCAATCAATATGAAGATGATAACATATCCCTTTCCCAAATTTTCCCCGACCATTTCTAGCGAGTACCTCTTTATTTTTACGCAAGCTTGAGGAGGATAACATATGCTTGTTGATATAATCTTATCCTTCGGAGTATGTTTAACGAACCCTAGGAAGGAGTGGTTTGGTCCCATTACAGGTCTGTCGATGTTTGTTTAACGAGTCCAAAGATAGAAAACTCGAAGGTTTTTCATGATTATAGAGTCTGGAAAAACACTTAAAAGAGAACTCTCTCAATTCATTTTTCGTAAAATAGTCTGATGAGACTGAAAAAGAGATAAATTATCACCCAACAGACACTTTCTTCAAATACTTTATCGAGCGTGAAAATAGCAAGGTCGCTCGGCTAACTTTTCATGTTTAGAGAGTCTGAAAAGAGCTTAAAGAGGACTCTAGGGGGGTTCCTTTTTCATATAACCTTGTTGAGCCCGAAAAAGTGATAAAAGTGTGCTCGATCACATTCTCATGTATTTTCGAGCATGAGAACGGACAAAGACCAAGCTCGAGGTTTTATACAAAAACCATAAAAAGCACTCAAAACATGCGATGAAGAAGAAAAAATATGTCTGCATCCCTGTACATGAACATCGAAGTCGTCATGCCTGCAAAAGTTGTACTCAAAAGGGCATTAGGCATTAGGTTTTAATAAATAAATTATTATAAAAATCAAATAGTGGTAAAGTTAAAATGATATGGAGAAAAGTGGCATTCATCTCTTCCCAGAAAACATACCTTTGTATCGCTTCCTAGGGCCTTTGTTGCTCCCGCTTCGCTCCAGTGCTCTCGTGAGGTCAATACCAAGACAACACGAACCAACCAAAGTGAAGATATAAAAATATATTCAACTGTCAACTTATGTGTATGATCAAGGAATTACACAATAAAGTGAGAATGAATTTATAGGAAAAGGACATGCTGATGTATCATATTAATCGAAAGTAGAAGATACAACCTGATCGCCTTGATGTTGCAAGCTTCCTTTCAATGGCTCTTGGCTCCAACACACACACACTTGCTCGATCCTTGTATGAAGAAAATCAAATCCCTCTTGATAGACTTGCTAGAGTTTCCAAGCTCCTCTTCAAGCTAGGTCCTTCACACAATTCTTTCACCAATTCTCCAATGAATCTTGCTTAACCTTTTCCATGAGAATTCCATCAATATATAAGAGAGGATGAGATGGTTACTTGGAAAAGAATGATCCCACAATATCAGGAAAACCAGTAAAAGGATAACCATTCAAATGCCAACCCATTCTTCTAGAATATTCCCTTCTAGAACCATCCAGACTTCATCTTTTTCCAATATTTATAACAAGTTCGCACCCTAGCTATGTAGCACAGTGCGTGAAGTTCGCACCCTAGCTAAAGGCAGCCTGCGAGAATGGGTCATTCTCGCACCCTAAGATATAAGCAACCTGCGAACTCTCTTCAAAAGTATGTTTTCTGGGAAGAGATGAATGTCACTTTTCTTAGGAGAAAGTTCTTATGAGGATCCTGAGTACACCATCATGATGACCAAAATCATGGGTAACAATGTCACTAGTTATCCTACTTTTATTCATACTGATCATACAGCAATTAAATATCTGATGAATAAACCTATTACTAATTCCTGAGTAACAAGATGGTTGTTACTACTACAAGAATTTGGCATCACTATAGTAGATTGCAAGATACCAGATATATAAAATATGCAGAACATAAATAAAATGCTAAAAATGGCAGAATAATAGTAAAATATCCAGCATAATCTTCACAATACACAGAAATGATATACGAAATAGCAATAGAAATAGCACTTTGATTCAGAAAGCAATGTTCACGGGCCTCTTCGAGGGGGAAACCTCCAGTTGAGCAGCACTCTGTTACAATAATCTCCAAGATAGGGTTCTCATACCCTCGACCCTTATTTATACTAAATATGTCTATTAAGAGAAGCATCTAGAGGAAGATCCTTCTAGAAGCGGAAGATTTTATTAGGTCTTCTTACATCCGCCTTATTCTATTTTATTGAAAGGCCTTATTAATATTGACCTTTATTACA
>ML792318.1:375601-405585 GCA_009831015.1 Picea engelmannii | reverse complement strand
AATGATGGAATATGATCATCAATGCAAGTTGGACCCCACAATGCCTCTCAAATACCCCTGTACTCACTCTAGCATCCATCTGGCTACTCTGGTCATCATAAATCTCTGCCCTGTGATGATGTCCCAAAGTGGGGACATTACATACCCAAGAAGACATGGAAATGTATGGGAGAGCCCACATTGGGATATTCACTCATTCAACTGAAACTAGCAAACCAACACAGAGTTCTACCTATTCGGAGACTGAAAGGAGTGACAGTAGACCTAACAAAGTAATTGAAATAGTGCACACTAAAGCAGACTTCGAAGTAATTGAAATAGTGGACGGAACAACACCATATCCAGCATTGCTCGGCTTGGATTGGGATTTTGATAACCAGTCCATAATCAACTTAAAGACATGGAAAATTTCATTTGAGTCAGGAGAATACAGGGTCATTGCGCCATTAGACCCATCGAAAGGGGAAAGGTTTGTAGAGCCTACTTACTTGGACTTGGAGGAAATTAGTCAGTTGTACAGAACAACTACGTGAGATGAGGATTATGTAAACCCAACTACAAATGGGATACTCAGTTGGTGGAGCATTACTTCATGTGTGTCAAACTCGGATACAGGTTTAGAAAACTAGCAGCAAAGGCTACACAAAGTTTCCATAAGAAGATGCACAAGAATAGACTGCACAGTAAGATGGGTAGGTACGGAGATAAGGGAACCACCGAGTTTCCATGGGGTAAACAATATAGAGGCATTCTTAACACAGTATGAGGATGAAGTATTATAAAATCAAAGACTCTTAGCACTGGATATAGCACTCAAGGCCACACATGCAAGATCGTGGGGAGCACACAAGGAAACAATCAAGGATTGGTACCAATGTAAGTGGCTACTATGCGTATGGTTTGGTGTAGAACAGAGAACCAACGAGCAGTAGAAGTACGATGGATAGGGGGCACCAGCGGACCACTTGGAGAAGTGCAAAGCGTTGTGTAAAATGACACCCCTAGAATAATGGCCTCATCATTTCGTACATACCTTAGAGGGCATCCCAGAAAACTGGTATACGGACCAGGAACTGCACAGAGGAACTATAAGATGGACAATACTACAACGGAACTTTACAGTCACTTTCTCATTTGAACATGAGAACCCCAACCTAGATGCATCACTTAAGAAAATAAGAGGGGTGATATTCATTAAGGAACTAGAAGTCGAACTCATAACAGAAGAGAAACAGTGGAACAAATAGAGAGTGAAATAATTGTTGGCATGCTACCATGTGTAGGAAGATGTACCAGATGAAGATGATCTGAGTGATATTTAGATTGAGGAAGCTAAAGGTGAAAGAGAAATGGAAGTACCACCTCTAGAATCAGAAGTAATTGTTGCACCGATCAAGGTGAAGAAAGTCAACATTGGGACAGTTGAGAATCCCAAAATGGCTAGCATTGGAGACTATTGGGATGAGTAGACAATGGAAAGCATAATGGAGTTACTGCGCGAGTACAGTGACTTGTTCCACAAAAATCTCATAGAAATGAAGGGCATAGCAGGAGAGTTAGGGGAAATGAAGATGCCACTCAGAGATGAGACAAGACCGATCAGACAGTGACCATACAGACTAAATCCGATATATAAACAAAAATTCAAAGATGAGATCGATAGGATGCTCGAAGATGGAATCATAGAACCTATGGAAGGATCAGAATGGATAATCTCGATGGTATTTCAGGAGAAAAAACAAGGCGGGATAAGAATATGCGTCTACTTGAGGAAGTTGAATGATGCATGCCTACATGACTCGTTCCCTACACCCTTCACGGATGAAGTGTTGGAGAACGTAGGAGGATGGGAAGTTTATTCATTCACCAACGGATTTGCAGGATACCATTAGATCAAGATAGCACCACAAGACATATACAAGACCATGTTTTCTACAGAATGGGGATCCTACTAGTACACGGTCATGCCATTTGGACTAAATAATGCACCAGCAATATTTCCTATAGTAGTCATAGTTGTATTTAAAGAATTTATCCACCAATTTCTAGAGGTATAATTAGACAATTGGACAACCTATATTCTATTGAAATACCATGTAGAGGTCTAGTGGGTGATGTTAGAAAGATGCAAGCAATTCCAGATATCATTAAAAATCAAGAAGTGCATCTTTGGAACACCGTTTGGGATATTATTGGGCCATATAGTATGCAAGCAAGATTTACTAGTAGATCCTGCCAAAATTGCAGTAATCGTCAACCTGCCACCATCAAAAATAGTTCTTCAACTAAGAGATACATTGGGACACACAGGATACTACAGAAGATTTATAAAAGGGTACACACAAATCACTGCTCCAATGGAGAAATTGTTAAGGAAAGATACAAAATTCCAGTGGAATGCGGATTGTCAACACAGTATGGATACGCTGAAAGAAAAAATTGTCACTGCGCCAATACTTGTATTCCCGGACTTGGATAATACATTCCATGTACATGTGGATGCATTGGCCATAGAACTTGGAGTTATTTTGGCGCAGCCAGGAGCAGGAGAATTGGATCATACGATAGAATTTTCTATCAAAATCTGTCAGAATCAAAGAAGAACTATAACACTACAGAGAGGGAAGGCCTCGCTATGGTCTACGTGCTTCAGAAGTTAAAAAATTAATTACTGGGAAAACATTTTAATATGTTCACATACCATTCAGTGCTCAAATACCTAGTCAACAAGACAATGTTAGGGGGGATAATTTGTCGATGGTTACTATAGTTTCAAGAATTTGATTTTGAAGTAATAGTCAAGCCGGGGAAGTTGAATGTGGGACCTGATCACTTATCTAGGGTCACCAATGGTGAGGATCCTAAAAATTTAGAGGATAACTTTTCGAACGCATAGTTATTTTTAGTCCAGATCATCGATTAATACTTTGCAAACATCATTGAGTACTTGAATACAGGAACTACGCCACAGGAATATAACACTGCATAGAAGAAAAACCTAGTATTCCATGTTGCAGACTATCAACTGATTGCAGGACACTTATACAAAATGGGCATAAATAGCATATTGAGAAGATATGTGCTAGAACATGAAAGATCAAGGATTTTGGAAGAATCCCATGAGGGAATAGCAGGAGGATATTACACAGGAAAATCTACTGCACAGAAGGTATTGTGCACAGGACTATGGTGGCCAACCATTCATAGAGACTCAAAAGAGTATTGTCAGAGATGGTATGTATGTCAGAGGGTTGGTAAACCTAATAGAAGGGACAAGATTCCCCTGCGACCACAGGTAGCTTTGCATGTATTCAAAAAATGGACAATATATTTCATGGTACCAATTAAACCACCAGCAAAGAGGACAGGAGCAAGGTACATTATCACCGTGACAGAATACATGACAAGATGTGTGGAAGCAACACCAGTCAAAGATTGCAGTGCAAAGACAGCAACACACTTTATATTTTGATGAGTGACCAAGGATTTTGATGAGTGACCAAGGAACTCAATTCATTAACAACACTATTAACTATTAAGGCTATGACTGAGGAATTTGAAGTCCATCATCAAAAGAGTACACTATATCATCCACAAGCAAACGGAACAGTAGAAGCCTTTAACAAAATCCTTGGAAATGCATTGAAGAAGATATGTAATGTAAACAGGGATGATTGGGACCTAAAAATACCAACATTATTATGGGCATACAGGACCAGATGCAAGAAGTTGACAGGACACACGCCATTCAGATTGGCATATGGACAAGAAGCAGTGGTGCCATTAGAATTTTTGGTACCCAGTCTACGCATAGTAGCGATTATGAACATGACACAATGAGGCACAGTACAGGAGAGGTCGAATCAATTGATGATTATGGAGGAAGACGGGATCCTAGTAGGGTTCCACCAATAAGTTTAGAAAGCAAGGGACAAAACCTGGCATGACAAACATATAAAGAGGAAAACTTTCAAGGAAGGAGACTTAGTGTTGATGTATGACATTAAATCCCTTCAACATCTGGGAAAACTCAAAATGCATTGGTTAGGACCATATGAAGTAAAAATTGTCACAGATGGGGATTTGTATAGCTGAAGGACTTAGGAGGTACATCACTCTGAGGGATGATCAATGGGAGTTGACTAAAACTATACAAGGACAGTCGACCACCCGTAACTTGAAATTCACTGCGTAGTCAAAAATAAAATAGTACATGATATCAAAAGGGAACAATAGAGGCATAGTGTGTCAAAAGTAGAAGGGGCATGCATGCTTGGAAATACTAGTTGATGGATATAAGACCAACAGTTACCACAAATCAAAAACAAGTGGGAAAGGTGGATAGGAAAAAAGAACCGCCAATTCACGGCAGCAATCAGAATTGAATTTTGGAAATGACTGACGAGACGCTACATTAATTGCACCAACTAGAGACAGCAAGGGAAGTCAATGGAAAGTACTAAGGAACCGATGATTCAATTAAATCATAATTGTAGTAACATCTCAGACAAGCCTCACATGACGTCGATCCAAAGCAGGGACGTAGGAGCGGAAAGGTTATTGTGAAATTGGAAAAGGAATAGAGTGATAGAGCATACGCAGCAGAGAGTGAAGGTTGTAGAGGTTTCAGAGGTTGCAGAGGCTACTGAGCTCAGAAAATGACATCTTTACCACCATGGCACCACCCAAACAGGGACAGCTGAACCGGACTTCTAGACGACCCTGAAGTAGTACCAAAGCACAATCGCAACCACATGGAAGCGAACATCAACCATCCTAGCCCCCAGAAGTCTTCAATCTGGATGAAATCCCATCATCGGATACAAAACCAGGAATCCCCACAGCCATTGTGGAGGAAACCCAATAGACAGCACCAGCGGACATGGACATTGATATGCCAGAAGAGGTGTAGGGCTGAAAAAATGAGGATGTAGGTAGCCAAGTGCAACCCAAAAACCCTATAGAATCCATGAGAGTCAATGGGACGGCTCCAAACCAGGAAGAAATGACCGCATCAAAATAATCACAAACGACCATGTCAGAACAGCCATAGGAGGGAGCAGTGGAGGATGTCACTGGCTGACCAGAGGAGTATGCCAAAGAACAAATGATGGAGGTTGGAACCTCAAGTCAGCCACCACAGTGAAATGGAAAGGATTCGGTACAAGGGTCACCATGTAGGCAACCCACCACAGTAATTGTCTTGTCATGCATACCAAAAGGGGTACGTGTACCAGCAAATTTGCTAGGCTATGTAGATAAATTGAGGTACTCAGAACACAATGTAATGGACATGGACAAGTTCCCATAGTTCGCCAAGAAAGTCTACCTATAGACTATGGGTATAGGACCCTTTGGGGAACCAATCAATCAACCAGTCCAGTGGGTAGAAGGACTGGTCAAAACTTGGATTCTACGTATGTTGGACCTACCACAGTTTGGGAGAGGCCAATATGAAAACAGTTGTGTCAATAAGCTGATGGTGGTCACACATGGTGGATATCTATGGTTGGAACATATCGTCTCAATAGACGTAGAGCTCATCACATACATCATAGGTTTTCCATCACAGGGTGTGGATATCGCACAGTTCCTTGAGGAAAAAACAAAGGAGAAAGCATTGGCCGAGGAGATGAAGAAGAAATACAACACCGAAAGTGGGTCACACAAATCATTATCAGGCTTATTAGTGACATCATGACAAGAATGGCCACAAAAATTATGGCATGCAAGTTTCTCAGAAAATGTTGCAAGGAGGAAGTCTTGGTCGGGGTTGTCGCAACTGCAGCACAGTGTGTCGAGGGCACCACACTCAGTTGGGCCCCTTATTTGTTGAATTTGTTCCTAGATGACTGCAAGGATGCGAAGGATATGGGGACATAATTTCATTATTCATGGCTACTCATCATGATATCCGTGATGGGATGGAAGGATCCAAAATACTCATTTTTTTCCACGAAGCGCGATACTTATTGCTTGGAGTTGCTTCGGATGCCAAGAATATAAAATAAAATGCAGCTATATTCGAAGGATATCTCTGTGACATACAGGACACCATCACCAACACTTGGAGGGTAATACTGGAATTTGTTGCATAGTATCAAGGCATATCCAACTTCAAAGCCACTAGACAAACGATGTGGATCCAGGCACAGAAATACCCTGACAATCAATGGTTGCAAATGTGTTACTGCATTACAAAGGGGGGTATAGAAATGACCATTAAGGATTGGGAAGACGAATGGAAGATTCCAGTCCTCACTCGAGAAATAACTGCAGATATAGAGGAGGAGGAGGTAAGATAGGAACACACACATGATGAGGAGGTAAGGCGGGAATAGACATGGCCCAAGGAATTAACAGTGCCCAAGAAACCAAGGATAGGTCATAAAAAGACACAACAAAAGAAAGGGGGGACATCCAAGATAAGCATCCAGACAGGGAAGAAGAACAACACACAAGTTCCCTAGGTATAGCAGAAATAGGTCGAGGAAGCACATGGAACTACATCAAGTGATAAGCCATAAGAGCAGGGCCAAACAAAGAGGAGATTCATTCAGATGGGGGTTGCGCGCAAGAAGGAAAAGGCACACAGAACGCCCCCAGAATACACAATCACTGAGGATGATGTGTACATGGTGGCTCAAATGATCTAGGATCACACACTCGAGGATTTCGAGAATGTTGCGCACAAAAGGGACATAATTTAGGAAGATTTGTCACACATACGATATCTTGGGGAAGCGCAGACAGTCAGCAGCAGCATAGAAATAGCCACATTGGCATCACATATAGGAGGTGAAGTTGGATCAAGCAAGAAGGACAGAATCCAGATGACAACACAGTTGAGCTCAACATTTCACACCACACCCAGCATGTTGCACATGGACAAAATCATGGGGTAAACACCCCTAAGGGACTTTAACTAGAGTTTGTATTGATGTGGATACCAACCAATGCCTTGTATAAACTGCAAGTTAGTGTTACACAGGAGGTACAGTCCCGCGCATGCACAGATGCAGTGGAATTGTGGCAGACAAAGAATAATCCTGATGAGCTGGAATCAATACTTGAGCAGGCTAAGCTTGATACCAAAGAAGAGAAGGACCGTGCGAATGGGCTCGAGTAGAAAGTGGTCATAGCCTACGAGAAAATCCCAAAGAACGCACAGACGGCCAAATTCATGGTGATAGAGAAGATTGTGCAGACAATCGATCAATACCAACAAGAGATCGATCATCTCCGGGATAATCTCACACCTACCACTCCACCAGCGGTGAGGGAGCAAAGGAAATATGAGGTAATTGCGCAGATAAAAGAGATAGAACGACAATTCCATGCGGCGGTCGACTTGTTCGAGAAAGAACCACAGCTCTGGATGAAGTTGGAAGAGGATCAGCAGGTCCAGTAGTGGGACCAGGAAGGAGAAAGGATAAGTGCATATATTCGGGACCTCAAGAAGAGGCAGAAGACAATTTTGATAACAGAGTGTGTCAAAGGAGTGTAGGACATGAAGAGACTGCAAGAAGAACTCATAGTTGTGCAGACACAGAAAAAGGAGTGCCAGGCTCAAATGGAACCACTCCAAGAGAGAGCATCAGAGGTTATTGCACAGGCAGAGGAAGACAAAACATACATGGCACAAAACTAGGCAGAATGTGCAAGGATGGTCAGCTATGATATTGCAGTGCAGATATTGGATGCCCTCAAGGAGAAGACCGCACAGGCCCAAACGCAAGCAATGGAGCTCATGGAGAAGTTCCAAGAAATCACAAGAGAGATCGACAAAGAACACAAGGTTTAGGTGGCTTGGGATGAGACACATGTCAGTGTTGGGGTCCTTTTGGAAGTAGGTCGAATCAAAAGAAAGGTTATTTTGGGAAGAAAGTCATGCACAAGGAAAGCGAAAACTGGAAGGAAAAGTAGCACATGTGAATGCATGGAAGACCTAACAATGTTACGGTTAGGGTTTTTGTAATACATTGTAATGGTTCATGAGCCAAAAATGTATATAGATATATATACCTATGAGGTCTAGGTAGGCAGTAGTTGACCACTATGAAGAATGCTTAGGAGGGAGAAGTAGTTGCTCAGTCTAAAGAGATGACGGGAGGAAGGAGTCATGTTTTGATAACTAGTTTGTAATATCATGTCATACGACCTAATTTTGTAAGTTTTTGAGTTGTATAGGGTTATAAGGGTAGATATCGAGGGTTAGATCACAGGTTGAGGAGCTTGGTGTGATATAGTCCACCTCATAATAGATCTCAACCCGACTGAGAATGAGTTGTAAATCGTGCGGCATTGTATTTTTGGAACTACCATAATAGAAGAGTTGAGAGCCATATATTTGTGGATGTAGCCTAAGGGGGGTAAACCATGGTAAAACATGTGTTATGTGATTGATTTCTTGTGTCTCTTTTATTGTTTATAATTTGATGTTAGAATGATGTATGAATGAATGAATGAATATGATTACATTACATGCATGAATGAGAATTCCAGTTTACTGCTTTAATAGTTAAATAGAACTCTTAGTTCATACTTCACAGATTTCCATTCATTCCTGGACTGCAAGCACTTAAGTATTGCAGTCACCCATTAAGACTATCTCAGGTGAGACTATGCAATGCACCCTGTGTATTGTGTTTCCTTTTGGTTTACCAGGAGAGCCAATAGTTTTAGAGGCTTTGTTGGATCCCGAGGAGACCTGAACCTGGGTCAATCATTTAAAGGCATAGCTCAGATAAACTAAACCAATAGCAGGAATATGTGATGATTAGTTGTAGCATATTTCAAGAAGTCGTCAGAATAGTATAGTGACAGATGGATCGGCATTGTGGAAAGTTGTGTATTATTTTCATGGACAATTAGTGACATATGGATGGAGATGGATTCATGAGACACTTGGTAGGTAAATAATACATGATTCAAAGAAGATGCATAACAGTGGATAAAAGAATATTAACAATTGGAATCAGTTGTTCACAAAAAGGAAAGAAGTGTAAGGGATATCAGAGCATGGAAAGAGAAACCGTCAGCAAAAGATACATCATCATAGGAAGATATTGTTGAATAATATGGTCATTAATGATAAATCTTGAATAATTGAAGTATCTTTGAATTCTTTTTGTATATGTCAGTGGATTACATGAGGAAGCACCAATAGACAAGCAACCTTGGAAGAGAGGAAAGGAAGCAGATACAGGAATTCCTATATTGATCTACATGACATCTTGCAGAGAATTCAAGGGAAGTGAAATCATCAAATAAAAATGTCCAGAAAGGTATATCAGTAGCATGCATATAGGGGGAAATATACCAAAAGGGGGAGTTACTCTTCTACCCATAATGTCATCACAGAGAAAAGAACAAAGGCATGAATACGGAGAGAAATAAAAAAAGCATGGAGATAGAGAGAAAGATCAAAAGAATGAAGAAACGGGGAGCATCCCCAAAGAGAGATACCCTTTTCCATTGATTAAAATGGGTAGAGATAAGAGAAATGGCATGGAGACAGAGGGAGTGATGTTCATAGGGGGAGAATGAGCATAAGTATGCATATGAGCATGAGTGTTTCCATCAATGCATGTCGTTAGTGTGACCATCAATGCCAAAGGGGGATATTGTTGGAGAGTTGGATTGGATAGTTGGTTTTCATTTATTTCAACCCTTGGAGAAGTTTGGAAGACCCATAGATGTGATCGAGTCAACCCTTGGAGAAGTGTGGAAGCCCTAGAGATGTAGACAAGATCGTTGTACAATTGGTTGATCATTGGACAATTGGTTGTCATTTATATGGTCGATATTGTCAGTAAGTTGATTGATGTCATCCCTAGAAGAAGTCTGAGAGACGGGTGTAATTGACGAAGTCTATAAGAATCCATGCAAGTGTGGTTGTGGAACCTATCATTTTTTGAGGAATTTGAACATGAAGGATAATGTAAATGCAGGTAACATACTCATGGATGGATAGTTTTCATCATGTCATTTCCAATGATAAGTGGTGCTCCATGTGGTTCCTCACGATTGAGGAGTTATGGCCTCATGAATTTGGAATCCCCAAAGAATGGTTAAGAATCCCTAAACAATTACAAATTCATTAATTAAGGGAAAAGTGGTTGTAACAAGAAAGTATAGGTTGACCCTAAAATTAAGAAAAAAGGGAAAAATAATTGTGACCCTAAAATGAGGAAAAAGGGTAAAACAGTTATGACCCTAAAGTTAGGAAAAAGGGTAAAACAATTATGACCCTAAAATTAGGAAAAAAGGTAAAATTGTTATGACCCTAAAATTAGGAAAAAGGGTAAAACATTTATATTACCCTAAAATTAGAAAAAAGGGTAAATCAATTAAAGGGTAAAATAATTGTAACAAGAAATTAATTAGGGGTAAAGTGGTTGAAAAGAAGTTACATGGAAGAGTATAAATACACATTAAGAGTCTCTCATTCTTACCCACAAGTTCATTGAATATCTATCTAGTGAAAACTTGATATATTGACGAATATGAGTTAGTGAGGATGAGGTAAAGTAAAGGGGATGATTGTTCTAGGTTGTTGCAAGGTATGATGATGCAACAAGGTTTCTACAAGAATAAAGGTATGTCTATATGCATGTATTGAAGCTTATATCTTGGTGATGGTATGGTACATGTTGAGGTATATTTTGGTGATGTTATGGTGCATGGTTTATGGGATATATTTTAGTATATCGTTGAGGAATATCATGATTTATATGGGATTTCATTTGGTATATGGTTGACGGGATCTCCATTTTTGGCAGTTTCTTTGTTCCTAAATGCTTTATGACCTTCTCTCTGCATTCATGTACAAATTTCCTTTGATCCTCCTTTATTTTTAAAACTCGACTTCCTTCTTTAATAAAAAATTTCCACCTTTCGCTGATTCTTTTGAGATGAATTTATGTAAGTTGAAGAGGTGATGGTTGGATATATATGTCGGGTCAAGTGTAGTTTTGAAAACTGATCTGGAAGGGATGGATGGTTGGGTAGTTTTAAAGATGATTTTCATGGGTTTCTTTTTATTACTCTTTCCTGATGTTTTTTTTGTCCCCCCTTCTTTATATTGATCTTGTGATGTGTGTTGTGCAGGTAAGTGATTTTTATCAACCTATTCGCCTAGTTTTGTTTCCTTCTATTGTTTTTTCTCTGTTTCTTTTTGCAAGGGAGAATACTGAGCCTGCGTCGGACCTTGTATTGTATCCTTAGTTGGAGCATTTTTGGGGAAGGATTCCTCTCCATGTTTGTGTTCTTGTTGTTGTTTTTCCAGGCTATCTTGTTTCTTTACTTGTTCTACTTATGTGGATACATCGGTCATAATATCTATTGGCCCTAATTCAGGAATATTAATATCTTGGGTGTTTATTTCCTAGAGGTAAAATTCCTAATGATCGATCGACTGTTGTGTATATTCAAATGGAAGGACCGATTGGATTGGTATTTGATCAACTAACTCATGCTGATGTGAAATTTTAACTCGATGAGCCGAATGGATTGGTATTCGTTTGACTGACTCGATCTGCTCTAGCCTGTTGATCTCGATCTCCTTTTCAACCAATGTAGATGGTTGGTCCAACTCATTTGTTTCTGATGAATCAAAAATTATAAGTTGTCTCTTCTTCTTCTTTGCAAGTCATTTCTCGGCTATATATACTAGCTCAATAGGTGGGGATTCTCTTGTCAAGTCAATTTTCAAGTCATTCACTCTCTTTTTTCCCAGTGTCATCTTCATCCTAAATTCTAATTTTGACTAGTTCCTTTTTACCTTTTCTAGAGTTTCCATAGTGGTCAAGATTTTGTGTATCATATGCCTCCTTAATTCCCTTGTTTCAATATGTCGGAGTGTATTTTTTATTTGTTTGACCTATTTTGTTTTTACTTTATCTTTCTCCATGGATCCCTTCATTCTAGGTTCAACTGGCGAGCTTAAATTATTATTCATCATAGTAGTCTCATGTCGGCTCTGCCTCTCTATCTGCTTGATTTTTTCGACAATTTTGTTGGTGATACTAGTCATCTGTTATTAAATGATGGGGTCATTAAATTCAATACCTCCAGTTGATTGAAAAGTATCTTGCCAGATATATTCTATGTCATATGATATTTCTTTAATTTTGACTATCTTTTTCCCTTTTTCTTTTTTCGTTGGCTTCTTCTTTTTTTTCCAGGCGAATATTGCACAGGAACAATTTCCAGTGCTTCTAAGTCTTCAAAAAAGAGTACTTCATATAAATATTCTTCTATTTCCTCCTCATTTTATATGTCAGTAAGGGGGGATACCAAAAGTATTCGTAGTTGGTTAACTTCAAGAAGAATTTTTATCTCCTAGGTTGTTTGTCTTTCTAATTCAATGAAGATTTCCTCTATTGGCAACTAATAATGTAACTCCTCCGGTTTTGGGGTTGTCTCCACTCCACACCGAAGTTTGGTGTAGTCAAGTTCTAGCTAAATATGGTAGGGTTTTCACAGGGCCCAATGAACCGGTTTCTTGACGCACCATCTATGTGAGTTATATTTTAAGTTTTGGACCCACAGTCGAAACATTTCTTGTGGAGGTAGCGAACTGGAGGCACCTGCCTGCTCTGCTGTAAAAATTGTGTATTTTTCCATTGTTGAAACCTTCTTAATTGTGAAAGTAGGTTCACTGACTAGAATATAATGCTCCATTTCTATCTATATTAACAAATAAGGGGATTGTATGGCCTTACATACTTCTTAGCATTCCTTGCAGTTAGTCCAGATGATGTCATCAATGTATTCAGACTAGTTGAAGATTTATTCCTTTTGAAAGATTTGGAAGATTGACTCTACCAGGTCATTTTGATATCATAAGCTCGGTCAGTTGGTTTAAAGCTTAATGATACAATTATTGCATTCTATATTGTGCACAAGTTTGGGATCTTATTGATAAGTAACCCCTTGGAATTTTTTTCTATTGTTGACCCGGTCAAAATTTGCATCCAAGCATTTTCATTTGAACTTTCCAGGACCTTGACCCTCGTATCTGGAATGTCGGTGATTATGTGAATAAGCACACCTATTATTGATATCATACTGTTGAGACAAATATTTCCATGGTAATACTGGCTAAAAATAAACTTTATTGTGTCTTCCTTCCATCGCCTGAACTAGGTTACTTGTGGTGCTCCTAGGAGGTGTTTGATTCCTACTTTTTCTAGGAATTTTATTTCAGGCTTCCAATAGTCATCCTCCAACCCCCATTCTATAAAAAAAATCCACTTCTTGCTCCAATCCATCACCTCCAATTGTGACTGTCAGATATTATGCATCTAAATTTGCAATGGTGTTTTGGTTGTTCTTTCAAACCTTTTTCTTGGTCTTGATCCTTCCACTATCTCACAGACTGTTGGCAGCCAATTCGCATTTTTATACTGTCCTTATAAGCTGCCTACACCATTGTTTTGCAAACCTTAATTTTTGTCGCAATCCTTGAATAAAACGACGCTATTATTTTGTGCATTCACACACTTACCTTGGTTCTAGTTTTCACGACTGCAAGGGTGCAAACTTCGATTTCGAAGTCACATTAAAATCATCACTAGATTTCTATGATCACTCTTTATGGTCGTTGCGCCTCTAATTTACTCTTGATTATACAATTGGCAAGACCCCTTGGTATGTACTCATTTGGCATTCTTTGATTGATTATATAATTTCTTTTTATAAGTGATTGAATTTGTGATGCATTGGTGATTGGATTTATATGTTCTTCGATCGATTCACTTGGCACCTTGGTTTCTTAAAAACGCATTTGTGTTGTGGCAAGACCCTTGGTATAAATTGTTTCATACCACACATAGTTCACATAAATTAAACCCTTGGTGTGATTTTGATTTATTACTTTGGTTTTGAAACTATAACTATTGCTCGCGCGAATGTTTAATCCACTTACCATTGATTTCATTGGTTGATTGAATGGAATAATTGTTAACCTATACAATAGTGGGTTGAATAACTATTTGCCTCGGCGGTTGTACTGTAGATATGATTGTTTTGCATGTAATGAACTAGCTCCACCACCTTCGCACGATATGTCATTAATGTCTTCCCCCATCCCTGTTTCACCTTTGCTATTCATATCATGAAAGGTTACATCCTGTGACAGAGGTATGCCTATTTCCACACTTAAACCCAGGTGGCACGATATTTTGATAATGGTTAAACAATTTGTGACCTGTGAAGGTCGGTATGGATTGTTTTTTCTTTATCACCTTCGACTATTGATGAATTTCATGGACTATCCATTGAACATGCCATTTTACTTCTTACGTCGTCTTTACAAAATGGCTAAGAGGTTCAAACGTGAGAAGGCTGATAGAAGCTTGTTTCACCATGGCTTGATTAGACTCATCGTCATCCACCATTTAAACCTTCATGGCGATAATTGGCAAGCCTTTCTATCTTGAAATGGCTTTGTTGATTCAGAGTCTATCCAAATCGACAAGTGTGTGGTCAGTGAGACTATGGTTGGGCCACCTGTGCCTTTCCATGTCCTTCTTCCGCCTGCCAAACCCTCGGCTTGCCCTGACATCGACCTACTCAACATCATAACAGGCAATACTTAGGTTGTTAAGAATCCTGTGAGTAAGAAAGTTAAGGGTAATCCTATTGTCGATAGCAAGGGTAAGAAGAATGCTCGATTGATATCGAGACTTGCCCGTAATAAACCTAAGCCAAATATCGACCAAAATCCCATAGTTCTGAGCGAGGACTCGGACTCCAATATCGAGTGCTTTATAGCTGGAGAGAACCCTTATTCCCATGGCTTATGCTCCGAGCAACCCTATGACTATGTATCTAATTTGGCCCCATGCCTAAAGAACAATCCTAACTACCCAGGAATCAAGCTACATAATGAAACCCTCGGTGATTTAAACAAACCCTCGCCTACAATTTCGAAGCCCAAACAGACATCATGTATCCAATGCAATGTGTGGCTAGAGCTCTACTATACCGACGTTCCCTTGTTACAGTCAAAGATCAAATCATTGGAAAACCAAGTTACAGTACTGTCGAGAGAAAGGGACAAGTTTCAAGCTAATGACAAGAAATAGAAAACCACTGGTTCAATCGTCTTTAGGAATGTCGAATCGGCAACAGCCTTCGTCAATTCAAAATTATCATGATCGAGTTGTTTTCTGATTATACAGGTATGAATTTCAATATTAATTTCATTTTATGAATTGCTAGGATTAATATAATGAATTGGGTTTTGGTTTCCAATTAGCTCTGTTCATTATTCGAAATGACTCTGTCATAGTTTGATTATCAAAAACGGTTATGTTATGGATCCTGTACAGTAGATTCATTTTACTAAAGTCAAATGTGGTTATGATTTGGTTATTTGATTCGGTCGTGCCCAGTTTAGCAATTGATTGGTTTTCACTGGGTTTGATTTGTTTTGAATAATTCTGTTGGTTTGAATTAACCAAATCAATGGGGTTTGCTTTCGCTTGGATTTTGTTTGCATCTGACCTGTACAAGAGATTTTTATGTTAAAATTAGAACACGGTTATGTTTTGATTTAATACGATTTTGTTGTGGTTGGATGTCATTGGCTCTGATTTAGTTCTTATGATTTTATTTTGAAATGATTTTGTAGGATTGAATTGGTATGATCTTTTATGAGTGTAATGTATCATTATTAGGGATTGGTTTGATAAATACAATGTAGTCTATTAAATTAGAAAAATGACTCTTTTTTGTATTGAATCAACATTCTCGTTTGGATTTGGATTACATTCGACCTGTGCAAAAGATCTATTCGCCAAAATCGTGGAACTGTGTTGATTCATAACGATTGTGTCAAACCCAATCTGTTTCGATTCGTTTTGATTTGATTGTTGCATGTTTTGAGTTAGCACGATTGTCTGTATGAGTTTGATTGATATCGAAAATAGATTTGATGATGCTCTGCTGGTTTTGATTTTCAAAAACGATTTTTTTAAGCTCAGATCGACATATTTCGTCTCTGTAGAATTCGTATAAAAAAAAAATCGGCTAATATTCCGTTTTGAAATTGATTCAAGTAATGATTTCGTTGACTGTCAATCGATTTTGTCTTCTCCCAATTGGCAATAAAAAACGTTTGACAAATCCCACATATCATGTTATCAACTGATTGATTCATTTACGATTTCATTTGTTTCAATTTACATACAAGTTTTCATTTGGTTTGTAAATAGCATGATCGTTTGTATATGTTAATACAGTTATATCAATTTGAAAAATGATCCTGTTGATTTCATTTGGATTCGACAATGATTTTGTTGATGGCTGAAGCAACTATTTGTGTCGATTTCAATTGGTTCATGAAAATAATTTCATTGTTGTCGAATTATATGAGAGATTTTGTTTACCTGAATTGGTGATAACGAATTAAACAGAGTACATCCATCTATGTTATCATTTGGTTGAATATGATTTAGTTTGTTCAATTTGCATACAAGTGTCGATTTGAATGATGCTTTTAGCAATCAAACATTTTTCAATAGTTTGAATATATTTTTTAAGATTCGAATTGATTTTGAAATGATTATGTGTTCAATTTAGACCAGCTACAGAATCGCAAGATTCTGTAGCTAGTCTTAGAAATTAGATTTTTGTCAATTTTATTAATAAAATATCCTCTAATATTGTCTATTCTTGTCCTTGTTCGGGTACATATGAATTACCATGATCAATTGGGCATGTTCTAGTAGTGTGGGAGATACTTTGGATGTGTTTTTATTTTAGGTTGTTAGTTTAGTCAGACTTGGGAGATTATCTCCAGATTTCCTGTAAACTGTTTTGATAATTCCCACAGGGATGTTTTACCCTGTGGGAGGTCTTTAAATATTTGTCATTTTTTGTAATAAACCCATCATCTTCACTGTGGGAGAACCAGACTATGGATTTATGATACAGACTGAGATGAAAGTTGATGTCTTGTAACATCTTTCGCTTTCAATACATCAAAATTTTGTTTCAAGTTTTATTCATATCATTTTGCAGTTGATTATAGACTACTTTAGCTATCGTAATCTATTGCAGGTTGATGTGACTTGATTAATGTGTTATCCATATCTGATCTCTCTTATTTAAAAGATACATCAATTACTTTGTTTCAGTTAATGAATCACAGATTTCTCTTCTTCGTTAATTGAATCATTTTCTACAAATCTTTGCACATAGATTTATCTAGATGTGATGATTCGTAAATTACAAGATTGTTGTAACTTTTATGTCTTGTTTGTTATGTTATTGATATTCAAAAGAGCATTGTTTCTTACTGTTTACTAGAGGCTTGCAGAGGATTAATGTGGGTTTCCCCCCATTCAACAGCTAAACTGGATTCATTACACAGGACAAATTGGAAAGCGTTATCACAGGTTAGCTTATTAGTCTTATTTAAGTAGTTTAGATAGATATATGTATAGTTTAGATTTGTAGTTAGAGTTAGTGTTTTAGTTGCTTAGCTTAGATAGTTAGTTTTATTCTATTTCTTTATCATAAAACTATAAAATAAAAATAAAACAGTTTCGTTGTCTTAGGACAGTTTACAATTGATTTTTGCAGGTTTTCTTCCAAATCTGTAATTTATAAATATTGTACATTTGTGATTAAGATTTGATTCAGTTGATAGTTGAATGTTAAATTTCATAGAATTATTATAGTTTAGGTAGTGAATTGTATATATTAGTAGTTTAGATTTGTTTATTAGTTTGTTTTAATTATTTAGATTAGTTCATTTAGAGTAGTTTTCTTTTGTTTTCTTAGGACTTAGATTGGCTAATGGAGTCGCTAAACCCGTCAGGGTGGGTTATCCCAAACGGCTTGGTTTATTTAGACAACCCCGGACCGTATCCACTCTTCCAGTTGGAAAGCGTTCAATTTTTCTCGTCAAAAAATGGTGCTAGAAGGAGGGCATGAAATTAATTAATGGCACGAGGCGGTCATAAGACTCCTCCACCACCTAATCACTCACCTATAGTGACAAGAAGTCATTCGAACGATAACATCCCCCCTCAAACAACAACCACATCAAATGACGATCCACGGATCAAAGTTGAACCAGTAACCCCAAATCCTACAGGTGGTGACATACAAGAGATTGTCCGCCAATCTCTCATAAGAACACATAGTGCCTTAGCCCGTTTGAGGCAACCAAATCGACCGTTGGACCAACCTTTAGATTTCTCTGATATCAGAGAACAACTCGGAGGCACTAACCTCACTGTGAACCCTACAGATCCAACCCTCACTCCTGCTGCAGGAGGATCTGGAATACCTCCTTCACCACCTCCATCATCCCCTTCTTCTTCTAGAGAAGATTCTTCTCACGAAGGCAGTTCCCCTTCTCAGCCTTCCACACACACTACACCAATGGCCAACCAAAACAATCCTACTATACCTTGGCTTGACCATGATGTCGTAGTTGTACCTAGAGCTCAACATCACTTACCTAAACACACGGAGAAATGGCTTCCCAAGTTTGACCCTGACTAAAAATAGATCGTTGAAGATCACATTAAAAAGTTTATGTTAGCCATAAGACTCCGCAATGTCAAGCATGAAGACGTTGTCTATAGGTTGTTCCCTTATACTTTCGAGGGAAATGCATCTACATGGTACTTTTCCCAACAACCTCATACCATTGTGTCTTGGGAAAAGTTTGAGCCATGCTTTTTGGAAAAGTTCAGAGACGGTAAGCCTCCGGAAGTCCTAGTCATTGAGCTTTCCAACTTAAGAATGAACCCAAAAGAAAAAGTTAAATACTTTAATCAAAGATTCTTAACTCTTAAGAACCGAAGCTCTACAGATTACATGCATTCCGAGAATCTCATAATAGCATACTATACTAAATCCTTGCATCAAAGTATAGCTATTTGGGTTAAACGATCCAAGAAAGCCACGTTGTTAGAAGCCTTCGAGGAGGCTAGCCAGACTAAAAAATACATAATTAGTCTTAAAGACTCTACTAGCAACAAAACAGAGACTAGTTCTTCCTCCAAAAAGAAGATCGAAATCCTCCATAGACCTACTCAAAGTAAAACACAACCTAAAAGCTCTGATTTAGAAAACTTAACTAAAGTTGTTCAAAAACTGTCAAACCAAGTTATAGACTTAAAAAGGACGATCGAAGAAGCTTCTTCGAGCAAAGGGCCTTACAAACCCCCATTCAAGAAGCCTTTCCCAACCAACTGACCTAATCCAACCACCGAGGGCCTTAATCTAGAAAGTCTGCAATACGCCCTTCAAACAATTCTAGAAGCCCAGGATAACCTGATGCCTCTTGAGATTCCTGAGGAGGTTGTTGAACAAGAGACAGTTCAAGAAGAGGAGTCTTCTCCAAATATTTTTGGACACTTCTCGGATAGCATCTTCCAAGCTAACTTCGAGACAGTCCATCCCTATAATACTAGGAGTAAGGCAGCAAACAAACCTTCTTCCGAAAACACTACGACTTCACCTCCAAAGAAATCTAAACCAGCTGAGACTAAACAGATTCATGTGAACCCCAACTTAGATTATGATGTAGTTGAAGATCTAAAAACGTTAAGGGATAACATTTCTATTTATGATTTATTGAAATTTCCATTTATGCTACAAAACATCGCAGAGAATGGAAAAAATGGTAATTCAAGTGGTAACAAGGTTGTTCAGAACAAAGTTCCTCAAAAGATTTCCACAAAGAATAATCCTGATCCTCAAAACAAAGGAAGCCTTCATGTAAATAATGTAAATAATGTAAACAATGTAGATAAAGTAGCTTTAGAAACTGCGAGTAAAAAGCCACAAACTACCACCCTTAGCACTCGCAAGAATGTACCTCCATTTTTATTAACTTTTGAAATCTTTAATAGAAACGTGCACAATTGTATGGTAGAATCAGGAGTGTCATCCAATGTGATGCCATGGTTTGCATGCCAAAAGATTAACGCCGAAGTAGAACCATCCACCTTAAAAATCATACAACTTGATCGGGCTAATGTTAAAGTTATAGGCAAACTAAAGAATGTGCTTATAATATTATCGTCTAACCCCAAGGTTCATCAAGTTATTGATATTATTGTTGTGGATATTCCAAAAGTGTATGGTATGTTTTTAAGCAGGGACTGGTCAGAGCAGCTACACGGCTATTTCGCGACAGACTGGTCTCACCTATGGCTTCCAGAAAATGGCAAGCCTAACAAGATCAAGGTAAACCGTGAACGCTGCCTTAAGTTCATGGTCACAGATTTGAACGATCCCAACAAACCATTTACGCCTTCTGCTGATTCACCCAAAGTACAAGGGATGGATACCTTTTTCGACAATTTCATGGCCGAAGCTTCAGCTATCACCAATCCAGAACAGCAGTCCGAGATTGTAGCATATGGGCAGCCAACAGTTTCTACACAACGATCTCATGCACCCGATGAAAATCAAATTTGGTCTCTTTATTTCGATGCGTCAAAGTCCAAAGAAGGAGTTGGTGCAGGCTGTGTTATTATCGATCCGTCAAGTAACAAAACATTGATTGCATGTAGGCTAGAATTTGAATGTACTAATAACACTGCAGAATATGAGGCTTTACTGCAAGTTCTCAGAAAAGATTTAGATATGAACATTCAAAACTTGGCTGTATTTGGCGACTCCGAAATCATGGTAAGACAGGTAAGAGATTCTATCCATTGTCTGTCTCCACATCTTAGAAGCTACCAAGCCGAGGTATGGAATTTAATGAATAAATTGTCTTCTTTCAATATAAATTCTATTCCTAGATTGAATAATTCTGAAGTTGATCTATTAGCTAACGTAGCTTCTAAAATCTTTCCTGCAGAAGGCTTATCCCCAGACATATTCTCCGTTGAACTGTTGTTCAGACCATCAGTGCCCGACAACATCACGAACTGGAGAGTCTTTGACGATGACCAGCAGATTATTAGCTTCCTGCACATGGAAGAAACCTTTCAAGGCGCAGTGATAGACGAATGCACTCACGATGACAATTTGCATGATTTCACGGTAATACTAGATCCAAGAACTCCTGAATCATCATCAGACATGGTAAATTCGATCCCTAAATCTATAGTTAGATTAGAGAAATTTTATGATCTTCAAGATAAATTCAAAAAGTCGGTCAACTATAAAACCAATAGTTCCTCATTATCTTATGAAAAAGTAAACTTAGGAACTAAGGACAATCCACAGTGCATTAATTTAGGGTTGGGGTGTTCTCAACAAGAAAAATATGCATTTATTAAATTATTCAAAGAATTTAAAGATGTCTTTGCATGGATGTATGATGACCTTAAAACTTTCGACCCTAACATCATACAACATGTCATTCCTATGAAACCCCAAACCTTACCCTTTCAACAAAAATTGAGAAAAATGCACCCTAAGCTCGAACTGACCGTTAAAAAATAATTAAATAAGATCCTAAATGCTAAGATTATTTTCCTTGTTAGGCACACTCAATGGGTTTCTAACCTTGTCCCTGTCCGGAAGAAAAGTGGGGAAATCCGACTATGCGTCAATTTTCGAAACCTTAACAGAGCGTCTGATAAAGACAACTATCATGTCCCACCCATGGAACAGATCCTTCAACAGGTATCTAGTTCTGAGAGGCTATCCTTACTGAATGGTTTCTCGGGGTACAACCAAGTCCTGATGTCTCCTCTGGACCAACTTAAAACTACCCTCCGCACCCCATGGGGCACCTATGCTTATCAAAACATGCCCTTTGGATTGATTAATGCCGATGCCACTTTCCATAGAGCAATGGACATTTCTTTCCTAGGCCTAATCAATCAGTCCATCGTATTTTACTTAGATGATGTTATTGTATTCTCTAAAAACAAAACCGATCATCTAGCTCACTTACGAGTCGTTCTACGGCGATGTCGTAAATACGGCATTTCCTTGAATCCTAAAAAATCCATTTTTGCAGTAGAACAGGGTAAACTCTTGGGATTTATTGTGTCGAGTGAAGGGATGATTATCGACCCCGAAAGGACTCAAGTCATCGCAAAACTTCCACCTCCTACATCCAAAAAATCTATGCATTCTTTCTTAGGCCAGATTAACTTCGTGAGGAGATTCGTCCCCAATTTCTCCGAAATGGTCAGGCCTTTACAGAATTTAATTAATAAAGACACCCAATATCACTGGGGACCCCTAGAAAATAAATCTTTTAATGCAATAAAGAAGGCCATAATAGACGCTCCTTCTCTCATGAGCCCCTACTTTTCTCAATACTTTACACTCTACACTTTTGCTTATGACCGTTCCTATGCTGTCGTCCTAACTCAAAAGAATTTCGAGAACAATGAAGTACCCATTGACTTTATGAGCTCTGCTTTCAAAGGTGCTGAACTTAATTACCCAGTGGTAGATCGGCAAGCCTACGCTATTTTCAAAGAAGTCAAGCACTTTCGGTCCTATCTTTTGAAATCCAGGACAAAGATCATTGTCCTATACCCAGCCGTCAGGAACCTGTTAGTGCAGAAAGACCTAGGAGAAAAGAGGGATAACTGGGTCACCTCCTTGCAGGAGTACGATATGGAAATTACCCCAACACAGATAGTGAGAGGCCAAAGGTTATGCAAGTTAGTTGTTGATTCGGCTGAAGAATAGCAAGGAGAAAACGATACGTCAAAACTAGGATAGCACGATCAAAATGATATCTGTTGCGCACAAAACTCTGTTAGTTCATGGTATGATGATATAAAATTTTGTCTTGAACATGGGTCATCCCCCCATCACCTATATCCCACTAAAAGAAGCTCATTGATATTAAATTCTACCTCCTTTCATTTGGTTAATGGTACCTTGTTTCGTCAAAATTTTGATGGTGTACTGATGCACTATCTTGAGAAGGACGAAGCAGAAAAAGTCTTGCTAGAGTTGCATGCAATAGAAGTTGGTGGTCATTTGGTGGTGAAACCACTACTCACAAGGTTTTGAGAGCCACTTATTACTGGCCCACACTTTTTAGAGGCGCCCATGCCTTGTGTCGTAAGTGTACCATTTGTCAAAAAGCATTAGGGTGGTTACAGAAACCAGCCTTTCCTTTGCAGCCCGTTTTGGTAGATTCTCCTTTTCAACAGTGGGGCCTTGATATCATAGGTCCAATCAACCCCCCGTCCTCACAACAGCATAAGTTTATCATAACAGCCACAGATTACTTTACCCGATGGTCTGAAGCTACCGCATTAAGAACGGTCAACACTAGTCAGGTAATTACCTTTTTAAATTCGAATATCATCACTCGTTTTGGTATCCCTGAATGTTTAGTATTCAATAACACTTCTTACTTTTCCTCCCTTGAGATGACCGATTTTTCTTTAGAAAGAGGAATTAAATTGAAATATTTTGCTAGTTATTACCCCCAAGGCAACGGATTGGCAAAGTCAACAAATAAGAACTTGATTAAAATCATCAAGAGAACAGTGGCTGAAAATCACAAAACCTGGCACAATGCACTGTTAAACGTGTTGTGGGCTGATAGGGTAACACCAAAAGATGTTGTAGGTAACTCCCCCTTTTTTCTCGTTTATGGCAGAGAAGCAATACTTCCACCACACATTCTTCTTCCTTCACTTCAGTTATCGCAGAGAATTCAAGAAGAAGATTATCCCCCTTTGGAAAACTGAATTAACGCTTTGATGAAGCTAGAAGAGGTAAGAGCCCAAGCTAAACGTAAGTTAGATTAGCATCAACTATTGGTTAAAAGCTGGTTCGATTCTAACTCTGCCTCTGATAGGAATTTCGAAGTAGGTGACCTCGTCTTGAAATGGGACAAACCACATGAGGGAAAGGGAGAGCAAAAAAAATTTCAAAACCTATGGCTTTGACCATTTCTAATTGTTGAGAAGTTGGGTCCCAGCTCTTTTCGATTGCAGAATCTAGAGGGGCAGCCTGACACTTATCCGGTGAATGGCCAAGCCCTGAAAATATACTTTGCTTGATGACAACCCTTGTATATTATGTACATATTTTGCTTTTGTTTTCTTTTCTTTTGTTGTTTTGGTTTGGATTTCTTCTTTGAGTTTATCAGTTTGTGTTTTTGGAAATACACATACCTGAATGATGAACTATTCGGACAAAGAAAACAGAAAATTCCTTCACTGAAATGACTGCTAAAAATTGTATAAACATCAATTGTATACTTCTGAAATTTATATCTGTGTTGGAAAAAAGTTGTTTTTTGAAAGAAGTTAACTGAGTTTAATCTCTGAGTAAAGCCTTTCATGATCATCTATTATATTTTTATGTTGTCCCTATTCCTTAAGGGAATGACTCAGAAGATGTCTCCCTGCCTGAGAAAGTTGGTTCTGTAAATGAAACATCTCTGGATCTTAATAAAGGACAGTTCTAAAAAATTCTGATGAGGTCTGTAAAAAATATGTTAAAATGTCATAGTTTTCAGCGTCACCCCGCTCGACTATATATCTTAAAAAAAAAAATGAAATAAATCATAAAAGAGTTGTGGGAAGTGCTTGTAAACCCGTCAGGATGCTGAACAGGTCTGCTGGCAGCGGGTAAATGCATGCATGACGCCAAGACATCTTCGTCGGGGTACTGAACAGGCCTGCTGGCAGTGAAGCAATGTCGGGTATATGAAAATTTGCAAATATGAAACCTCTTGACCTTAATTTGTCCTTTATTTTGATCTAGAACTTCTTGGCAGGTTACGGATATCATAGTGGGTTAAATGGAAACCATGTCAAGGCTATGGACGTCTGCTGGCAGCAGTGGCTCTGTCAACAGTATTGGGGATTTTATCTTTAATATCGTGACTCACTTGTCTTGAGACTGTTATTATTTTTCATCCTTTAACACTGCTGGAATATTTGGTTAATGATGATGTTTACACGATTTTTTGGTTGTTGTTTTTGAGTTAGAATTTTTCTCCTTATCCTAATCTGAATTTGTTCTTTCTGGTAGAGATAACTGCTTCTACCAGTGTGTCGCCATTGTTGGTAGCCAATTCGCATTTTTATACTGTCCTTAAAAGCTGCCTACACCAGTGTTTTGCAAACCTTGATTTTTGTCGCAATCCTTGAATAAAACGATGCTATTATTTTGTGCATTCGTACACTTACCTTGGTTCTAGTTTTCACGACTACAAGCGTGAAAACTTCGATTTCGAAGTCACATTAAAATCATCACTAGAATTCTATGATCACTCTTTATGGTCGTTGCACCTCTAATTTACTCTTGATTATACAATTGGCAAGACCCCTTGGTCTGTACTCATTTGGCATTCTTTGATTGATTATATAATTTTGTTTTATAAGTGATTGAATTTTTTATGCATTGGTGATTGGATTTATATGTTCTTCGATCGATTCACTTGGCACCTTGGTTTCATAAAAACGCATTTGTGTTGTGGCAAGACCCTTGGTATAAATCGTTTCATACCACACATAGTTCACATAAATTAAACCCTTGGTGTGATTTTGATTTATTGCTTTGGTTTTGAAACTATAACTATTGCTTGTGCAAATGTTTAATCCACTTACCATTGATTTCATTGGTTGATTGAATGGCATAATTGTTAACCTATACAATAGTGGGTTGAATAGCTATTTGCACCGGCGATTGTACTATAGATATGACTATTTTTCATGTAATGAACTAGCTCCACAACTTCGCACGATATGTCATTAATGTCTTCCCCCATCCCTGTTTCACCTTTGCTAGTTTTGGGTAAGCCTGTGAGCATTCTTCCCCTGCGTAGGCTTTGTTCAAACCCTGGCCCATTCACATCGCTCACCGTGTGCTCCTCTCTATGGCACCGGTGGTACGAATAGAGCCAAACAGTAGTCAATCTCTGTTATTGTTCGACGATGCCCATAAGGATTTAGAGGACAGTGGTTGGCTCGCATTTATACAGAGGTTCGAGGGCTTCAACCTTATGGTTGCACAAAAATTCACCCTCACCTTTGATGGGTGTAGGGCTAAAGTAGGTGACATTCAGCTTGAACTCAATGAAGAATTCATAAGCTCTGCTATAGGATTGGCAGCCATAGGCCAGCGATGGTTTAAAAACTCCAAAGTTGACAAAGTGTCGTGGCCTTTTCTATTCATATCACGAAAGGTTACATCCTGTGACAAAGGTATGCCTATTTCCACACTTAAACCCAGGTGGCATGATCTTTTGATAATGGTTAAACAATTTGTGACTTGTGAAGGTCGATATGGATTGTTTTTTCTTTATCACCTTCGACTGTTGATGAATTTCATGGACTATCCACTGAACATGCCATTTTACTTCTTGCGTAGTCTTTACAAAATGGCTAAGAGGTTCAAACGCGAGAAGGTTGATTGCAGCTTGTTTCACCATGGATTGATTAGACTCATCATCATCCACCATTTAAACCTTCATGGCGATAATTGGCAAGCCTTTATGTCTTGAAATGGCTTTGTTGATTCAGAGTCTGTCCAAATCGACAAGTCTGTGGTCAGTTAGACTATGGTTGGGCCACCTGTGCCTTTCCATGTCCTTCTTCCGCCTGCCAAACCCTCGGCTTGCCCTGACATCGACCTACCTGACATCATAACAGACAAGACTCAGGTTGTTAAGAATCCTGTGAGTAATAAAGTTAAGGGTAATCCTACTGTCGATATCAAGGGTAAGAAGAATGCTCGATTGCTATCGAGACTTGCCTGGAATAAACCTAAGCCAAAAGTCGACCAAAAGCCCATAGTTCTGAGTGAGGACTTGGACTTCGATATTGAGTTCTTCCTAGCTGGAGAGTACCCTTATTCCCATGGCTTATGCTCCAAGCAACCCTATGACTATGTATCTAATTTTCCCCCATGCCTAAAGAACAATCCTAACTACCCAGGAATCAAGTTACATAATGAAACCCTCGGTGATTTAAACAAACCCTCGCCTGCAATTTCGAAGCCCAAATAGACATCATGTATCCAATGCAATGTGTGGCTAGAGTGCTACTATACAGATGTTCCCTTGTTACAGTCAAAGATCAAATCATTGGAAAACCAAGTTACAGTACTGTTGAGAGAAAGGGACAAGTTTCAAGCTAATGACAAGAAACAGAAAACCACCGGTTCGATCGTCTTTAGGAATGTCGAATCGGAAACAGCCTTCGTCAATTCCAAATTATCATGATCGAGTTGTTTTCTGATTATACAGGTATGAATTTCAATATCAATTTCGTTTTATGAATTGCTAGGATTAATATAATAAATTGGGTTTTGGTTTCCAATTAGCTTTGTTCATTATTCGAAATGACTTTGTCATAGTTTGATTATCAAAAACGATTATGTTATGGATCATGTACAGTAGATTCATTTTACTAAAGTCAAATGTGGTTATGATTTGGTTATGTGATTCGGTCGTGCCCAGTTTAGCAATTGATTGGTTTTCACTGGGTTTGATTCGTTTTGAATAATTTTGTTGGTTTGAATTAACCAAATCAATGGGGTTTGCTTTCGCTTGGATTTTGTTTGCATCTGACCTGTACAGGAGATTTTTATGCTAAAATTAGAACACGGTTATGTTTTGATTTAATACGATTTTGTTGTGGTTGGATGTCTTCGGCTCTAATTTAGTTCTTATGATTTGATTTTGAAACGATTTCATAGGATTGAATTGGTATGATCTTTTATGAGTGTAATGTATCATTATTAGGGATTGGTTTGATAAATACAATGTAGTCTATTAAATTAGAAAAACGACTCTGTTTTGTATTGAATCAACATTCTCGTTTGGATTTGGATTACATTCGACATGTGCAAAAGATCTATTCGCCAAAATCATGGAACTGTGTTGATTCATAACGATTGTGTCAAACCCAAATTGTTTCGATTCGTTTTGATTTGATTGTTGCATGTCTTGAGTTAGCACGATTGTTTGTATGAGTTTGATTGATATCGAAAATAGAGTTGATGCTGCTCTATTGGTTTTGATTTTCAAAAACGATTTTGTTAAGCTCAGATCGACATATTTCATCTCTATAGAATTCGTATAAAAAAAACTCGGCTAATATTCCGTTTTGAAATTGATTCAAGTAATGATTTCATTGACTGTCAATCGATTATGTCTGCTCCCAATTAGCAATAACACACGTTTGACAAATCTCACATATCCTGTTATCAACTGATTGATTCATTTACAATTTCATTTGTTTCAATTTACATACAAGTTTTCATTTGGTTTGCAAATAGCATGATCGTTTGTATATGTTAATACGGTTATATCAATTTGAAAAACGATCCTGTTGATTTCATTTAGATTCAACAATGATTTTGTTGATGGCTAAAGCAACTATTTGTGTCGATTTCAATTGGTTCATGAAAATAATTTCATTGTTGTCGAATTATATGAGAGATTATGTTTACCCGAATTGGTGATAACGAATTAAACAGAGTACATCCATCTCTGTTATCATTTGGTTGAATACGATTTAGTTTGTTCAATTTGCATACAAGTGTCAATTTGAATGATTCTTTTAGCAATCAAATATTTTTCAATAGTTTGAATATATTTTTTAAGATTCGAATTGATTTTGAAATGATTATGTGTTCAATTTAGACCAGCTACAGAATCGCAAGATTCTGTAGCTAGTATTAGAAATTAGATTTTTGTCAATTTTATTAATAAAATATCCTCTAATATTGTCTATTCTTGTCCTTGTTCAGGTACATACGAATTACCATGATCAATTGGGCATCTTCTAGCATTTTGGGAGATACTTTGGATATGTTTTTATTTTAGGTTGTTAGTTTAGTTAGACTTGGGAGATTATCTCCAGATTTCCTGTAAACTGTTATGATAATTCCCACAGGGATGTTTTACCCTGTGAGAGGTCTTTAAATATTTGTCATTTTTTGTAATAAACCCATCATATTCACTGTGGGAGAACCAGACTATGGATTTATGATACAGACTGAGATGAAAATTGATGCCTTGTAACAGTGTTCGCTTTCAATATATCAAACTTTTGTTTCAAGTTTTATTCATATCATTTTGCATTTGATTATAGACTACTTTAGCTATCGTAATCTATTGCAGGTTGATGTGACTTGATTAATGTGTTATCCATATCTGATCTCTCTTATTTAAAAGATACAGCAATTACTTTGTTTCAGTTAATGAATCACAGATTTCTCTTCTTCGTTAATTGAATCATTTTCTACAAACTTTTGCACATAGATTTATCTAGATGTGATGATTCGTAAATTATAAGATTGTTGTAACTTTTATGTCTTGTTTGTTCTGTTATTGATATTCAAAAGAGCATTGTTGCTTACTGTTTACTAGAGGCTTGAAGAGGATTAATGCGGTTTTCCCCCCATTCAACAGTTAAACTGGATTCATTACACAAGACAAATTGGAAAGCGTTATCACAGGTTAGCTTATTAGTCTTATTTAAGTAGTTTAGATAGATATATGTATAGTTTAGATTTGTAGTTAGAGTTAGTGTTTTAGTTGCTTAGCTTAGATAGTTAGTTTTATTCTATTTCTTTATCATAAAACTATAAAATAAAATAAAAAACAGTTTCAYTGTCTTAGGACAGTTTGCAATTGATTTTTGCAKGTTTTCTTCCAAATCTGTAATTTATAAATATTGTACATTTGTGATTAAGATTTGATTCAGTTGATAGTTGAATGTTAAATTTCATAGAATTATTATAGTTTAGGTAGTGAATTGTATATATTAGTAGTTTAGATTTGTTTATTAGTTTGTTTTAATTATTTAGATTAGTTCATTTAGAGTAGGTTTCTTTTGTTTTCTTAGGACTTAGATCGGCTAACGGAGCCGCTAAACCCGTCAGGGTGGGTTATCCCAAACGGCTTGTGTTAAGAACCAAACATCAATATAGCATAGAAAAACCTCAGGAAAAGTACTCAACGCCTTGAAAAAGAGACAATTTCAGATAATAAGCCTCTTCGAGGGGGCAACCTCCTTTTACCCCACTTAAATGTTCAAGTACAAGAT
>ML792318.1:355078-368297 GCA_009831015.1 Picea engelmannii | reverse complement strand
CCCTCTCAGTATTCCAACAGGTATTTGTATAATATAATAGATCTGAATGAATTATACACATACTAACCTCGGTGAGGGATATGTTTTAACAAATAGACTATAAAAAAAAATCACATGACTTCAAAATAGATCCATCTATAAGATTATATTCATTATTCATACCACCAAGATGTCTTATGCATCTCAAATTATCCAGAAAATTACTCACCATTAACCATTGAATCCATTATACCTTTTATAGAAAAAAATTCCACACTCCATACATCTTTCTTTGATGGCCTTCCATTTCCATCTGCAGACTCAAGTCCCCCCATTTTTCTCACTCCAGAGTCAAAAATTCAAATTTTTTCACATCTATGTGGGACACAATTAGATAGCTTGCGTATATGTATGTTACTCCATTACAGTCTGCATACATCGGGTTTTGTGCTCAAAAATTAAAAAATATGTTGGGTTTCCATGCCATGTCACGAGATCCGTGATCCTTGACCTTCCATATACTGGAAACACTTTGAATCGACCCTTCAATTCCATTTGAAGGATATAAAGTCTGCATATTGAGTCTGCATCCCTTTGTCCTTTAAAGTCTAAATTTCTTGTGTTGAACCCCCAAGTTCTTCCTATATTGAGAAGGAGAAACTCAATTACTCCTACTACTTGTGAGCTTGCCTGTGTGGACGATTGAAGTGGTGAAGGCCTAGCTAGAGGGGCTTAGTTTATCAGTTCCGATATGTGTCATTACAGAATTTTGTCACCTATGTACTTATGTTGATTACATTAATAGAAATACTCTTTTCTCATCCAATTATATGTTGCAAATATTTACATTACTTTCCATGGGAGTATTTGTTATAAATGTTAATGGATTATGCTATTTTATACGCTAACATTCTATATAATTTTTATATGCTTGTATATATTGGTTGTTGAGGACAAGTTGCAGGAATCAAGGTTTTGGTCGTGAACTCAACCATGGTATTATTTGGACATATGTATGAGGTAGGCTCTTATCCTTCTCTTGTTAGAATTTCTATTTATACAAAATACTTGTATTTTGATTTATGGGTGTCGTTCCATATGTTTAGTTTACCCCTTTCCATAGAAATTTTCCTCATAAAAGAATTGGTGACTCCACTGGGGATGATCTCCCTTTTGGGGTATTGGGTGATTTTTCTCCTTCATTGCTCTATGTTTTCCTGAGTTTATGTGTCGCTTGTTTCTTGACAGCCTTTATTTCACTTTGTATCTTAGTTTCTTGGCCTAAGCCTTGCCATGGTAGTGTCTTCTTTGGAATACACGGGTCTTCCCTTGACAGTCGCGTACATACATGAGTTGTTTGTCTTTAGGGCGTGTACATATGCCTATGTTCCCTGAGAGGTCATGTACACTATTTTATGAGTATTTTTGGCTGAGTTTAGTGTTTGTTGGGTGAGTTTTGTTGGTTGTTGAGACTTCTTGGGTCCCTGTCTTGATTTTTGAGTGCCTACAAAGTGATAGGAAGCTGCGTTATTGGTAAATATTTTGGGTGAACTCATTTCTTGTCATTTTTCTCATTTATTGTCCTTTCATTTTGGTCTGGGTAGTCACTTCTTAGTGTCCTACTTGTCATGTATCTTTATTCTTGATGTAGGGTCTGATTGGGAATTTGTTTAGTCAGTCCTTGTATTTTCATTTTATTATATTGAAAATAAAATAAAATGAAATAAAAAAAAATCATTTTATTCATAGCATTTGCACGTTTGGATGCATTACATTAGTTTTGGCATGTTAGGAAATATTACACTTCATTTAAATTGTAGATATTGCATTCTAATAACATCATTTAGAAGCATACCATAACTTTGAAAATCAATACTAGTACTTAGAAGTGTTTTTATATTTTTTTATTTTTATATATTTGATGAGTCATCACACCATCAGTTTCACTATAGCACCTCTTGAGTAAGAAGAATCCATTAAAATTAATGTTGAATAATTAAAATTGATTAGAAACAATTTTATTTTTCAAGGTACATAAACAAGTGTAGGACCTAGGGCCTTGGAATAGGATTTTGTGAGTAAACTTCTCCAAGTCTATAAAACTCAACGTATTTATCTGACTAGGGAGTGGTGAAACCCATTGTGTAATTGGTCTCCTCATGAGGCTCCACTCACACCAGAGTTAAGCATGAGGTCGCGTGAAGTTGGTTGCAGAGATAGCCCTCTAATACCTTCCTAGCGTCGGAGATAATTTTGGGGTTCTATTTGTATCTGGGGGTTTCGAAATCACTGCCTTTACCTCCTTGAGAGGCGGTGATTTAAATATTTTGGGATTTTATACCCTACCCATATAGTGGAATGGACTTGTGACTTCTTGCATGAGAATTGGTTATATCATGGTGAATTTACTTTCTTGGCATATGTACCCACATAGGTTTCTTGCAGGGATTATTTTGTAGGTACCCTGAGTCATATAGGGATCGGAAAACACACAGACTTTATGGAGGATTTTCTCTCTAGAGGAATCTGACCGACTGCACTTTGAAGCTTACGAGGGTCCATATAACTAGTTCTTCTACCTCCACTCTATTGTTTGAGAGTCTCATCCCCTCTTGGGAGAGGCATACCTTCTTTAGTTAGGAAGGTCCCTTCATTCATCATATCATTTTTTTGTGCATTGGTATTTATTTTTATTTAGGAGTGTTCTCTTTGATTATTAGTTGGCCTTAGGATTTTGTATTGCATCACAGTTTTTTATTCATCGTGGAGTAAGACCATCCTCCCCATCGGTCTGTTCATATTTTGAATATACAACCATGATTAGATCCTTTACAGAAGCTTCCTCCTAACAGGAATAGATTTAATAAGAATGGTAAATGTATCTCCACCTCCTAGGCTCATGATCGTCCTACCATGAGTACTGAGTCAGATATGAATTTATCAAGAATCCCTTTGACTCAAAACTATACTATAGTTATGTGAGTCCCCTTGAATACTACATCATCGATGGTTTGGATTCCAAAGAATCCCTCACTTAATACTTCCCAACCCGTGGTATCTACTCATCCAATGGGAATGAATCCTTTTGTATTCTCAGGTGCTTCACCTAATCATAGTACTTAGTCAATTCCTTGGGCCTCTAATAATTTCTATTTTGGTATTTCATACATGAATTCACACTTTTCATCCTCTGTTTCAATGTCTAATGTGAATCCTAGGTTTGGTTATGGGGGCATGATGCCTCCTTATACTCCTTTCTCATTTGGTGAGAGTCATATCCTTCAAGAAACTTCCACGGTAGGAGGTTAGAATCTTCCTTCCTCCGGACCCAATCCAAGCTTCAATATTCTAGGATGGAGTGCTCAAATGGGTAGTCCTTCTACTTATTATATTGTTTCCATCATTCCTTCTTCCACAATGTTGAGTCCTACGAACACTTTTATTATGGAGAACCTTCCTCTAACCTCTGGTGTTTCATTAGGGGGGAGTCAATTTTATGGTATGGGAAACCCCCAACTTGGATTTCCTTCATTTGGGGGAAACATATATCCTCACATGAGTAATCCTTATCATGTCACCTTCTCCTTGCAAGAGGCTTCCTCAGGGATTGTTCCCTTAGAACATTTTATGAGTAAGTTGGGAGGAGGATAGTATCCTATCAAACAGGGCCATGGTGTATACAATAACCCTAGTTGTCCTACAATATCACAAACCCAATATTTATCAGGAGCATGGGCTCATATGCTGCAAGCCCAACTCACTTTTTTGTCTATGTTAAATTTTCCATACTTGTCAAAATTAATGAACAACCTAGTGCATCATGATCTATCATGGCCCCCTGTCCCTACCAAGATTCCCTCTAACATTCCAAAGTTTGAGGGAAATATTAGTGAGGACCCAGGTGATCATGTGACTACCTTTCACCTATGGTGCTCATCTAACTCCCTTAACTATTATCATGTTTGTTTGATACTATTTCAATGCACCCTTATGGGGGTTTCCACAAAGTGGTACATAGATATACCTGGGGACACTTATGGAACTTTCAATCAGATGGTCCTAGTTTTTCTCAACCACTTCCAATTGTCAGTTCGTTACGATGTCGGCATAGTAATTTTATCATATTTTCAGCAATATAAGGCCACCCACATCTCTGATCATATTCAAGAGTGGCATAGATGGAGTCCTTAAGCGCTCTGGCCAAAATCCTAATGTTAGAGCCTCCCAAAATTACTCAATTGTCGAGGATTTGGGTCAAACATCGTGTGCAATCTCATTTTTGGAGGTGATCTAGACATGCTCCACACATAGGAATGCCTTGTATCTTCTTTAGGATATCTACACCCAATTGGCTCAAAATTTATCAAGTTTGATGTTGTGGATGTCAAGCCTCGCTTTCCTTACCATGTTTCCTTTCAAATCCATGTATATATTATGAATGTCACCATCAAGCATATTGTCATTGATAAAGGCAGTTCAATATCCATAATGTCTCTATATTGTTGGAAATACATTGGATCTCCACCACTTTCTTAGTCCATGACCATATTGACTGCATTTAATCGATATTATTTCAGACCCCATGGTATCCTTCCCTCTTTATAGGTCTAGTTAAATACTATGGAGGTCGAGGTCAAGGTGGTTGATGCACCTCTCGACTACAATATTTTACTAGGGTGTAATTGGACTTACGCTATGACAACCATTGTTTTGTTAGTCTTGTGTGTTTTATGCTTTCCTCACGAAGGGAAGATAGTGATGAGTAACCAATTGTCCTTTGTTCATCCTAGTCCTTCTGCATTTGTGGGACCTTCGGTCCCCATTATTGATAATTCATAGCAGACAACTGAGAACATTGATGCTGGTATGTATTCCCCCTTGATGGGAAATTTTAATTTCTCGGTGCCAAATGTGTACATTAATGACATCTTTGGTGAGTCTTCATCATCATTGAGGTTTGTTCATTTATGTACTTCATATCTTAATGACCCATGGACCCTACCTTCTTTGGATGTGTCATATGAAGTTCATTCACACATCGGGATGGAAATTCCATTGACCGCAGTAGAAATTGCATATCAAGCTATACCAGAAGCTACTACATAACCGGATCCTCCCTCCTTGTGGAAGGACGAGGTGGATATCATCTTAAAGCCCATATGGGCCGCACAATAATATTGTTCACATGACTTCCTCGAAAACACTTTACCCTCAAATGAAGCCATCATAGAGGCCATGTCTGGTACATATAGGTTTGTGTTAGGTATGGACTCCTTTTAGGATTCTTAGTGTCTGAGCATGGGGTCATGGTAGCTCCTATGAGAGTTGAGGAAATACTTTGATTTCCTCCCCCATGCAACGTTCGACAACTTCAAGGTTTACAGGGGAAGGATAATTTCCTACGTTGGTTCATAGTGAACTATGTTAATTTAACTAAGGGTTTCATGTGTATTTTGAGGAAGGATACTCCATTTATATGGGATGAGCGAGCCCAAGAATCCTTCAATCCTATTAATAAATATTTGGTATCAGCACCTCTAATGAAGCCTCTAGACTACAATAGAGACTATTTATTTATATCACCACATTCGAAGGGACGGTTGGTATGGTTCTTGTTTAGGAGGATGATGATCTCCATGAGCACATTGTCTACTATCTCACTCAAAACCTAGTTGGTCCTAAACTTAAATACTCTCACGTAGAGAAACTAGCCTTGGTCGTCATACATGCGGTTCAAAGGTTACGACATTATATATTAATTTTCAAAACTATCATAGATGTGTATATCAATATGTTTCAATACGTCCTCACTAGGTGTATCATAGGGGGGGAATACAACAAGTGGATTGTTATTTTGCAAGAATTTGATCTCGATTTCGCTTTGGCGAAGTCTAAGAAATCGCTAGTTTTTTTCAAGTTGATATCGGACTTCCCTCGACTGGATGAGGACATTTTTCATGACGATTCGTTCATGGATGAACATATCTTCCTTATATCATCTTCAAAACTCTGGTATGGATACATTCTAATTTATCTTCAAACCTTGAAACTACCCCAGCATTTTTCGAGAGACGACTGACGATGTATATGTCATCGAACTAAAAACTACCTTATCATTGGGGACACTCTGTATCGTCGAGGAGTAGATAATATTTTACATCATTTCTTGACTCACGAAGAACTTGAGTTTGTTCTCAATGACTGTCATAGCGGGGCTTGTGGTGGTCTTTTATCCTGACTTGCAACATCCCAAAAAATATTGCGAGTCAGTTATTTTTGCCCGTCAATTTTTAAATATTGTATTGAATCTATCAAGAAGTGTCACCCTTTATAGGTGTTCGCTCGGAAAATTTTCCCACACCCATCCCCTCTTCACCCAGTCATCACAATTGGTCCCTTCACCAAGTGGGGGGTATATTTTATGGACTATAACCTAGCCTCAGCTAGGGGGCACCAACATATTAGTGTGGACGTGTATTACTTTACTAAACGGGAAGATTCCACACCTACCATTAAATCTGATGGTAAGAATGCAACATTCTTCGTATTCAACCAAACTATAGCCCATTTCTAAATCTCCAAATATATTTTCACTAATCATGGAAGTCACTTTTAGAATGAAATGAGGAAAGAGTTAGCATCAAAATTGGGGTTTAAGCATGCTCATTCTTCCCCTTATTATCCCTAGGTAAATGGACAAGTAGAGGCAGTGAATAAATATCTCAAGACCATCTTGCAAAAAATTGTCAGCCAGAGTAAATGTAACTGGCATTTGATGCTTTACCCTGCACTTTGGTTATAGAAAACCTCATAAAGACTTCCACCGGTTTCTCTCATTTTGAGTTAGTACATGGTGTGTAGTAGATTTTTTCGATTGAATGTGAAATCCATTCCCTCAACTTGGCAATCGAGCTCCTACCTGACACATTTGATATTGAATAATGCCTCGTACACCTGTAGCGTCTCGATGAGCAGTGTTGATATTTCTCTACGACTATCGAAGAAAATAAATGGTGTGTTAAGGTTCAATATAATAATTGTGTTTGTCCTCGGCATAACACTGAGGGTGACTTGGTTCTCCTGTATGACCAAGCCAAAGAATCATTGGGGGCAGGCAAGTACAACCCCATGTGGCTCGGTCCTTATATCGTGTGATGTGTCTTAGCAAAAGGAGCCTATGAGTAGGAATATTATGAAGGGAATATGTTGGATGAGCCCAGAAATGGGCTCTACCTTTAAATGTATTACGCTTGAGCCCTCAAGCTTGGGTGTGACCTTTTGTATACTAGTGTATCTTAGTGTATATACATATTTTCCTTTGTGTCATCGGATTTCTTATCAAGTTTTCCCTTGGTTGGAAGATGCCAATGGAGTCTTCATTTCACTTAGGATTTGTGGAATGTGTCGGTCTTCATACGCGGGACATGGCTTCCGCCACTTGGGTCATTTACTCACCCAAGGTACAACTGGTGTCTTCAGGTGGCATTCATCTGGAGCCATAAATAAATAATGTGGATGAGTATAACGTTGTTATAGAGCTATTACGCAACGTCATTTCATATGGTGTTCAGTATTTATAGGTTCGCATGGACTCCCAGTTCATTGTATGTCAGTTAAAAGACAATTACCATGTGTGAGATCCTACTCTACTCTAACGATTCCTACGAGTATGACTTTTGGAACAATACTTTGATTTCCTTACTTATAATCACATACCTAGAAGTTCTAATCATGTATCTGATGCATATGATAATTATGTTTTATATTGGCATTTGTCACATAACGAAGAAAAGAAAACTCATTCATGCATGTACACATTGTAACATATATAAGTAAAGACGAAGACAAAAAAAATTTATATTTTATCCTTTCAAGTTCAAAAAATATGGTGTCATAGTACAAAATGGGGCTCACACCCTCAAAATACATATATGGTCGGTATATCATATGAACATGGAATTTGTGTCTCTGGCACCAGATGTGTATCATGATATCACATTATGGCATTTTCGAGACGTCATAAGAGTCACACCCATGCACAAGGTACACCCACCACCTATCATTGCATCGCCTCTAGCAGATCCTCCACTTGAACCATAGGAATCATGTGTGGCAATTGAAACAAGTTCCCCTACACAATTTGTAGCATTGTCTCTCCATATCCTCCCACGTGCTCATCTCCTCAACCCCTTCATCAATGTTGTGGGAATCCCTCTGGCCGTTGTGGACCTACATCTTCATAATAAAGCAATTGTTAATACTTGATGCCATACAAAAATATTTGTGTTTTTTATTTTTATTGAAAAACACAAAAAAAATGAAATATATAAAAAACAAATCTTACCAATATCATCGTAGGAGGAACCTGGTGGAAAATGCATGTATGGATCCCCTATGTATTCAATCCCACCATAAGGGTAGTTTTCAATGGCTATGACCTATCGGTACCACTAGAAAAAGAACCCATAATTGTAGGGGGTTGGCACCCTACCACCTCCTAGACACCTCCTAGACACCTCATCATGTCGGTCCACCATGGCATGGTTGGATCACGCTATCCATGTGGAGTAATATCTATTCTAGGGCTCAATCTCGGAACCCTCTCAAAGAAAAAAATACAAATATTGGATGCAAATCCTGAATTTTTCATTTTTCCTTGTTTGAAATCTGTCAAATGGATTTTCATGTTATCCAATAGTGAGGTACACCAGTCATAAACAGTGGGTCTTAAACACTTCACCGCATAGAAAATGAGTGGACTTGATGCCTAGTGCAATGAGGTGGGCCCAAAAATCTATGTGAGTACAAGCACGACGATCTTTAATCTCAGGTTTTAGATCACCCCAATTGGGAGTCGGCTCCCTACTTTATGTGCTTGCAACACAGTGGGTGGAAATGTAGTCCTCCATAGTCATACCACCCCCATCCCCTCAGGCCTTGATATTAACTACCTCTCATCAGCAAGACAATCCTATGATGAAGTATATATCGTCCACTTCAACCCTCAATGGTTTCCATCGACGTTGAAGGACTATGTCTCTGGATCCTGGTAGTTTACTAGAAACTGGAGTAATCTCACTTGATCCCTCATTCCCTTGAGAGCCCAAAATTTATAAATTCCACATCTCTTTAAATCTTGTTGGGCCCGTGCATCCCTTCCCACTGTTGCATCTATCTCTTCATGCTCCCTCTCCCTCCATTCAATCACCATCCTACAAAGGAGAGAACATTTTTTGAGTTAAAACCTTTCAAAAATGTTGATCATAGACTAGTACATGGGATGAATTGGTAACAGTCGTGTCTAGGGCTGCATATACACGTCCATGATTCACTTTTCCTTTGTATATGGGGTCGTATACACGACCCAATGAACTATCACCCGTGTATGCCCTAATTTCCATATTACTCCATCTAATACTCAAAATATGGGGCCTAAATATGAAGTTTAAACCATTGAAATTGAAGTAGAGGGGATGGGAACTTACTTGGTATAGAAGGTTTATGTTTCTGTTGATATTAGCTCTCGCAATCAACACTTGAAGATCATGGTAAAATGGCCTAAAATGCACTATGTGGGTGAAAGAACTCAAATGGTATGGTAAAATGGTATATTTTTACTATTAGTATAATATTTTTACCCACTTCCTATAGTTTGTGCTAATTTTTTACCTTATGGACTAATAGTGAAGTGGAAGGACTTGGATTTTGGTGGTTTTGTCCAGGATTTTTTGCGGTTTCCAACATCATACCACCCGTTCATGCCTTCGGCATGTATATTCTTTCACCGACATATAGGATAGGTTTTCACTCTGTTTTTCACTCTTGCATCATCCTATGATCGTGATCCATACACCCTAGGTACGAACCCATTTATTAGAGACATAAACTTTCTTATTGCTACTAGAAGTGTCATTATTAAGTGGTAGAAGCTTACCAAACATGGGTTCCCTAATTAGAACCATTGTGTTGTTTGGTTCCCATGCATAAGTTATTCCATAGGACTAGGATTTCCTTATAGTTTTGATATGAATTTTCATGCAAACCCCATATTCTTACTCACAAGCATTCTGACCGTTACCTATGGGAATCCCCCTCGAGTCTTGGATAAGATCTTTTATGACTCTCTAAAAAATGAAAAGATTGTTGATTGAACTTGTATCTTTCACACTCGTTAAATGGATTTGAAAGGACGTGTATTTGGTGTAAGTTTAACCCTTTTTCAAACCAAGTAGACTCTTATGAAAAAGGAATAATCTAGTCACCATTAGCTAGAAGAGTTCTCCTGGGTATTATTTTATACTTTTTCGGGCCTAGGGGACTAAATCTACGAAAAAGGACATTCTTTGGAGTTAATTTATAATTGCATTCCATCATCCTTCTTGCATTATTGAGCCTATTTTTGGTTCCTTCTTCCTCATTATAAGCCTCTTACCTCAGCAATTTGCATCACTATCCAAGCAAATCCTTTTATATATCCTTTTCATCTTGACACACTGTACCCTAAGAAGAAACATTCCCCCGAGTGTCCATGCCCTGCATGCACTTCCTTGCATTGAGAATAGGTATGTTCCATTATTTTAAACTAGTTTATTACTTGCAACACATGTTTCCTCTCTTGTATCATAGCATTTCTTTACCTGTGAAAAACAAAGACAGGCAGGAAAAGAATATTATCTCATATCGGCAATAGTTGTAATGCCTTTGAACATAGCACAAAATTTTGAGTCCATTGTCATCCAAATTTTTGGTTTAGTGTGACCTTAGGAAATTGATCTTGTTACTTGGATTTTACTCCTCTGAATGGTTATTCTTCCAGTCCCTATGGAGAGTTTGTTCATGTCTTTTGTTGTTGGCATAGGGGCAGACCCAGGGTTCAATGCTTCAACAGCGCACCAACAAAACCCTAACTACTTGCATGTTGATGGGTCTTAAATCCATTGATTAAACAGTAGGAACCAAACCAACCACCGAGTCCCAATTAGACTCTGCAACATTTAAATATGGAACGGTTCTCCAGATCTTGCGATCCAGCCAAATTATCAATGGGATTTATTTTTTCTTGTGAAGGCTCTTCCTTCAGTTAGGACTATTCTCTTTTGTATTTTCTCTTGGGTGGGATTGGTATGAGAGATGCAAGCCAGTATAAACCAACTTGACAACAAATAGGATTAATTTTTAACTATTGGGGAAGAGGATGAGCTTGGGATAACCCGCTTCTCAAACATGCAGACAATGATTCTATACCACAGGCCTAGTACTAATACATCAACCATGTGAGCATCAAATTACTGTCTGAGAAACTAATTATTAGAAAGAAATCACATATGTAATAAGATAATGGCAAGCAAAATAATTCATCTACCATAACCATTCATCACATAATAACACGATGATTCATTTTCATCATTAAAGAAAAGAACATTAAAAAATTGCACCAGATAACTTGACAATAGAATTAATTGCTCTTACTCATTACTGCATCATTCATGAAACAATATAGGAAGTAGTTTTCTCCAAGTCCAATCACATGCATTTGATGAAAATAGTTTGAATTTGGTCTAGAAGGACTTCTCGGTTCATAGTAGCTTCAAAATAATTCTTAACAACCAGAAAGAAAGATTTCTTACAACAACCATCGACCCTTCACTAATTGGTTGATGTCTTTATTTATAATATAAAGTTTAACTGAAATTAATGGCTAATTGCAGTTTAAGAAAAACAAAAAAAAATTCCACATGGCGTCATCTTCTAATAGTTTCTTTAACAGTCAACCCAATATATCTCCACAAAAGGGTGAGTTCTCTCGTATTTAGACCAACTGATAAATAGTTCTTCACAAGTTTGGGCCCATGGAAATCTGTGTTGTTCCATCAGAGTTGCATATATTCCCCTGATGTCCACTGCATGCACCCGGTACTTTACTATGTTGGAGTCCAACTGCTATAGCATTGTTCGGGCTCTGATTGGATGTTTTGCAAATCGTTTCACTTTCCCTGGTCTTGCGTCAGTCATCTTTGTGAGTTCTTTGGTCCATATCAAATCTTGTTTGGCATGCGACTCCACTATGTCGCTAAGGTCGATGAATTTTTTGGGGGTACCGAACTCGGGGAGTCTGATATCTTTCATTACTTTATTAATTTTCTACCAATGCTTCTTGCATCTGATCCACTTCTCTTGGATTTCTCGGTGTGGGTCCTGAGACATCTTAGCCCAGTACTCGACTGACATATTCATACGATTAATACTACTTTTTCCAACCATTTGAATGCCATGTTCTTCCTTGTCTCAGCCCTGCTGGAATGCCTCAATGTACTCAATTATTTCTACCACTTGTTGGGCCCTTTCATACCATTTATCCATATCCTTGCATGTCGTGAGTGCCATGAGAGTGTCCTCCTAAAACTTAGTTATTTTCGCAGTTAACAGGTGTCGTTCTTTCTTAAATTCATTGTAAACTTCTTCGAACTCACCTTTTAGGTACACGGTAGTCTGCGTGGTGCCATTATAGTATTCAGTCAAATGACGTAAGTGTTCGAGCTCCTTTAGGATAGCGTCTAGTTCCTTTTCGTCTCTCTTGGCTCTATCCAGGGTGGCATTCGAGAGTGCCTTTCCTGTTGATTAAGGTTGGTTTTCATTGATGTCAACCCTTGAAGAAAGCCCCATAGCACAAAGGTTTAGGTAATGGACCCAATATTGTTTGATGTAAATATGACTCATTATTTTTTTGTCATGGTTGATAAGAAGTAAATATGGATGAACTCCAAAGTGGTCCCCTTATGGTGAAATCCCTCATGGGAAGACGCTTTGTGGAGTAAGAGAACCCATGCTTAATTGTGCAGTAATGAGATGAAGGAAAGTGAATTTGTCAGGAAAAATATCCTAGATGGATAGTGCTTTTCATGTCATTTCCAGTGGTATGTGGAACGTCACATAATTTCTCACGGTTAGAGAGTTATGGCCATGAGAAGTTGGAGACCCCGGGTTTGGGTAATGGACCCAAGTTTGTTTTATGGGTAATGGTATGAGTTATGATATATTTTTAGATAATACTATTCTATATGGATATAACATGTCATGCCATTTCTGGTGGTATGTATAACATCACATAACTCCTCACGATTTGAGAGTTATGGCCTTACGAAGTTGGAGGACCCTCATATGTCATCTAGAAGCCCCAAAAGGTCAAAGTAATCAAAGTGGTTTAAGAGATTTTAAAAGGTAAATAATAAAGTGAAGTGAT
>ML792318.1:320902-339618 GCA_009831015.1 Picea engelmannii | reverse complement strand
TGGACCCAACCCTAAAATAAGGAAAGTGGGCCAAGTGACCTAGAAGATGTTTTTAAGGAAGCTACTTGGAGAGTATAAATAAGAGGAAAGGCTCTCTCATTTGAATCACACTTGAGAATATTGAATATCTATATGTGTCTGAGATAACCAAGGATATCTAAACCAGAATTCTGAGTGAAGGTGAAGAAAAGAAGGTCGAAATGCAAGGAAGGATAAATTCTTTTGATGGTGCTTTCTAAGGTATGTTATTTACAGGTCATCTCATCATTTTCGCTATAATTGTTTTTCTATAATGATTCAGACCGTGATATTGATACTCAAGTGAGAAAACATATCCAAGTATCTGTGGTAAAATATTCATATTGTGGGTCTTTGTATTTTGGGAGTGACACTCCATGGAAAATAGGGTTTGTGGCCAGTCCTGAAACTAGTCAAAATCGGGTGTTTCGGATAAAAACGTCATAACTTATTCATAACAAATCCAAATTCAGTGAGATCAAATGTGTTGGTTAGGGTACATTCTTTAGTATTTTTTTTAATAGTATTAGTTCAATTCATCAAATATTTTGTGTGGGGCACGCTCTACAAGTTTTCTCTCTAGAATAAGCCAAAATTCATCAAGGTATGTCATTTTTTCTATAACTCCTTTTCTGAGGGGTTCCAAGTAGTGACACTTGTAGGAATTGCATAAAACACACTGAATAACATTGTGTATCATTTTTAGATCTTTATACATTACAGGTTCAAAGTTATGATTACTTCAATTCAGGGTTGTTGACTAATCCAAAACTAGTCTTGTGAGACTAAGGAAAAGTTTGATGAAAATGCTAGTCTCTTGTTGTTAAAGTTAAGGAATATTTGTAGGAATGTGATCATATACACCAGGTATATTACAGAGCTACAAATCATATTTGGATGATGAAAATTATGAGGGATTTCGGTTGAGGTACATGTTGAGTACATGGTTGAGACAAGTAGTTGATGAGTTGCCACATACATGAGGTGTACAGTTGATGATGTTGGTACATATTGATGAGTCATAGTTGATGAGTAGTTGACACATGATTGGTACATGGTTAGATGCACTTGTTTATGGTACATTTTTATTACAGTTTGGTGCATGGTTGATGCACTTATTTATGGTACAGGTTGATTATAGGTTGGTGCATGGTTGATGCACTTGTTTATGGTACAGGTTGATTATAGATTGAGGTACAGGTTGATGCATGGTTGATGCATGGTTTAGATTTATTGGTACAGGTTTACAGTGGTATATCTCACAATGATAGTGTGACAGTGGTTCCATCATTCTACTTCTACTTTAGGGTGGCAAGACGGGGCAAGGACAGGTGGTTGTAGCCACCTTCCGGTTGTAGCCGGAGAACATAGGGGGTTGTAGCCTCCTTCTGGTTGTGGCCAAAGAATTGGGAGTTGGAGCTTCCCTCAGGTTGTAGCCTGAGAAACTAGGGGGTTGGAGCCTCCTTCCAGTTGCAGCTGGAAAACAAAGGAAGTTGGTGCTTCCAATGAATGTAATTCTTCAAAACATATAAGAAAAAGCATTCTGTGGTTTTTTCCCGATTTGGGTTTCCATGTAAAACATTGGTGTATTGTGTATGTGTATGATTGTTCATTTGTTCATTGCTTATTTATTCTACATTTATTGGATGATAATGCTTCATTGATATAACACTTGGATTATATGGTTAAAAAGGGATTAAATTGCTCTATTACTGATTCACCCCCCCTCTCAGTAATCCAACATTTCCCACGCTGAGAATTTTAGACGTCCAAGCGTCTACTGTGTTGATCAAGTTCTCCTTTGTAATAACCAAGATGGAGTGATCCAACGTGATCCTTATTTTCTTTGTTTTCCTTTGCATGATGGCCTTTCTCTTTTGATCGTAGGAGATGGAATAGATATCTGCTACCTCATCTACCGGCTCTGGTATCTGTCGATCGCCCCATGTGAGCGTGTTTCCCAGGTTTTCAGTGGTATATACTCATTTAATATTGGGATCTTGAACTTCCTCATTGTGCCTCATAGGCCCAGCCTCTACTTTTCATTCGTCGGGGATTTGATTATTGGGCAGAATAAATACATCGGGTACATACTCGTTACTTACTTGCTTGTTGGCTGCAGAACCATTTATTTCCTTTTGCAGGGATTCTTTCTTTGGCTTCTCTTGTTCAGGCTTGTCCTTTAGATCTGATTCGGTCTTAGATGTATTGGGTCCCTTTGTTTCAAGGCCACTTTCGGCTTATGTTTCCTTTTGTGGGATCTATTTTGTTTGAACTTTGAGCTCCGAGGAGGAAGTATTCTCAGAACCCTTTTCCTCTTATACATGCACAGGGGTGTCATGAGATGACTATGGGCTCTCATTGTCACTATATATAATTATAATCTTGCTCATAGGATTAGGCATGCGTGTTCTTACCGACACCCTGCATGTCTTCGGTTGAGTCGTCCCGCCTGTCGGCGGTCTTGTCGGTGATGCAGTGGGTTCTTAGTCATCTAACCCATTGATGTTACCAACGTTTGTGGAATTGGGGTCGCCTGGCTCCGTTGGGCCTCCTTCTCGAATATCATTTGGAAGCCTAGGTGTTATGATGAGGTCTAGGTTATCCTACATCCGCTTCATTAGCATCTGGGCCTACTACTATAGAAGTCCCCCCCGTCCCCTATTCAACTTGAACCTCAGGGGAATCTATGATTTGTACTGGAGATTCCTGATAAACTTTTGCCACTATGATGGCTTCTTGGGGGTCACCCACCGATTCACCCAGTTCTGATGCTATCGTCCCTTCTCAGGTCCTAAGAATTTCTTGCTCCAAGGATGTCACTTTCTTTTCCCAATTCATGGCCTTGAACTGGGTTGTTCCAGGATCAACCATCCTTTCTGCCAACTCATTCCAGTCTTGAGCATTTTCAGTGAAAATTTCATCTTCAAACTAGTCATGGGCATAAGGTCAACAGGATGATACCTATGATGTGTGTTTTAGGACCAAACCTTTGGGATCGTGCTTGCGAAAATGACCAGTTTGGAACCGGAATTCAAATTGACTTAGCCCTTCTTGCTTAGCATGTGCGGTGTCTTTGACCATGTACTTTTCTCAATTATTTGATTGTGTAATTACGTATATAATAATCTGAAATATCTCAAGAATGACTATATTCACTTTACATCTATGGGGATAAAGGGTGCATGATGGTTTCCAAGGGCTCTTCCCCTTGGGGATTATTTTATTCCCTTCGAAAGTCGCTTGTCCACATTGTCGCACCTAAAATTGCATCTCCGCATCTCCACATCGGAGCAATGTCGGCAAATCATATTGGTGATTCATCTCACATGGGAACTAAAGAAAGTTAGATGGTTTTCTGACATTACTGCCAAAAGTGAAAGCTTTGAAACACCTGGGAATTCTCTATTTATAGGGAAAGTCTGCATCTGAGCCAGATCGAGACCCATAGTTTCAAAATGTGCTCGAACAAGGAAGGTTTAGGACATCCATTCCCATCCCGTATCCTAAAAGTTTGAACCTACCATCGAATATTTGGAGACGCATAACCATACCCTGCAGGAGGACACTATCCATCAATGTTCGTGGTGGATAAGCTGGAAGGTATGCGGGCTATGGGTATGTATCTAGGTATACTAATGCTAGGTATGGGTATGGATCTGCATATGTGTATGGGTATGGACCAACTGCTTCGACTACATAACCAATAGAAAGGGCTACTAGGAAGCCAATATGAAACCCATAAGGTATGAAGGCCCACTTCTTGTCTTTTACTAAAGTGGCGTAATAGCCTTGCAGAATGGTCTGATAGCAAATTTCCCCTAACACTAGTCGATCAGGGACATATATAGGTAACAAATGGGGTTCCCCTGTGGCGCCAAAAACCCTGATGTAGGTTTCACGCTCATCTAGATACCAATGACCTACTTTTGATATAACCTTTTTTTCTTCATCTGACAACCTTGGGCATTCTTTCTTGAACAGCAAAAAATAAATGCATGCAATAAACTTGTCATAGATAAGAGAATAGGATTTATTGTACATTTTTTCTCATAGAATGATGAAGTATACATGGACTAGGAGCTCAGAGGAGTGTCAGTTTAGGTTCATTCCAGAGAAAATGATTCTGGTGCAGATGAAATCCAGTAGATACGAGGCCATGTAGAAGGAGAGGGTTTCTCCCTCTTTCGGCGTCTGGGCTTGTCGTATGCAAGTGCTCAGTTGTTTGGAGATGATGGCACCCCAATTGAAGCTCATGCCTGAAATGGCTACCGTATAAGCTAGAGGCATCCAAGCCTATGAAAACTGGGAGAAATATTTCTCCCCATGCAACCTACAAAGAAGATCCATCAAGTATATGTATGGTTTCCTTAGATTGGTCATTGAATACCAGCCGGAAGTCTAGTTCATGAATTTTTTGTCTTCCCTCCACCATGATGACATGTTTTTTTTTGGTGTCATGTGTTGCATAGAAACTTACAACGAAATCGATGCTCATATTTTCTTCCAGCTCTCTGAGCTTGTAGTAACTTTGACCTATGATGGCAAGAAAACCCCGACACACTCATTGTTATCGTCATTAATCAAACATTTGTGTGCATCGATGTGGTCAATGAGCCACTCTAGGAGCTCAATGCAAGGAAACACTAGAGTCCAACTTGCCACCATGTGTAGATACGCCATACAGATATTTTGAAGGACATCATCATCGAGTCTTCTTGTATCAAGATCGTTGTGTGGGTTATACTTGAGGGGTTATTCATTCTTGATTTTCTTAAACAGTTCTTCCCAGCGAGAGAATGTTGTTTTGGTCCCAATGTTTGCCTTTGTGTCTCTGAAGGCTGAGGGCTAGATGAAGACCTTCTTGGTGGTCATCTTAATGATGGGCACCAGTTTTGGAGCGAATTTTAATTGTCTTGCAACTGTTGGGGAGGATCCCTCTCCCATTGTTGGTTCTTGCAGCTTTGGCACTCTTGGGGATTTCCTGGTGGTGATTTTCTTCAGAGACATTGTTCTTGCAATTTAAACAGTCTTTTAAACATGTGTACAGAGTAGCGTTGGGTTGAAATATATGAAATGAAGCCAAAAAAACACCATAAGCCAATACATACTTGTAATTCTCACTATGATTGTTGTTTAATACTTACTAACCCTTGGGAGACTTCTCCAAATTCCTAGCCTTGCTCTTCTATGTGTTATGAACTCCTTGTTGTGCAGAATAGGATCATACACAATGAATTAAAAGAATATAACGGGAGAGATCCTATCAGTCATATCAATCAGTTAATACGAGTAATGAATGTAATTCAAAACAAACTGTCGCCAGATCTCTGCAAATAAATTCTAACTGGTTTACGGCGGAGGCACAGAGGGAGATGCATTGTATCGGCAGGCTTAAACAGACCCTTTTGATTTGTGCACAGAAAATAAAATAATGCATGATCCAAGAATTAACTAACATTTTAAATGCGGTGTACCTAACCTATCTAAGCGCTAAAATGTCTCATCACGTCGTGTCCCTCCGTTTTACATATCGGGGATCGGCTACTATCCTTATGTGTATTTCCATTGATACACTCCCGGTAAACACTTTTGATGCCGATGGTATCGGGTATCGATGATCATGGAAATTTTAAGTGCGTATCTCCTTGGTGGGTTATCATCTTCGTACTTTCCCAACACCGAAAATGTTTACAAGGTCGTCGATCGGTGATATTATTCCTTTACTCGTGCGATGCTTACTCTTTCATTTTTCTACCGAAGCCAAATGGATCGGTGTTCAGTGATATCTTAGTGGAGTTTATTCATGGGGATGAGAAAACCTCCTTCTACCGATGCCGATGAAGACTAGCGCTCGGCTGTTTTGAACTTCTCAAGTGATTTTTATCACTTTTAATATTTCCTGATATCGAATTTCCTAAGCGTGTTGGGGAAAACTTTAGACTGTCAATTTCTTAAGTAGTTGTTAAGTCCCTTTTAAAGTTAATATGATTCTTTATATGTTCAAGCAGACTTTAGACAGTGCAAACATAAAAACATAAAAGATAAGCACAGGCAGCAGTTTCATACTAAAGTGGAAACAGACAGTGCAAAAGATGAAGTGGTACCCAAAAAGTAGAAATGGACATAGAATTTTTAGGGTGTGTTGAGTGATCAACAAATGGAGATTCATTGGGAGAAAGAAGAATCTTTGTTCCTCCCCCGAGGCCCAGTTGATACGAAAGTTCATGGAGAATCTTAAATGGTCTTAAATTAGAACCACTTAACCTTTGCATTTGAAGTTCTTTGGTTGATTCTTTTGGGTCTGCCTGTGGGGTTTTAACCCTTTTCTTCCTTCCTTTCCTTAAGTTCTTTCCAAACCACAAAGTAGACACTTATGGAATTTCTCTGAAGTTGTTCATTTTCTTAGGTTAGACAGAGGACTCCTCAAAGTAACCGCAAGTTTTTCAGTGCTTCTCGCGTTTGTAAGTGAGCGACTAGTTAGAAACAAAGTTCGCTATGTTGCAAGATTTTAAGTCCAACTATCGTCTTTCCGGAAACCTTCAAAAGTATAGAACACCAGAAGAAAAGAAACAACAAAATAAGTATTTTTCAACCATGAAGATACTCAACATGAAACACAAAACAAATATAATATATATATATATATATATTATTTTTATTGGAAGTATTGTTTTAGAGCTTGGTCGTTTACTGGGAGGGCATCAGGTTCCCCCCTCAGATTCTGCAACCAATAAGTTCCTGCCCCAATATTCTCAGCCACTTGAAAAGGTCCAAGCCATAAATTATGAAACTTAGAATGCTTCCCTTTTGGTTCATTTTCCCTGTCCCACTTCAGGACTAAGTCTCCTACTTCAAATTTCTTTTCTTTAGCCTTATGCTTATCAAACCACCTTTTCACTATTTGTTGGTGAGCTAGGAACTTTGACTTATCCTTTTCTCTCTCTTCTTCCAGCATGAGAAGAGTGTTGATTCTTTGTTGCATGGCTGACGAAGGTTCCTCGCTGGAATCTTGGGCTAGTTTAAGGGATGGAAGGTAGAGCCCATTTGGGAGGATGGCTTCTTTCCCGTTGACCAAAAGGTACGGGGAATTGCCTATAGCTTATTTGGGTGTGAATATATCGGCCCATAGAGAATTATGGAGTATATTATGCCAATTTCTTTGGTTATCTACAACCGTCTTCTTTAATATTCTCACTAGGTTCTTATTGGTTGATTCTGCCACACTGTTTCCTTGGGGGTAATAATTTGCAGAGTACTTAATTATGATTCATTTTTCCAGAGAAAACTTTGTCAATAGGGTGGAAGAAAAATAAGTTTCATTAACAAAGACCATAACAGAAGGGACACCAAACCTTGTGATCAGTTGTTGTTCTATGAATTGGATCACTACTTTCTCATTTACATGAGTCAGAGGAATGGCCTCTTCCCATTTCTTGAAATAATCAGTGGAAGTAAGAATGTAATTGTGTAGTTTTTAAGAGCTAGGTATAATTTCTCCTATGATATCCAACCCCCATTACTCAAAAGGCCTAGAGACAGTCACAGGTTGGAGCGAGATTGTTGCTCTCTTCTCCTTTCTGACTCTTATCTGACAAGTCTTATAGTTCATAGCATAAGTATGAGTGTCTTTGAACAAGGTGGGCCAATAATAGTCAGCTCTTAGAATCTTATGAGTGGTGTTGTTTCCTGTAAAATGTCCCTCAACGGGGCCATCATGGAGCTCCTTCAGCACTTTTTTTGTGTCTTCACGTTCGAGACATATTAATAGTACTCTGTCATAATTGATCTGGAAGAGTACTAAATTTATAAGGCGATATTGTGAAAATTTTAACTTGAGGGCTCTCCTTTCCCTAGGGTGGAGGTTTTCAGGACACGTCCCATGATGTAGAAGATAAGTTAAATATTTATACCAAGACTCTTGTCCTGGGGAGATGTATGATACTTTGCCACACCATAGTGCCATTTCATTCTCCCATCCAGAATATTCATTTACTTGGTCTTGGGTTTCAGCTGCAAGCTTGCATAACCCTTGTCCTATTACTATTTTGGAAGGTTTTATATCTAGGTAAAATTCTTGGACTACTGCCATACAGTTCCCTCTTCTTTCCCCCATTTCTTGTTGGGTAAACAAGGATCGGACTGCAGGGTATGGCACAATCACTTTAGTGTGATTCTTGAGGATGTAAGACCTAAAATGTTTTACTGCCTTATATATCGCATAGGCCTGTTTATCTATAGAAGGATAGTTGAGATCAGCTTCTTGAAGATTAGTGCTCATGAACAACATTGGGGCCTCGTTGTTGTTGTCATCCTTCTGAGTCAAAACTATAGCTAATGATTGGTCAGAGTTGAAAGTATAAAGGCAGAAGTCTCTATTGAAATCTGGACTTCGCAACATCGACGCTCGAGATATAGCATCTTTGATATTGCTGAAAGCATATTTTTTCTCATCATCCCACTTAAATTCGGCATCCTTGTGAATCATGTTTTGTAAGGGTTTTATGATTTCTTCGAAATCGGGAGTAAACTTCCTCACAAAATTGATTTGTTCGAAAAAGGACTGCATAGATTTCTTGTTATGGGGCAAGGGAAGTTGAGATATGGCCTTAATCCTTTCCGGGTCTATGTGAATGCCTGCTTGATATTTAATGTTACCTAACATCTTACCTTCCTCGACACCGAAGATAGTTTTGGTTGTTTTTAGATTTCTGTGGTGAGTATTTTTGAAGTTGTTTGCCGGATAATCCACAGTTGGTGTCATTTTTGTCAACGTTTCGAATCCGAATCAGGATTCATCATCAGGACGATTAGTCCTGATGATGAATCCTGATTCGGATTCGAAACGTTGACAAAAATGACACCAACTGTGGATTATCCGAAGATAGTTTTCTTAGGGTTTAAGGATATACCATATTTCCTACACCTTTTGAAAATATGAGTTAAGTGTTGGATGTGATCTTCTCTATTCTTTGAATACACTGTCACGTCATCTAGATACACTACCACACATTTATTTATTAGTCCCATGAAAGCTACGTCCATGGCCCTTTGGAAGGTCATTCCTACGTTAATTAACCCGAAAGGCATGCGTTTATACCCAAAAGTTCCCCATTTGGTTCAGAAGATGGTTTTTAAATGGTCTTCCTCTGAAACCAAAACGTGGTTGTAACCTGAGAGACCCTCTAGCAGCGAGAAAATATTTGAGCCGTATATGGTGTGCAGGACCTATTCCATCGGTAGGACTAGGTAATTGTCCTTTTCTGAAGCTCTGTTGAGGTTCCTAAAATCTACACATAAGCGGATTTCACCTGACTTTTTCCTCACCGAGACAAGATTTGCTTCCCAAGCGGAATGCCTAACCTAGAAAATGATTTGGGAATCTAAAAGTTTATTTAACTCCTGATACATGAGAGGTTCCAGGGATGGATGATATTTTCGGAGATTCTGTTAGAAAGGTTTTACTTCAGGTTTTAACGAGATAGTGTGTTGAATGATGCAGATATCATACATTTTCAGATCCCTATAGGACCATGCGAAGACATCCTGGTATTGTCTAAACAATTTGAGATAAGCTCTTCATTCTTCCTTAGATATAGTCTTGTTGAGATTCACATTCTTTGGTTTCTCCGGGGTCCCAAGATTTACAGTTTCATATAGGGGACAAGAGCTACCAGTCTTTGTGTTTCTAGATCCCTTAAATCTCTCTTTCAGATCAAACAGATTTTCTAGATTAGTTATCTCTTTCGGAATTGTGTGAGCCTTCAATTTATCCATAGCTTGTCTTGTCTGAGGATCGGTCTCTATTGATTGCTCTTGGAATTATTCATCATCAATAGCGAGATCTTTGAAATTATCTCCTTCAAAGACTTTCCAATTGGAAATGTTATTAGGTACCGACAGTTTGTAGAGTATCTCCACAGTGAATCGAGAGGCTTCATAATCCTCTAGAGGCGACATATTGGAAGCATTTGTGGCCAAGGAGTCATCAAGAATATTTTTTTCCATGGGGATCGTTGTAATATTGAAGGCTTCAAATTGCTCTATTAACCTATGTACCTCCTGTTGATATTTCTTTAGGTGAGGATAATTGCAATGTATATTATTTCTCACTTGTCTAACAATAATTTCATAGTCTTCGAAAACTTTCAATTCTTTGACATTCGAATATATGGATTTATTTAATCCTTGTACTAGAGCTTCATATTTGGTAGTGTTTTTAGTACATTCGACCTCTAGCCTATAGGATAGGAAATGATGTTTACCTTTAGGATCGATGAGGATGCACCCTTCTCCTGACCCTTCTTGCGATTTAGATCCATCAAAATAGAGGGTCCAAATTTGTGAACGACTATCACTCTTTTCCTTTCCCTTGTTAATTTCGTGCCTTCCCATCTTTTGTTCTGTAATATCCAGTGCGAGGTTTTGACAGAAGAGGGTGTCTCTTGTCGGTATCGGTGACTCCTCTTGAAAAACCATTTCAGATTTTTGGGTAAGAGGAACGTCGGACAAGAGAGGAGCAAAGTTTCTGAAGTAGGAATCACAGGAATAATTTCCCAATATGGGGAAATCTGTGGACAAGGGTTCGTTTGGGGTTTCTAAATCAGTGACTATATGTTTCAGATATCTCTCCCTATCGATTTTGATCATGTTCTTGTATCCCTTCAACGGTAGCCAAAGATGTGCGCAGTCTATACTAAAGTACCCATTTATCTTTTCAGACCAATATCGACTCAGTAATAGCCCATATGCCTCTGGGATATCTACTACAATGATGTCAATCACTTGCACAAATGTGGGATGTGTTGATATTTTGATCATCACATATTTGAGTTATCCTATGACCTTAACCTGGGTTATGTCTATTTGAATGACCTGTTTATCACTCTTAAGAGGAATGGCATTTATTTTTTTGCAAACAGACAAGGGCATAACGTTGGAAGATGCTCCAGAATCTACCAAACAGTTATGAAGGTTTCTATTGAAGACTTCAAACATTAAGAGGAATGGTGGGACAAAAGGATTTTCCTTTCTATCTCCCGAACAGCTGTTCACAATTGGTTTTCCCACCATATCTGTGGAAGATAGATTTATTTTCGGACCATTACCTACCGTTGGGTTTTCTACTGAATTCAAAGCTTGTAACATAAATTCCTTTTGTTGAGGAATCATGCATATGTCCATAACTAATATATTAGCCTTTAGCTTCTTAAAATCTTTGACCGTGTTGTAATCTAGTTTGGGCAATTCCTGGGTATGAATTCTTATAGGGTTTCTTCCTAGAGAGAAGGATGTTTTCGGGAAATCGGGAGTTAACTTAATTTTTGAGGCCTGGGTGGCATCAGTATCTTTCGATCCAAGCGGACCCTTACTACGTGTATGTACCACCAAAAATTCTGTGGGTTTTTCCTGAGACTCAAACAGGTCATTGGAAACGATGATCAGGTCAGGATCCCATATCAGCATGGTTGTATCTCTTGGTGGGTCAATCTCTTCCTGGTCATCAATATTCATAACCGAATTACTTGGATTTTCAGTCAGGGAGACTTTGTCTAGAAATCGATTGGAAATCAAACTCATGGCATGTACCCATTGAGGGAAGTCTCTTTTGGAGTGGTTTTCCTGATGATAAGTACAGAAAGAGTTAGATGCAACATTCTCTAGATCAATATTTAAGTTAATTGGGGGAGGTTCAATTGCTTTGAAAGGATGGTTTCTTTTAAAGAAAGGCTTATAGGGCCTTTGGCCTAGGTTTCCATCTCCTACATTTCTCTTCATGTCTATGATCTCATTTGATAATTTCTTAACCATGCATTGTAGATCTTCTATATCTCCATTACCTTTGTCATGAGTTTGTTCAGTTGGTTTCCCCGGCGGTCTAGTCAAAAGGATTACTCTCCTGGGAGGGGGTTGGACTTCTTTCTTTACTAGAGAGCCCTGGCCTTCTTTACATCCTTTCATCTAGAATTCTATTGTCTTGGCCTCTTCAAAATTCTATGCTAGGGTTTTCTTAGCGACTCTTTTTACAAACATAGAAATAGAAGTCAAGAGCACGTTAGCATAAACCTCGATTTGCAACTCCTGAGTTGGTCTTGCCGTGGGCTGGAATTTTTTTAAGATGGTCGTGAATATTTGATTGAAATATTTGACCCTTTCTTTCGGACTCATGTTGGTTGCGAACAACTCAGTCATCAGAGCTCCCATAGTAGTTTCCTCTGCAAATTTTTCTAGAAAATCTTTCTGGAACTTGGTCCAGCTAGTTATAGATCCTACTGGAAAATTAAAATACCACATGGAAGCTGAATTTTCAAACGTATAGGGGAAATGTCTACAGACTACGTCTTCATGTTGAACGCTCATAAGTCTAATCATGAGTATGAACTTCTTGATATGATCTTCAGTTAATCTAGAGGTTTCGGGATCGAACTTAGGCAGCAACTTCTCTGGATGTCGAGGAAGGTTGTGGACTGGTCCCAAGAGGGACAAAGCATCTATGGCTAACCAAGGTTGATTGTTCAGAGGTGGATTCCCCCTTTCATCATTATGTTCATTGTTTCCTTCCATATCTTCAAACTCTGAGTTAAACTCCTCTTATTATGAGAAATCGTTCGATTTAGAGACGTCAGTGATTGGTGTTTCGGGTATCAAATCAAGAGGTTCTTGGATTTTGATAATTGTGAAATCTATTAATTCTTCTACATAGTGTATGAAAACCTCGTCAGGAGTGTTAACCACTGGTCTGATTTGTTTTTTTCTTCGAGGGAGTATGGGAGATAAGGACAACGCACTGATCTGTCAGGCGTAGGCTCTTATGATTCTCTTGAATTGATTTACTTCCTCGTGAGGAAAGGCGAAAAGGTAATTCCTCAGGCTGAGGTGAGTTACCCGCTTTGGGAGTACTCTGCATGTGTGGGTTGTCTTGTGAATGACTAGCCATGCATGTGGGATGTTACAAATCTCTAGGTTGTTTGAAATGCTATATAAAATATATATTCATCCATTCATTCTCAGTCCTCCTTCTAGCGCCAATTCTATTGATCGGTCTTAAATCTCTTGATTCAAAAGTAGGAACTAAACCTGCCACTAAGGCCCAATTAGACTCTGCAGCATTTAAAGATGGAATGGTTCTCCAGATCTTGCGATTCGGCCAAATTATCAATGGGCTTTTTGTTTTCTTATGAAGGCTCTTCCTTCAGTTAGGACTATTCTCTTATGTATTTTCTCTTGGGTGGGACTGGTATGAGAGATGCAAGCCTAAACCAACTTGACAATAAATAGGATTAAGTTTTAACTACTGGGGAAGAGATTGATCTTGGGATAAACCACTCCTCAAACATGAAGACAATGATTCTATACCACAGGCCTAGTACTAATACATCAACCATGTGAGCATCGAATTATTGTCTGAGAAACTAATTATCAGAAAGAAAGCACATATGTAATAAGATAATGGCAAGCAAAATAATTCATCTACCATAACCATTCATCACATAATAACACAACGATTCATTTTCATCATTAAAGACAAGAACATTAAAACATTGCACTAGATAACTTGACAACAGAATTAATTTATCTTACTCATTACTGCATCATTCATGAAATAGGATAGGAAGTAGTTCTTCTCCAAGTCCAATCACATGCATTTGATGAAAATAGATTGTCTTTGGTCCATAAGGACTTCTCAGTTCATAGCAGCTTCAAAATAATTCTCAACAACCAGAAAGAAAGAGTTCTTACAACAGCCATCGACCCTTCACTAATCGGTCGATGTCTTTATTTATAATATAAATTTTAACTAAAATTAATGGCTAAGTGCAGTTTAAGCAAAACAAAAATCACCACGTGGCATCATCTTCTAACAGATTCTTTAACAGTCAACTCGAGATATCTCTTGAAAAGGGTGAGTTCTCTCATATTCAGACCAACTGAAAAAAAAAATCTTCACAATTTTGGGCCCATGGAAGTCTATGTTGGTCCATCGGAGCCGCATATATTCCCCTGATGTCCACTGCATGCGCTCAGTACTTTACTAGGCTAGAGTCCAACTATTATAGCATGGTTCGGGCTCTGATTGGATGTTCTCTAAACCATTTCACTTGCCCTGGTCTTGTGTCGGTCATCTTTGTGAGTTCTTTGGTCCATAGAGAATATTGTTTGGCATGCGACTCCACTATGTCACTCATGTCGATGAAGTTGTCAGGAGTACCAAACTCGGTGTAGAATTCCTGCAGAAACACCAATAGATCTAGAATTCTAGTTAAATTAAACACATGCAATTTGTTGATACTCAAGAGATGAGAGAAAGTTTTTGCTCCATAAATCATAGAATTATATTAATAAAAAATGAATATACATGAGAAACCATCCTCAAAAAGAAGAGAGGAGGTGAATATATAGAATTTCCAACATATAAATTCTAGTCAAAAAAAGCTAGAAACAGCTAAAATAGGTGTCATAAGCTAAGGGAGACCACTTAGTTCGACCTAGACCACTAAAGATACATGTCACACACTCATTAATGTCCACAAGAGTCAAGTGACGTGCATTATCTCACTTAATCTCACTTAACTGACAAGAGAAGCAGTTCCAACTCACTTAACTGACCCGAAATAGTAGTTACTAATAATAGTAACGGAAAAAATCATTAATTAAGGAATAAATCTCTCACTCAAAGAGGAGGTGCGCATTCCCCAATAATATATGAGTTTTTTCATGGGGGATTTGGAATAAATTATGAATAAATCAAGAAAATCAAGAATAAATCGAGAAAATCAAGAACCGGGAGTTGAGTCTTTATCTAAAATTAGCAGTTTTCCCTAAATCTAGGGATGAGGCGCCCTTCTTCTCTATGTGGCAAAATTAGGTGAAATAAAGTGTAAATGAATGTATTAACCAATATCTAGGAGTCTAATCTAGGTATAAACTAATGTAAGTTAGGGTTATGCTCCAACACCCCCCCTTAAGCCTGACTATAATGACAAAAACATTTCAGTCTCGGAAACTTGGCCATTTTAGGTACTCATTACATAAAATAAATCCTCATGAAAAGAGGAAAGAGGGAAAACCTTGTGGGAAAACCCCCCCCCTCAAAAAAAAGAGGAAAAAAAATGTTGAGTGGCCAAAAATGACCTATTCAGTTGTCTCCGCCACTCCAAGCATAGCTCTCAGTTCTGAAAATTTCTTTTCAGTGAAGGACTTGGTGAAGATGTCTGCAACTTGCTGCTCTATGGGGAAGTACTATAGTGAAATTACTCTGTCATGGATCATCTCATGAATTTAATGCATGTGATGAACTTCCCATCTACGAGAAGTGGCAATGGCCAAAACTAGTTGAATGGAGTCCATTTTTGCAACAGGTGCAAATGTCTCTATGTAGTCTATGCCATGTACCTGTGAGTATCCTTTTGTGACAAGTCGAGATTTGTACTTGTTGATATCACCATCTGCAGCTATATTTTTTCCATATATCCATCGACATCGAACAATCTTTCTTCCTTTCGAAAGTGGAACCAAGTCCCATGTGTTGTTGTCCATAAGAGCAGAGTACTCTTCATCCATGGAAACCTCCCAAAGTGGGTTTCCAGCAGCCTCAGAGTGTGAATTTGGATCTGAACCAAGTGACATATAGAAATGTATGGGTATCAAAGGTTCTTTGGCAGCCAGGGCTTGAGGAGCCCCAAAAACCTGTGATCTAGTTCTTCTTGTATCCGCAGGATCACTGACTAGTTCACCCGCATCTTGTAGGGTTTTCTCTGCCCAAGTTGGAAACTGAGTTGAAGAAGACATGACCTACTCCTCATACTTTGTATCATAACCAAAAGGATACTTTTATGGATTCTCTAAAGTGATCGAATAATTTTCTGACTCCTCCTCATCAGTGACAACAAGCGGTTCCTTGGCAGGGTCTTCTAAAAAATCATGCAGTGATTCTTCTTCAAACTTCACACTTCGAGCTAGAATGAAATTTTCATGTGAGAGTCCAGAAATATATATCCTTTGACATATTTAGGATATCCAAAAAATATTCATTCAACACTTGGAGGCTCCAAATCCTTCCTCTTATCTGTCAGAATGTGAGCCCATGCTCGTGAACCAAAAATACGAAAGTGCGACACTTTCGGTTTCTTGTTGGTCCCACATTCAAAAGGAGTGGTTCCTTTGAGTGATTTGTGAGGAACTTGGTTCTGAATGTATGCTGAAAAATTGATAGCTTCATCCCATATCTTGGGAGCTAATTATTTCGACTGTAGCATACAATTGGCCATCTCTTTTAAGGACCCGTTTTTCCTCTCCGCAACACCGTTTTGTTGTGGTGTATATAGCACTGTGTGTTGTAGTTGTATACCTGCATCAATAAAAAGTTGTTGCACATATTTGTTGACATAATCCCCCCCATTATCAGTACGAAGTATCTTAATCTTACACCCAGACTCATTCTTAGCAAGTGCTTTAAATTCTATAAGGCATTCAAATACTTCCAATTTTAATTTTAAAAAAATACCCAAGTAAAGCGAGAGAAATCATCTATGAAGGTGAGTACATATCGAGCCTTAATGTTGAAGGTTGTGGGAATGGTCCCGTGATGTCACTGTGAATCAGCCCAAGAGGTGAAGAATCTCTCTGTGCCTTCCCTTTGTCAAACTTTTTCTCTGGATGCTTGCCAAGAATGCATCCTTGACATACACCACTTGTGAAGTTAATAGTTGGCAATCCTTCTACCATGTTTTCCTTGTTGAGTTGATGCAAGTAATTATAGTTTATATGGCCAAATATTTCATGACATAACCAGATGATATTATTAGATTGTGATAGAAATACAGTGCTAATATATTTAGGAACAAAGTTGGAGAAGAAATACAAACGAGAACCATAATCTGCAATTCCATGTGCAAGTTGTGAGCCTGTGGAAATGTCGGTAATCACTGCGGAGTTCGGAGTCAACTCCACATTCCTTCCAGAGCCAGAATGAGTGATCTGATATATAGAGACAATATTTGTAGACAGTGAGGGAACATGAAGCACATTTGTGAAGAATCCCCCTTCAATATCAACATTTCCTTCTCTGCACACCTTTGCGGGTGTGGCATCTCCCAAGTAAATTGAGGATCTGGTGCTTTCTTCTATGGAGGAAAATTCATATTTTGATGCAGCCATATGGTTCGATGCACCTGAATAAAGGATCCAATATGATGGAGTGGATGTTACAGCCATTAAAGCATGACCATCTTGTGCTCTCCCTCTCGTTCTGTTATCATCTTTCTTCTTTGCATTTTCGGGCACCGTGAGATTGTGTTGTTGCAATTGCTTAGCCATCTCATTGATAGTCTTCCTCGTGCAATTTTCTTCAAGATGAAAAACTTTGGAATAGTATCTGCAAAGTGTTATTTCCTTCTTCTTCTTACCCATAGGCTCAGAAGAGTTATCTGAATATTTTTCGGATATCTCCTTCTTCGATTCAGGAAATTTACTCGTTCCTTTTTCTTGTCTTTTCCACTGCTCTTTGGAGCATTAGTAGCCGCAAGTGCTTGGTTCTTGGAATGCTTGATGGCACCCATTTGGACTAAATTAGCTTGCTCTTGATTCAATGTTGCAATGAAATCATTCAATGGATGCATTTTCCATTTTTCCTGAGTCAATTTATATGCTTGAAAAGACGACACAAATATGGAATATTCAGGGCCTAATTTCAAGAGAATTGAAAGGATGAGTTGTTCTTCCTCTTTTGTGACTCCACATGAATTAAGTTAAACGAGGAGGGATTTGAACTTGGTGAATAATTCTTGCAGGTTTCTGAAATGAATTGGACTTAGGGATATGAGTTCATTCTCCAGTTGATGCACTCTCATTGCATCATGCTTGTCGAATAGTCCTTCCAATGTGGTCCAGACCACATCGGGAGTAGCGGCTCTACTGACATGAAAGAGGAGATATTTGGAAATTGATAGGAATATCATCCCAATTGCTTCATATAATTTATTTAAATACTTTATCTTCTCCGATGCAGCAGTCGGTTCTTTCTCTATTCCCATTGTTACCCGATAAATCCCTTTACTTCAGAGGAGCAGAGAGATCTTTGTCTTCCATTCGAAGTAATTGAAAGGATTTAGAATGAGTTTTGTGGGCTGAGAGAGATGATCCATTGCTTCTTTTTGTGCCTCCTGATGATCTATACCTGCAAATAAAACCATGTACAATCCACTAGATTCAATCTAGCTCCGATACCATGTAGAATTCCTGCAGAAACCCCAATAGATTTGGAATTCTAGTTAAATTGAACACATGCAATTTGTTGATATTCAAGAGATGAGAGAAATTTTTTGCTCCATAAATCAGAGAATTATATTAATAAAAAATGAATATACATGAGAAACCATCCTCAAAAATAAGAGAGGAGGTGAATATATAGTATTTCCAACATAGAAATTCTAGTCAAAAAAAGCTAGAAATAACTAAAATAGGTGTCATAAGCTAAGGGAGACCACATAGTTCAACCTAGACCAATAAAGATACATGTCACACACTCATTAATTTCCACAAGAGTCAAGTGATGCACATTAGCTCACTTAATCTCACTTAACTGACAAGAGAAGCAGTTCCAACTCACTTAACTGACCCGAAATAGTAGTTACTAATAATAGTAACGGAAAAAATCATTAATTAAGGAATAAATATCTCACTCAAAGAGGAGGTGCACA
>ML792318.1:300511-320852 GCA_009831015.1 Picea engelmannii | reverse complement strand
AAATCATTAATTAAGGAATAAATATCTCACTCAAAGAGGAGGTGCACATTCCCCAATAATAGATGAGTTTTTTCATGGGGGAGTTGGAATAAATCATGAATAAATCAAGAAAATCAAGAATAAATCGAGAAAATCAAGAACCGAGAGTTGAGTCTTGATCTAAAATTAGTAGTTTTCCCTAAAATCTAGGGATAAGGCGCCCTTCTTCTCTATGTGGAAAAATTAGGTGAAATAAAGTGCAAATGAATGTATTAACCAAGATCTAGGATTCTAATCTAGGTATAAACTAATGTAAGTTAGGGTTATGCTCCAACACTCAAGGAGTCTGATATCTTTCATTACTTTATTAATTTTCTCCCAGTGCTTCTTGCATCCGATCCACTGTTCTTGAATTTCTCAATGTGGGTCCCAAGACATATTATCCCAGTACTCAGTTGACATCTTCATACGATTAAGACTACTTTTTTCAACCATTTGAATGCCATGTTCTTCCTTGTCTCGGTCCTGCTAGAATGCCTCAATGTACTCGAGTCTTTGTACCGCTTTTTGTTCCCTTTCATACCATTGCTCCATATCCTTGCATGTCGTGAGTGCCATGAGAGTGTCCTCCTAGAAATCGGCTATTTTTGCAGTTAACAGGTGTCGTTCTTTCTTGAATTCATTGTAAACTTCTTTGAACTCACCTTTCAGGTACATGGTAGTCTACATGGTGCCTTTATAGTATCCGGCCAGATGACGCAAGTGTTCGAGCTCCTTTAGGGAAGCAGCTAGTTCCTTTTCATCTCTCTTGGCTCTATCCAAGGTGGCATCCTAGAGTTCCTTTCCCACTCCGAGAAGTTCAAATGTCCAGGCGTCTACTGTGTTGATCAAGTTCTCCTCTGTAATAACCAAGATGGAGTGATCCAATGTGATCCTTCTTTTCTTTTTCATCCTTTGCATGATGCCCTTTCTCTTTTGATCATAGGAAATGGCATAGATATAGATTACCTCATCTACCGACTCTGGTATCTTCCGATCACCCCATGTGAGCATGTTTCCCAAGCTGTCGGTGGTATATACTCGTTCAATATTGGGCTCTTGAACTTCCTCACTGTGCCTCATAGGCTCGGCCTCTACTTGTCTCTCGTCGGGGATTTGAGTATTGGGTAGAATAAAGACTTTAGGTACATACTCGTTACTTACTTGCTCGTTGGCCACAGAACCACTGATTTCCTTTTCCAGGGATTCTTTCTTTGGCTCCTCCAGTTCAGGCTTGTCCTTCAGATCTGCTTTGGTCTCTGATGTATTGGGTCCCTTTGTTTCGAGGCCACTTTCATCTTATGTTTCCTTTTGCAAGATATCTTTTGTTTGAACTTCGGGCTCCGAGGAGGAAGTCTTCTCATAACCCTTTTCCTCTTGGACATGCACAAGGGCTTCGTGAGATGACTCCGGGCTCTCATCGTCACTATATATATTTATAATATTTCTCATAGGATTAGGCATGCATGTTCCTACCAACACCCTGCATGTCTCTAGTTGAGTTGTCCTACCTATCGACGGTCCTGTCGGTGATGTAGTGGATTCTGAGCCATTCGACCCATTGATGTTACCAAGGTTTTTGGAATCAGGGTCACCTAGCTCCATTGGGCTTGCTTCTCGGATATCAGTTGGAATCCTAGGTGTTATGATGAGGTATGGGTTATATTGCATCCTCTTCATTAGCAGTTGGGCCTACTGCCATAGAAGTCCCCCCATCCCCTGTTCAATTTGAAACTCGAGGGACTCCCTCATTTGTACTAGATATTCTTGATAAACTTATGTTGCTCTGATGGTTTCTTGGGGGTCACCCATCGCTTCACCCGGTTCCGATGTTATCGTCCCTTCTCGAGTCCTAAGAATTTCTTGGTCCAAGGACGTCGATTATTCTTCCCAACTCATGGCCTTGAACCAGATTGTTCCAAGATCAGCTATCATTTCCGCCACCTCATTTCATTCTTGAGCGTTTTCAGTGAAAATTTAATATTCAAACTGATCATGGGCATAAGGCCAACAGGATGATACCTGTGATGCATGTTTTAGGACTAGACCTTTGGGATCGTGCTTGCAAAAATGACCAGTTTGGAACTGTAATTTCAATTGGATTATCCCTTATTGGTTAGCATGCGTGGTGTCTTTGACCATGTAGAAGCCAATATTAAACCCATAAGGTATGAAGGCCATCTTCTTGTATTTTACTAAATTGGTGTTATAGCCTTGCAGAATGGTCTGATAGCAAATTTCCCCTAACACTAGTCAATCAGGGACATATATAGGTAACAAATGGGGTGCCCCTATGGTGCCAAAAACCCTGATGTAGGTTTCATGCTCATCTAGATACCAATGACCTACTTTCGATATAACCTTTTTTGCTTCATATGACAGCCTTGGGCACTCTTTCTTGAACAGTAAAAAATAAATGTGTGCAATAAATTGGTCACAGATAAGAGAATAGGATTTCTTGTACCTGTTTTCCCATAGAATTTTGAAGTATACATGGATCGGGAGCTCAGAGGAGTGCCATTTTAGGTTCATTCCAAAGAAAACATTCCTGGCACAGATGACATCCAGCAAATATGAGGCCATGTAGAAGGAGAGGGTTTCTCCCTCTTTCAATGTCTAGGCTTGTCATATGCAAGTGCTCATTTTTTTAGAGATGATGGCACCCCAATTGAAGCTCATGCCTGAAATGGATATCGTATAATCTAGAGGCATCTAAGCCTTTGAAAACTGGGAGCAATATTTCTCCCCATGTAACCTGCAAAGAAGAGCCATCAGGTATATGTATGGTTCCCTTAGATTGGTCGTTGGATACCAGCCAGAAATCCAGTTCATGAATTTTTTTTTTCCCTCCACCACGATGCCATGATGTTTTTGGTGTCGTGTGATCCATAGAAACTTACAATGAAAACAGTGCTCAAATTTTCTTCCTGCTCCCTGAGCTTGTAGTAACTATGAACATCTAATAGCAAGAAAACCTCGCCACACTCGTCGTTATCGTCATTAATCAAACATTTGTGTGTATCACTGTGGTCAATGAGCCACTTTAGGAGCTCAATGCAAGGAAACACCAAAGTTCATCTTGCCACCATGTGAAGATACACCCTACGGATATTTGGAAGGACATCATCATCGAGTCTTCTTGTATCAGGATCGTTGTGTGGGGTATACTCAAGGGGTTCTTCCTTCTTAATTTTCTTAAACAGTTCTTCCTAGTGAGGGAATGTTTCTTTGGTCCCAATGTTTGCCTATGTGTCTCCGAAGGCCGGGGGTTGGACGAAGACCTTCTTGGTGGTCGTCTTAATGACGGGCACCATTTTTGGAGCGAATTCTAATTGCCTTGCAACTGCTCAGGAGGAGCCCTCTCCCATTTCTGGTTCTTCCAGCTTTGGCACTCTTGGGGATTTCTTGGTGGTGGGTTTCTTCGAAGGCATTGTTCCTGCAATTTAAACGTTCTTTTAAACATGCATATATAGTAGTGTTGGGTTGAAACATATGAAATGAAGCCGGAAAAACACCATAAGTTGATACATACCTGTAATTCTCACTACGATTGTTGTTTAATACTTACTGACCCTTGGGATCCTTCTCTGGATTGTTAGCCTTGCTCTTCTGTGTGTTCTGAACTCCTTGTCACGCAAAATAGGATCATACACAATGACTTGAAAGAATATAATGGGAGATATCCTATCAGTCATATCAATCAGTAAATATGAGTAATGAATGTAATTCAAAACAAAATAGTCGTCGAATCTCTGCAAATAATTTCTAACTGGTTGACGGCGGAGGCGCGGAGGGAGATGCATTGTATCGACAGACTTAAATGATCCCTTTTGATTTGTGCACAGAAAATAAATTAATGCACGATCCATGAATTAACTAAGATTTTAAATGTGTCGTACCTAACCTATCTAAGGGCTAAAACGTCTCATCACGTCGCGTCCCTCCAGTGTACAGATCAGGGATCGGCTACTATCCTTGTGTGTATTTCCATTTATACACTCCCGGTAAACACTTCTGACTTCGATGGTATCGGGGATTGTTGATCATGGAAAGTTTAAGTGGGTATCTTCTTGGCGGGTTATCATCTTCGTAATTTCCAGACGTCGAAAATGCTTTGGGGGTCGTCGATCGACAATATTATTCCTTTACTCGCGCGATTCTTACTCTTTCGTTTTTCTGCCAAAGCCGAGCGGATTGGTCTTCAACGATATTTTAGTGGAGTTTATTCATGGGGATGAGAAAACCTCCTTCTTTCGACGCCGATGAAGATCGGTGCTCAGCTATTTTGAACTTCTCAAGTGATTTTCGTCCCTTTTAATCTTTCTCGATGCCGATTTTCCTGAGTGTGTTGGGGAAAACTTTAGACTATCGATTTATTAAGTAGTTGTTAAGTCCCTTTTAAAGTTAAGATGATTCTTTATATGTTCAAGCAGAATTTAAACAGTTGAAACATGAAAACATAAAAGATAAGCGCAGGCAGCTGTTTCATACTGAACTGGAAACAGACAGTGAAAAAGATCAAGTGGCACCCAAAAGGTATAAATGGACATAGACCATTTAGGGTGTGTTGAGTTCTCAACACGGCCCTTTCAGAAACACTTGCGAAGCAAATGAAGTCTCACCCGAGGTAGAGGAAGGGGTGGTTATAGGAATCCAGTGTCTGCAACCTTAGTTGGGACACAGATCTGTGTTGTAACACCTTAACAGAGCACTTAGTTGTTATAGTTCATTAGTATTTATCCTTTGTTTATAGTGTAGATAAACCCTAATAACATAGCAGTGCATTTGTTGGCACAGGGGCATACCCAGGGTTCATCTCCAAGAGCGCACCAACAATCCATATCTACTAGCCCTTTCGGCAGCACCTGTGAAGAAAATGCAGTCTCACCCGAAGAAACTATGAGGGGGTTGCAGGACAGAGATGTCTACAACCAGGGGAATATCAAGTGGTTCTTATTACAACAGCAACATAACATGCATCTATCATTCAACTAGCTATATCTATCCTTCACAGCTATAGATCTGATCTAATACAATAATGCAGATAACAATATAACAACATCAGAGCTCAAAGAATCAATCACACACACAACAACAGATGTACATGGTTCACCCTCTCTCTAGGGCTACATCCACAGAACTGTGCTTATGATATATTAAGATAAAGCCTACAGTTATGATATGTTCTCTTGTCCAGCAGATCCTCTCTCTCCATCTCTCTTTCTCTCTCCCTTCCTTTGCACCCAACTGCAGGACTTGATCTTCGCACCCAGTTGAAGATCTTACAATACCATAAGGCTCTCTCTCTTAGCACTTCTCTCACCCTTAATACAATATTCTCCCAATGAGAAATAATTGAAAAAAAGGCTCAACCATAGTACCAACCCGACCTAGGTCATCTCAACCTCTATTTATACATTAAAATCCCTTACCAACAGCCTTAGTTCGAAACCTAGGTGTCAAAACCCTAGGTGTCTACAACCCTAGGTCAACTTGACCCATTCTTTTCGGGCTTTGCCAGCCTATCTTTCCTTCTCCATCTCGTGGTGCTCCAAGGCATATAATGCTGGCTTTTTCCACTTCTTGAGTCATCCTCGATACATCCTCCTTGTTGATCTGTCATCCTCGATCTCCTCATCCAACGGCTTTCTTTTCCGCACTTCGCTCCATCTTCTCTATTCTTTTGTTGACTTTGACCCAGTGACATCCATTGTGTCTCCCACAAAGCTCTCTTTTTAACTTTTCTTCCTCATTCTTCACTTCCTTCCATAACCTAGGGATAATAGGCCCCCAACGCTCACCTTTGCCTCATCCCGAGGCACTTAAGATCTGATCCTCTTATTTTTCTTCGACTTTCGACTGCGTAGTGTAGCCCTTGCTTTCTGCTTTATGCCTCCTTTCCATACTTGTGCAGACTGTCTTTTCTGTGTCTGGTACCTAGTTTCAACTGCACCTAACACCTGAACCCTTGTCTTCTTTATTCTACTGAGATTTTTGAGGCAGCTAGTCATCATAGTACAACTTCATCCGACTCCCATTCATCAAGCCTTCCTTCCAGTCTCCTTTCAATGTCTTCAGCGGCACAGCTCCACCTTCTGTAACATAGACAATCTCATATGGTATGATCCAATGCATTCTGAACTTCCCTATAAATGTGTTGACCTTCACAGAATAGATCTAGCTAAACAATGATACACACATTTTCAGAGAGAATTGGAAAAAGAAGAAGAAGGAGAGAAAGAATGGAAAGAATTCTCATTAACCATTGTGAATAATAAATAAGTTACACATGATATACTCTGTATAACTCAATGAGTTTGACTTGAGGTGAACCAAGTCGCCATAGTGGTGATCTAGAGTGATCTGGACACACACCATCAGTTACAGGAGTGAATTTCCACCTATTCTAGTCTCTCAGGCAGTTACAGGAGTGAACTGCCACCTAGTTGAGTTAACTAGTCAACTAGTCTTCAGTTAACTGACTGAACAGAAAGTAGTGAGGAGTTAACTCAAGGAATCAAGGCTAATGTGCCACTTTGGTGATGATACCAAGGCAAGGTCGAATTAGCATGGTGATGATCCCAATGCAACATCTAAACTCAACTCAACTAGTCAAACTGAAGTGTGAACTGAAAGAGAATACTCTCTAGGTGGAATATTCTCTCCTAAAATATAGGAGACTGGATAATCACTAATTATGACTAATAAACAGACAAAAACCTTAGGAAAAAAAATCCTAGGTGTGTGTAAAGTAACTCCAACACCCCCCATGAACATCACTATGGTGAAAATAAAGATTGGGTCCCAGCAACGAAGCCATGTTAGGTACCCAAGTACAAAAGATACACTGAAAATAAAGTGAGGAAAGAGGGAAAACCTCATGGGAAAAACCCCCCCTCAAGGTACAATGTATGTAAAAATAAGAACTACAGTTTCTAGGCAACTGTGTCCTTCACTCCAAGATGACCTCGCAGAGAATAGAATTTCTTCTTAGTGAAGGTCTTGGTGAAAATGTCGGTCATCTATTTTGCTGAAGGACAGAACTATAAGTTGATGATCCCCTCGTGTACTAAGTCCAAGATTTATTACATGTGGATCTCGATGTGCTTCATCCACTTCCTCTGAACTGGATCTCTGCAAAACTTCAGAGTGCTCTGGTTGTCACACCAGATGACGATCGGTCGATGAAACTGAATGCCCAACTCAGTGAGAAAATGTTCTAGACACATAGCCTGAATGGTTATGTTAAATACCCCTATGTACTCTGCCTCAACTGAAGATAGAGAAATGGTAGCTTGCTTCTTGCTCGACTAACATATAGGCCCAGAACCAAGACTGAGTGAGTAACCAAATGTGGACTTGCGATCAATGTTATCACCATCCCAATTGGAATCAGTAAACCCAATGAGATCTAATGTAGAGTCTGTTGCATAATGAATCCCAAAGGTGATGGTGCCCTATACGTATCGAAGGATATGCTTTGCATATTTCCAATGTAGCTCATGTGGCTCCTGCATGAACCTGGAAACTGCGCCAATTGCATATGAGAGGTTTGGTCTGGAGTGTGTGAGATACAACAAGCTCCCCACTAGTTCTCTGTACAGTGTGCTATCAACCAGTGGAGTCTCCCTACCATCCTCAAGTTTGAATCCTGATAGGAAAGGAGTCAGAGTAGACTTGCAATCTGTCATGTGAAATCTCTTAAGGAGATCTCATGCATACTTGGCTTGAGACAGTTCGATGCCTGATGCATCCTGACTGATCTCAAGTCCAAGGAATAATTGTAGAGGACCCATGTTCATCATCAAAAACCTGTCATGAAGAATCCTCTTGACTGTAGCTATCGCTAAAGTTGAGCAACCGGTGATCAGCAAATCATCGACATACAGAACTAAAAGTAGAAGTGAATCAGTTTTCCTGAGCATGTATACATTCAGGTCTGATTTACAATGTACAAAGTTCTGTGACAACAGGTAGGAGTCCATATTGGCATACCATGCCCTCGGAGCCTACTTGAGGCCATAAAGTGACTTCTTCAGTCGACAAACCAAAGATGAGTCCTACATAAATCCTTGGGGCTGATCCATTTAGATATCCTTAGAGAGATCACCATGAAGAAATGCATTCTTCACATCCATCTTATGGACTTCCCATCCCTTGGTTGCCGCAATGGCAAGGACCAATCGAATGGAATCCATCTTCGCTATTGGAGCGAAGGTATCATCATAGTCAATACCATGAACCTGCTAAAATCCTTTGGTGACAATATCGGCTTTGTATCTGTTGATCTTTCCATATGTTGCACTCTTGGTCCTGTAGACCCATCTGCATCTGACAAGTTTCCTCCCAGAAGGAAGGGGAACTATATCCCAAGTCTAGTTCTTGAGGAGGGAGTTGTACTCCTCCTGCATGGTAGATTCCCAAAAGGGATTTCCAGCAGCCTCGCCATAAGACTATGGATCTGAAGAGTGAACCAAGAAAAGATGCCTGTAAGGAAATGGTTCAGTGGCAGTGAGTGCAATAGGAGCCTCCTCGAAATCAGATCAAGTCCTCCTAGTATTGGTTGGATCACCAACGAGATCCTCTGCATCCTGAAGAGTAGTCTGTTCCCACTTGGGCCTCTGCTCTGGCTCTGCAACTGCATTTGGATGCTCTAACTCTGCATCTGACTATACTGACTCTGAATCTGAATCATAACTCTCGTCTGAAGAAGATTCAGCATGTGCATGCTCTTCATCTCGGACAGGTAGAAGAGTGAAGGTTTCTGCATGCGACTGTTAAGGTACATGCAAGACACTTTCCTCAAATTGGACACTACGCTCAATGATGAGTCGGTCTGAGGAAAGATCAATAAGCCGATAACCCTTCACATCGTCGAGGTATCCAAAAAAAATGCACTCGGTGCTCTGTGGATCAAGTGCCTTCCTCTTTTCAAAGGGAATCTGGGCCCATGCACGTGAACCAAAAATGAGAAAGTGGGCCACTTCCGATTTGAGGCCGCTCCAAGCCTCATAGGGGGTCTTATGCTTGACAGATCTATGAGGAGATCTATTTTGGATGTATGTTGCACAGTTAAGTGCTTCGACCCATAGTCTTTGTGGTAGTGACTTTGCATGCAACATGCAAGATGCCATCTCCTTTAGAGATCTATTTTTCCGCTCAGCAACTCCGTTTTGCTGCGAAGTGTAGGGAACTGTATGTTGCAACTGAATCCCTGCCTCATGGAAAAGATTATGAATCTTATGATTCACATACTCTCCCCTATTATTAGTTTGGAGGACTTTGATCTTCTTTCCAGACTGTGTCTCAACCAAAGCTTTGAAATCTTTGAGGTGTTGAAAGACCTTAGCTTTTTGCCTAAGAAAGTATATCCAAGTAAAACATGAGAAATCATCAACAAAAATGAGAACAAACCTCACTTTTCTGATCGATGGATGCAGAAAAGAACCCATGAAGTCACTGTGGATCAGATCTAAAGGTGCGGAAGCTCGCTGAGACTTTCGTTTGTCGAATTTCTCTTGAGGTTGTTTTCCGAGAACACATCCCTCACATACTCCCTTGGAGAAATGGATATCTGGTAGACCATCAACTAATCTGTGCTTGCTAAGTTGTTTCATGTATCTGAAATTCAAATTTCCAAACCTTTCATGCCATATCCTACTACTTTCATCAGCATGAGTAAACAGTAAAGAAAAATTAGGGTCAATGAATTCAGAAAATGTATACAATCTAGACTAATGATTTACCTCACCGGTAGCAACCTTGGAGTTGTTTTGCATGTCGTAGATGTCCACAAAATTTGGTGTGAATAAAAATTTCTTTCTGGTGCTGGAATTTTTCATTTGATACATAGAGAGAAGGTTGACAGAAATCTTGGGAGAATGCAACACATTCTCGAAGCTTCCGTTGGTGAGTTCAATCCTTCCTTTGTTGGTGACTTCGACAAAAGAGTTGTCCCCCATCAGAATAGGAGGACCTTTGCATGCATCCAAATAAGAATAGACTACTTTTGAGGCAGCCATGTGATGTGATGCTCCTGAATCTACGATCGAAGCATCGGGAGAGGAGTTGATTGCAATCAAGGCATGGCTAGAATTGCCTTTCTTGGAATTCAGATTTTCTGGATTCTTCTTCTTTGTACCCTTAGGGATGCAATCTCCAAGGTTGTTTTGCTAAAGTATTTGAGACATCAGATCTTTTTTTTTTCCATGCATGCGGATTCTGAATGGAATCCTTTGTGGCAGTATGTGCATTTCTCTCCTTTTCTTCCCTTTTCTCCTTTGGATCCGGAGGCATCGGTGAAGGGTTTTGTGTACCCTTCCTTCTTCGTATGTGCATGAGATTTCCGCTTATCTTTATATTTATATTTCTGATATTTGTGGCTTCCATCATGCACAGTGAGTGCATGCACCCTTGGGCCTTTGATTGCACCCATATTGATGAGCTTGGTTTGCTCTTGTGTCAAGGATTCGATAAAGTCCTCAAGAGAAGGCATCTTCTAGGTGGATCCAGAGGCGAATATGACAGTATAAAATATCGATACGAATACAGATAATTCAGGTCCAAGCTTGGATATAATGGTGAGAACCATTTGTTTCTCCTCCTTCGATTTATCAACCCCGCAAGCTTTGAGTTGCGACAGTAAATCCTTGAATTTTGTAAAGAAATCTTGGATATTCTTGAAGCTTTTTGGATCCAATGTGAGCAGCTCCACCTCTAGCATGTGTCCCCTCATCTCATCCTATTTTCCAAAGAGCCCTTCCAATATGGTCCAGGATTCATTGGGATTCTTACAGGAAGATATATGAAAAAGGAGATTGGGAGAAATAAGACTGCAAATTGTTCTGAGTGCCTCATCCATGCGATTTAAGTACTTGGATTTTTCTATGGATAATGTTGGTTATGTATCTGTATTCATGGTTAACCTATACAAACCTCTATATCAGAGATGTATGGCTATTTTCTCCTTCCATGAAAAATAGTTGTAAGGTGTAAGAATGAATTCTTTTTGGAATTCCATCTTTTCATTGTCTTCAATCTTTTGTACCTACAAAAAATTTTGGTGTATCTTTGCTTAGCAGTCTGTCAGCTCTGATACCATGTAAATGTGTTGAACTTCACAGAATATATCTAGCTAAATAATGATACACATATTTGCAGAGAGAATTGGAAAAAGAAGAAGAAGGAGAGAAAGAATGGAAAGAATTATCATTAACCGTTGTGAATAATGAATAATTTATACATGATATACTCTGTATAACTCAATGAGTTCGAATTGAGCTGAACCAAGTCACCATAGAGGTAATCTAGAGTGATGTGGACACACACCAGCAGTGATTGGAGTGAAATGCCACCTATTCTAGTCTCTCAGGCAGTTACGGGAGTGAACTGCCACCTAGTTGAGTTAACTAGTCAACTAGTCTTCAGTTAACTGACTGAACAGAAAGTAGTGAGGATTTAATTCAAGGAATCAAGGCTAATGAACCACTTTGGTGATGATACCAAGGCAAGGTCAAATTAGCATGGTGATTATCCCAATGTTGCATGGTGATGATCCCAATGCAATATCTAAACTCAACTCAACTAGTCAAACTGAAGTGTGAACTGAAAGAGAATATTCTCCAGGTGGAATATTCTCTCCTAAAATATAGGAGACAGGATAATGACTAATTATGATGAATAAACAAATAAAAACCTTAGGAAAAAGAAATCCTAGGTTTGTGTGAAGTAACTCCAACATTCCCAGGGTGTTTTATAAACTTACTGTCATATAGCAGGACTAAATCACCTTGCATGAATATCATCTTCTTGATGTGTCTGTCATGATAGGCCTTTTCTCGTTCCTTCTGAATTTTTTGATGGAAGCCTGCAATGAATATGCCTTCTTCTAGTTTGACCAACTGTGATAGCCTCTCATGAATAGTACCAGTATCATCCATGTCTGTAAATGCAGCAATTCTTAAGCTTCGTACCAAGTACTCCATTGGGACAATAGCTTCAAGACCATAAACCAACTTGAAAGGGATCTGCATTGTTAATTTTTTGCAAGTGGTTCTATAAGCCCAGAGTACTTCTGGTACTCTTAAATCCCAGTCATCCATGTTCACACTGCAAATATTTGTCAATGTTATCTCCAAGTTCTTGTTGAATGCTTCAACCATTTTGTTTTCTTGTGGATGATAAGGTGTACTGTTCTGATGGTGTACTGCAAATTCTTCATTCAAGGATTCAACTGTCTTATTAATGAAGTGTGTACCTTGATCACTCATAAGGAACTTAGGGCATTCAAATATGGTTATTATGTCATCGAATATAAAATGCGCAGTTGTAGTTGCACTACAGTCCTTGACTACTCTTGCTTTGGCCCATCTAGTTAGGTATTTTGTCTCAGTGATAATATACCTTGCTCTTGTGTGCTTTCCTGGTGGGTTTATAGGTCCCACAAAGTCAATGGACCATTTTTCAAATGATTGTAAGGTCATCTGTGGTGCTAATGGAATCTCATATCTTCGAGATGGTTTTCCAACTCCCTGGCATACATCGCATGCTCTAGCATATTCTTTAGTATCTTTATGTAACGTAGGCCACCAAAGGCCAACTCGCAGAACCTTCTGCGCAGTTTCTTTTTCTGCATAATGTCCTCCTACAATGCCTTCATGGGCTTCTTTGAGGATCATAGGGTGTTCTGCACTCCATCACACATCTTCTTAGGATCTCATCAGGTCCCATTTTATATAGCTGACCAGCTAACAGTGAAAAATCTGCAGCGCACACCACTAGTTGTTTCTTCTGCAGAATTGTGTATTCGGCTGGAGCTATTCTTGTTGACAGGAACTAGACTATGTCTGCGAAGTGGTCATCAATATTTCTAATGGCGAGCAGTTGTGCATCCGGTAGTGTGTCCTCTAGACTGGTAGGTTCTTCGCCATGCTCCAACCTTGACAGGTGGTCTAGGCCCTTATTCATTCTTCCTGGCTTAACTATGATCTCAAAATCATATTCTTGAAACAGGATAAGCCATCTTCATACTCTCCCCCCCAACACTGGCTTGTTGACTAGGTATTTCAGCACATAGTGATTAGTAAACATTTTAAAGTGTCCTCCCAACAAGTAGTGGCGGAATTTCTGCAATGCATACACCATGGCTAGTCCCTCTCTCTCTGTAGTAGTGTAATTGATTTCAGCTATGGAGAGATTTCTGCTGGCAAATGCTAATGGATGATCAATATCCCCTTCTCTAGGTTGTGCCAATACTTCTCCTAATGCAATAGAATATGCATCAACATGCACATGAAATTCCTTGCTCCAGTTGGGAAAGACTAGAATAGGCACAGTGACCATATTTTGTTTCAGTGTGTCAAATCTTTGTTGGCATTCGTCTGTCCAACCAAACTGACAGACTTTCTTTAATAACCTCTCCATTGGCGTAGTAATCTGAGCATATCCTTTGATAAATTTCCTGTAATATCCAGTATGTCCTAGCGCAGTGCGTAGTTGTTTGAATGATGTAGGTGGTGGTAAATCAACTATAATTGCAATTTTGGATGAATCCACCAACAATCCTTGCTTGCATACAATATGACCTAATAATACTCCAAATGGTGAGAAGAAGATGCACTTCTTCAAATTCAAAGCAATTTGACACTACCTACATTTATCCATCATTAGCCTTAGACATTCAATATGATTTTTCAACAAACTAAAAATAGTCCAGTCATCAAAGTATGCTTCTAAAAACTTATGCAAAAATTCTTTGAATGCTTCAACCACCACCCTGGAAAATATGGTTTGGGCATTCTTCAGTCCAAATGGAATTACTGTATATTGGTAGGATCCCCACTCTATGGAAAACGTATTCTTATGATGGTCCTCCTTGGCAATGTGGATCTGATGGTATTCTGAAAACCCATCTGTAAAAGAATATACTTCTTGGCCTCCCACGTTATCCAGTACTTCGTCTATGAAAGATGTAGGGAAAGTATCATTTAGACAAGCATCATTCATCTTCTTGAGATATACGCAAATCCTAATCTCACCTGTCTTCTTATATTGCACTACCATGGGGCTAATCCACTCTAACTCTTCGACAGGTTCAATAATCCCTACTTCCAGCATTCTGTCAAGCTCAATCTTCACTTTTTCCTTATATTTTGGGTTCAATCTATAGGGTCTTTGCTTGACTGGCTTCGTGTCTGGTTTCAAAGGTATTCTCAATTCTCCCATAGGTCCTTTGATTCCCTTCATATCAATGAACTTGGTCGGGAACAAGTCCTGATACTCATGTAATAATTTTGTGATTTTGTCAATGGTAGCAGCGTCCCAGTAATCACCGACATTGGTAAGCTTTGGTGTTTCCTATGTCCCGATATTGAATTTTTTTATCTTTATCGGTTTTCCAATGAATGGTATTTCAACTCCTGGTCCTTCCACATCTCTCTGACCTTCTGTTTCCGTGATGTTCACCTTCCTTGGGTCATCGTCTTCATCAGAATTAATGTTGTAGCAAGTCTGCAGTTTCTAGAGGGGCGTAGTCCATTCATCCTCTTCTTTCTCCAAAGGGAGGCCAGATGCCTCCTCAAATACTTTTTGTCTCACCATCTGTAGTGCTTGATCTACAGAAGGAAATTCACTATCAAAAAAAAAGGTGGTTATAAAATTATGGATCATACCTTCCCATTCTAAAGTGACAAGGTGCAACTCTGCTTGAAGGTACCAGTTAATTGGGGTGGTATCCAGTGTATTGATGAATCCGTTTACCCATTGTTCTCTAGGAATTTCACTCTAGGCCTCTTCACATCTTCGTACATGGTCCTTTGGGAAACTTTGACCTGTGTACCATGCTTCTTTGCTTCCTTCTTGTGCTAAAAACCGCGTTGTCATCAAATTTTGGCATTGTGTCCAGTCTGTAATATTGCTTTTATGTGTCCCCCACCATCTCGTTGGGGTGGCTTTCATGGCCTCCTCCATTGCCAACAACCTCTGTTGTGTTGGTACACTTGTCTCAAATTCTGATAAGAAGTTCTCTAAGGGGTTCAGCCCATCAAATGTGGGTAGATTAATCACTATTATGCCAATCCAGCGAACTTCTATGGTTAGCCTAGCACATCTTCTCTTAGATACTTCATACATCTAGTTTTGCCAATTCTCTAGCGCTTCTTCTGAGTCAGATGAACATGCATTGTCACTTCTCGAACTCATATTTATGTCAGTTGTAGGGTTGATATAATCCTGATGTCTGGTTGTTAATTTGTATATGTTTTCCATTCAAATTGGTGGTCCTCTTCTCTGATAGGTTATGTTTATCATGGACCTTCATCTAGGACTAAAGGCGCAATGAACCTAAGCCCAGCTTTCTCAAATGTTGTGCATCATTTCTTTAAATCAACAATAGCGGAATTTTTGAAGGCCCAATCGATTCCTAGAAATGCAAGGTAAGGGCAGTTATCATCAACAATTTCAATTACCTCAAAATTTGCAAAGGTTCTTACTCCATCAATGTCCATTAGGACATGCTCTAATCATCCAAATGGGATGACAGCTTGTTGATTAGCCATGCGAAGCCTGATAGGGGAATATATCATCTTGGGTTTTCCCATCAGTGCCCAAGTCTTCTTCATCATGACATTGAATTCTAACCCTAAGTCGAGGACCACATAGTCTATCTCATACTCTCCTATCAGATCATTCAAGTGTAATTCTTTATTTGTCCTTCTCCTTTTTCCAATTTGGTGCAGTAAGGGGTCTATTATTCCTAGTTCATATTGCCTAATTAAATCTTGTAATTCTTGTACAGTGCCTTTATCTTGAATCAACTTAACACAAGTATGCAATAATTCCATGAGTTTTCTTACCTCTTTTCCTTCTGTTGGTGATGTAGACGGATCAAACGCTTAAGGCATGTCGTATTCTTTGATTTCTGGTTGACTCTTTGATGGAGATCCTTGATTTCCTTTGAACTATTTTCTTGCCTCCTTGAATATCTGTCTTTCTTTCTTAGCATCGAACATTGGGGTATTTTCTGTATCATTCTTGACTCTGTGGTCATTTTCATTCTTTCCTTGGGTTGCTCTGTCTTCACCTATAGCAGTGCCTCCTTGAGTAATAACAACGACTCTAGGATCTGCTCCGTGAGGTTCAGCATATATCAATTGTACTTGTGGGTTCTACTGGGGTCCTCGTCTTTCCTAAATTTTAGCCAACAACACAGGGCATTCTTATATGACATGCTCGAAGGAGTTACAATAACTAAAGGTTGTGCATGGATTCTAACAATCCCTTACTAAATGTCCTTCCTGCATGCATTTGTAACAGATTATTTTTCCTCGGCCTCGGCCCATACCTCCTCCTCCTCCTCCTCCTCTATAGCCACCGTGAGGAGTGAAAATTCCTCTCCCCAGAGAGTTGTACTGCAGAGTGTTTCCTTCTTGTTTTACTTCACCTTGAATCTTGTATATGTCTCTCGACCTTTCATGCATCAGATCATAAGCTTTACAATCCCAATCATCATGCCCCACTGATTTAAAGAATGTACAATACAAGTTTTTGGATTTCTGTCCATACTTCTGCATGTAGTAGCACTCACCTGGGCGATGCCTATTTCTGCATACATCGCACCAGGGTAGATTAAATTGCTTTAAGGGGCTTTGTGCCCCTGATGCCAAGTAATCATGAAATAATGGACAATGTTCCATATCATGGCCTTCATATATGCATCTTACACACCAGATATCTTCCCTTTTGTCTTTTCCCTTATCTTTCTTCATATCCTCGACCTGTAAAGATAAACTAGTTAGTTGGCTCATGATCTGGCTAATGCATGAGCTAGATTCTCCCATGGGTGTTGATTCCAGCTTCATGGAAATCTCCAAACATTCTACCTACAATGAAATCTTCTTTTGCATCAAAGGGATTATTATGTGTGGTAATAGCATAGTGACGAACCACTCTTTGTTATGTTCATCAGGGATCTGGAAAGTTAATCGGCCTGTCAGGGTCTTGAATCTCTGGTTGAACTCCCAAACAGGTTCTGCTACCTTTTGTTTAATTTCTTTTAGTTTTTTAATACATTGTGACTCCAACTTAGGTTTCTTAAACTCTACAATCAGCACATTCTTGATCTCATTCAAGGGCTTAGGCTATACCAGTCCTTGGACAAGTTTCATGTACCAGCTCAGTGCGTGGTCCCTTAGCATAGTGTTGAACTGGGTTCTCTTGATGGATTCATCGGTGATACTTTTAATATTCCATACGGCCTCACACAGAAACCAATGTTGATATAGATCTTCATATCCATATCCTCTAAAGATAGGGAGTCTCATTTCATCTGCCATAAATCTTATTAGGGTTCTTGTCTGAGTAGATGTTGGGCTACTGGTAACAGTACTCTGAAGACTCTGGTGGATCTGATTATTCTGGCTGCTAAGTATTTTTGGGACAATAGGAGGATTAATGTTACTTACTTCAATAGTTCATGTAGTTCCTGAGGTTTCTAGCTCACTTTGATGCAGTTCTTCATCTTCCCCTTTTTTTGTTCTAGTGGGATCTGGATGCTCTTCATCAGTTATATCTACCTCTTCTCCACTATAGAAACCTTCTTCTCTGTAGTTTTTCTTAAACAAATTCTCAAGGTGAACTCCTCGAAATATTTTCCCACTACATGTATGTCCTGCTTCTGCGTCATTGTTGTTGTCTGAGATCTTGAACATTAGCCTTTTCGGGTCCGATCAATCTACTGTATTTTCAAGATGTGGTTTTCATGCAAGAGCATCTTTATTCTTTGCAAAAAACATCCTCTAGGTCCCTTGAAAAAGTATCTCTCGGCTTGACTATACGATTATGTTCTATCAATAGCAAACTAAGTGATATATCCTTTGATGGTACTATCAAACCAGTGATCTACTGCTCTGAATATAGCATTGTCGACTCTCTTGACCTTCTGGATCAATGTTGGTGTCCAAACCATAGGGGGTCTAGATCTGATTTCAAACTGTGTGTCAGCTAACCTAGCCAACCACTCATGTAGCTTCTGATGGATTCCTCCAAAGAAGATCTCATGAATGTCGGTGAAGATGTATCTTTGTAGCCAATCTTCAGTGCTTATTTTAGGGTTCTTGTTCTAGGCTTTAGCAAAGTCCTCCTCTTGATCCTCTACCCACTTCTGAATATTTTTCTTCGAAGGGAACCACCTTGACATTCCCTTAAAAAGATTCAGGTCCCAGCAACGGAACCATTTGTTGGAACAGGGGCAGACCCAAGGTTCAGCTCCAAGAGTGCACCAACAAGCCCTAGCTATTGGCCCTTTCAATATCACCTGTGAAGAAGATGCAGTCTCACCCGAAGCAGCTATGAGGGGGTTGCAAGACAGAGATGTCTAAAACCAGGGGAATATCAAGTGGTTCTTATTACAACAATAGCATAACATGCATCTATCATTCAACTAGATATCTCTATCCTTCACAACTATAGATCTGATCTAATACAATAATGCAGTTAACAATATAACAACATCAAAGCTCAAAGCATCAATCACACACACAACAACAGATGTACGTGGTTCACCCTCTCTCTAGGGATACGTCCACAGAACTGTGCTTATGATATATTAAGATAAAGCCTATATTTCTAATTTACTCTCTTGGCCAGTATATCCTCTCTCTTTGTTTCTATTTCTCTCTCCCTTCCTGCGCACCCAGCTGTAGGGCTTGATATTCGCACCCAGCTTAAGATCTTACAATACCATAAGGCTCTCTCTCTCAGCACTTCTCTCACCCTTAATACAATATTCTCCCAATGAGAAATAATCAACAACAAGGCTCAACCATAGTACCGACCCAACCTAGGTCCTCTCGACCTCTATTTATACATTACAATCCCTCATCGATAGCCTTAGGTCGAAACCTAGGTGTAAAAAACCTAATTACCAAAACCCTAGGTGTCTACAACCCTAGGTAAACTTGACCCATTCTTTTCGGGCTTTGCCAGCCTATCTTTCCTTCTCCATATCGTGGTGCTCCAAGGAATCTAATGTTGGCTTTTTCCACTTCCTTAGTCATCCTCGATCCATCCTCCTTGTTGATTTGTCATCCTCGATCTCCTCATCCAACGACTTTATTTTCCACACTTCGCTCCATCTTCTCTCTTATTTTTCTCACTTCGACCCAGTGACAGCCACTCTGTCTCCCACGCAGCTCACTTTTTACCTTTTCTTCCTCATTCTTCACTTCCTTCCATAACCTAGGGACAACAACATTATTCAACAAGATTTAACAAATTTAAGCACTTAGCATAAAGAAACAGATCAGATCTGGCATTCATTCGCATTACTAAGCACTAAGGTATTATATCAGATGCTTCTAACATTCATAAAGATAACAGCACTAAGAATAAATCACATCAAAGGCACAAAGCAATAATCAAAATGCACAAAGAATCCATAACATAAGATATATGTGGTTCACCCCCAGCTTGGGGCTATGTCCACCAACTCTTCTCTTCTTTATTATCTTATGTCAATCATCTACATGCATAGAGCCATACGGGCCTACTTTGCATAGGATAAGATATTTGTGTGTGTTCGTGCTCGAATCGTCGTCAGGTGAGCAAAAATGGGAGCACTGGCATGCCCTGTTGGGCTTAGCAAGGCAGAACAGGATGCTGTGGAGAAAAAGGGGTTAACAGAAACATAAACAAACTATAATCTAACTACGAACTGAAAGCAAATAACATTACAAAAATAAACAAAAACATCAAACATAAGACAAGGGAGTCGTCAATGGTTCCAGGCTTGATTTATTAGCGAAACCAGAGCACACGCTGAAGACAGAGATAGGGGTTCCCTCTCCCTCCAGCAGAAGGTCCTTCGGGGCCCTCAACACGATGCTTTCCTTACAAAATGAATAGAACTGAACTGAGTGATGAAAGAACTCTGAGTTAAACTGTTGATGAATAGCTTGTCAAAGACTGAGCTCTGAATCATCTGGACAGCGTAACTTTGCTTGGAATTCTCTGCTGAAACAGTGAGTCTTCACGGCTATTTATAGCATTTTTCCAGGCGGTCACATAACCAACTTCCGGTGTGAACACGGACCTGTTTAGGGTTCACTTAGGTCATTTAATTCACTGAATTTGCAGAGCCGACCCTGATTCGAGGGTCAAATCATCTCGGGGGCCGGTCCATAGGCGGTCGGGAGGCCGACTTATGCAATTAATGCGTCGTATTAGCAGATGCGCGGGTTTTTGTGTTGACAGGCGCGCGTCGGGGCGCGCATGCGCTGATAACACGTTTTTGTCCCGCGCATATGCGCGCGCATCAAGCTGCTGTAAA
>ML792318.1:230138-276195 GCA_009831015.1 Picea engelmannii | reverse complement strand
AGAAACAATACATAATTATCAAGATCCAAAAGAAATGGATCTGAAAACCTCCTCATCTATATTTAGTTTCTTGTTTCAAATAATCAAGGAGAATATCCAATATGATCTCCAATTCGAATTGATGAGGTGGCTTGTCAACTGTTCTCCATGAGATTTTTCAGGAAAACAAATCTGGTAAATTCCTGAAAAATAGGGTCCAACAATATCTTTGTATCTCTTAAATGGTGATAGTTGTGTAAAAATTGAGAGAATTTTTTTTGAAGGAACTCGTTCCCATCAAAAACCTCTTTTTGTTTCAAAAACTTCATCACCATATGTTCTCCAACCTCTCCCAAAATTACTGACTAAAACAGGAAATTATTTATTATGAAATATCAGAAAAATAGGCCTCAAAGATCAAATTTGAATCTCTTAAAATGTGATTTCTGTGTAAAAACCGAGAGAGGTTTTTGTGAAATGGAATGTTCCCAACAAAAAACTCTTTTGGTTTCAACAAATTCATCTCCATTTGTTCTGCAACCTCTCTTGAAGAAAAAGACTAAAACAGGTAAAAAATAACAGAGTAATTCCTGTAGCTTTATCAGAAAAATAGGCCTCAAAGATCAATTTGAACATCTGAAAATGTGATTGTTGTGTAAAAAAAAAGAGAGGTTTTTTTGAAGGGGCATGTTCCCAACAAAAACCTCTTCTGGTTTCAACAAATTCATCTCCAGTTGTTCTGCAACCTCTCTTGAAGAAAAAGACTAAAACAGGTAAAAAATAACAAAGTATTTCTTGTAGCTTTATCAGAAAATTAGGCCTCAAAGATCAATTTGAATCTCTTAAAATGTAATTGTTGTGTAAAAACTGAGAGAGGTTTTTGTGAAGGGGCATGTTACCAACAAAAAAATCTTTTGGTTTCAACAAATTCCTCTCCAGTTGTTCTGTAACCTCTTTTGAAGATAAAGACTATAACAGGTAAAAAATAGAGTATTTCCTGTAGCTTTTCTGGTTCTGCAAAATAATAGCCTTTGTCATCAAAAAACATTGCTTCAGCTTTGATGATCTAGTGGTTTCTCTTGTTATAGGTCTTATAGAATACTGAGCAATTTTTTTTCCTTTTCTTTGTATCTTCCCCAAGTTTTTGTCTTCTTTTGTTTTCTTATGTAATGGAAGCCTTTCTACTTTTTCTTTGATAGAAAATTCATTAATTGTGATACTCTTTTTCTGTGTGGTTGCCTTCTTCCCTTTTCCCTTTCTTTGTTTGCTTGGCTATGGATCAGGATTTAGGGATTGAATCAGCCAAGTCTATGGTTTCTGTGAATTATGATCAGGACAGTATGCCACTCTTGTCTAATCCAGCTGTGAGGGACTCCCCTTCTCCAATTCGGATTTTTCTTATCTGGAAGCAGAAATTGATTGAAAAAATTTGTAAACACATGCTATTTCTTCCACCATATTTCTCCTCCAACCACCAATATGCAAGCTTTAGCAATTGTTTGTTCTATCACCAGCATTAGCATCTTCCCGATCTCCACCTCATGACCATCAAAGTTCAGTGCAAACTCCATGGAGACCTGCTCATCGTAACCTTGAAAAGTGGTAAGGAATTCAAACTACCCAGCATCTCTAAACCTTTGAGCCATCTAAGGATAAGATTCGATGATTTCAGCACCCTCAGGTTCTAATCTGACTACCTTTCTTCTCCTCTTAGGCACCATCAAAACAAAATGCTATAACTAGCACGATTCGGATTCTGAATTTGCCACCTGCAATCTGTTAGTATATAATTGTTCCTCTGAGCAAATACATGCGCCTAAAATTCAGCAAGATCAGACATAGAATGACAGGTTCAATATAATGATCATTGAGAATTGGACGATTTTAAATGAGTCCTTTGCGGGTACAGAGCAATCCGATCATGTAACGGTTTGAATCACAAAATGATTCCAAAGCTATTGTGGGACATATGCGAACTCTCAAACCATGATCTGTGTCATCATAACGAAATCTGGGTGACGGTTGCATATCAAGGCATGATTATCTTTGTGCTATGGGAATAAGGCTATTCCCATAGCGCTATTAATGACTTATCATAATTTGAAATTGTAAAGTTCAATCAGGCATATAAAGTGACACATCATTTAAAACCATGTCTTACAACTCCAAACTTAAATAAATTATTCAAAAAGATAAAAATGTGAAACATAACAAACTAAAAACAAAGATTAAAATCAAATGAAATAAAACAGTGAAGTGCAAGTAGGGAGGGTTTAGGATTAGAGTTTCTCACTAAATCAAAAGCAAAATTAGAGACTAACAGGAACTAAGCTCCATTAGGTTGGGTAAGGGAGAGGGGGTTGAGAGGTTTGAAAGAGGGGCTAAGCCTAAGGGCTTAAGTCCAAGAGAATAATAATTTATTAGTATTATTTCAAAGGTTGTTTAAAAATATATGTTTTTATCTTAAGTTCTTGGGGAAGGACAGGTGACTTCCAAAAGGAAACGAACGTGCTTCCTGAGCGACAGGTGTCGACTCAAGAACATGCAGACTTAAGGGGGGACACAAGAACTCTCATGCACTGGCTCACTCACTCAGAAACTCACGCACGCACAGGGAAAGCTTGCTCACGCAGGGGGGGGTCACGCTCAGATTTTGGCTCACGCTTTCATCATTTTTGGCTATGCTAGACCAGTTTTCCCGTCTCTTCTCACGAGTTCACTCTCACACTAAGCAAGCCGGAAGCCAGCCAAATTTCACCAATGCTAAAACTGTGACCATTTTGCACCTTTGTAATTTACTGAGTCGTCCCTTGCCTTACCCGAATTGGCAATTGTGGTCGAAGAAGCAAGTTGTCGAGCCTATGAGAAAATATCTCTCCAGGTGAGAGAGGTTGTTGTGGATTGAAGAAGCAGATTGTCAAGCCTGTGAGAAACTCTCTCCATGTGAGAGAGTGTGGTGAGGAGGTGATTTCTCCTGGAAGTAGTCCCATAGCTGCTAACAAAGCTCTGAGAATTCCAGTCCGACCTATTGTTGAAGCCCAAGGTAAGGGAGGTGGAGAAACCGATGGACTATGTGACAGTGAAGGTGTATACTCTTGGAGTGGGACAGGCATGTGGGGAATGAGAGTGTGTGATCAGTGGGCGTAAGTGACTCCTAGGATAGAATCCTTCCTATTAAACTGTGTAACTTTACTATTGACCTTGCCTAGCCTAGGAATCCCTTGCCCGGTGGAGTTTAGTCCCAGCTCGGGGGTGACATACTGTTGAGAGTGATTAGCAATGTGGTCTAAGGCTGGGAGGTTCATGGAAGTTCTACACGTAGTTGGTGGTTTTTACTCTAGTTAAAGTATAAGTATCATTTCGGTTCTTAATTATATATTTTATGCATGTTTTTTATTCTTGAATGTTATCATGTATTCTGTTGCATGTATGAATTACTGTTAATTCCATTTGATTATGTATGGTAGCAGTAAATCTGTGTTATTTGATTTAAATTCATTAAATATGCATGCTATATATATACGTATGTCAGAATAGTGATGTTCTCCAGTCTGTTGTTGGCTGGGGATATTACAAATTGGTATCAGAGCTAGTTTGTTGAAGACAAGGTGTTTTGGGTAGCGTTGCCTGGTAGAGGTGTGTTGGTGGCTGGGGATGTTACAAATTGGTATCAAAGCCAAGGTTTCAACACTAATCCTGGAAGGGCCATGTTAGTGGAAGTCAAAGAAAAGGTTTCAGAAAATAATTGTTGTCGAAATGGACAAAATTCAATTTTAGAACCTGGATGGGATGGATAAGTGGTAATGAGAACCAAGGTTTCAAGTGGAAATTGTGTCAAGAGGAGACAATTTCGAACCTCAGAAAATTCCTAAGTGACAAGAGGCTACCTTGGTCGTGTTACAAAGCTCAAGAGGTGTGGTGATATTATAAAACCACGATAGACATGGTATTGGGCCGTGGAGTAATGTGGGTCATAGGATCTGTTCAAGAGAAGGGAAATCCTTCACGACTGTCAGATCTGGAGAAAGTGCAGGAGGGTTAACCTGGAATTCCTTCAGACTTTGCGACTTCGGTGAGGTTAGATGAAAAAACTTTTGAAGCCTGAAGCTCTGAAGCAAAAGAGCAGATGTAGTGGAGTGGGATGATGTCACCAAGGGTGACATGGACCTTCCTACCCGAAGGTAAAGAAGTCTGGAAATTTGGAATCCGGGAGACTAGAAGGAAGCAGACGTAAAAAATTATGAAACCCAAAATTCTGAAGTAACAAGGCATGATGATTTCATCGGGAATGACGTCGACACATGGGATGTGTGCCATGTGTCAATGAGTTTTGGACCTACCAAATATTGAAATTTCACTAAGAAGGTGACATGTGCCACCTGTCTGAGTGGGCCACGTGTCCTTTATGATGTTTCACCACGTGGACCTCCTCTCGAGTATGGATGGTGGGGGCCCCCCAGTGAAAGCATGATGCTAGTTGTGAAGTCTGGAGACTTGACACTCTGGAAGAATGTTACATAAGTAAATGAAAGGAAGAACTTTCCAAAGTTTCATAACGTCGAGGTGACGAGACGTAATAACGTCACCAAAGGTGACATGGAAGTGTTCGTAGATTAACGGTTTGGGGCATTAGGGGTGTGCGGGTGTGAAATCCTCTGAAGTCCCAAAGATATGAAGCTCTAAAGTCCCGAAGCTCAGATGCATGAATTTCCACAGTGGGTGTCAACCATTGGATGATGAGTAGTCGTGGACTATTGATCCACCCTACTTCACGAGTTCGTTAATTTGGAAATTTGAGAGACTGTTGAGATGTGATTTGAAAACTTTTGAAGCCGTATGCCTGAGGTCCTGAGTAAGCACCTATCGATCTATCTCTTGGACATAGCCTATGGTTGTGTGGTTTGGGGGCTAATAAAAAGTGTCTAGTGCTTAAACAATTGTTGTAGAGCAAATAAAAACTCAGAAAGAAAAGATCTGCGAGGATTCCTGATTGGTCAAGAATCGCATAGAAGGAAATCTGAAAGTTTCTTTACATTAGATTGGCTTATGAATACTATGGAATTTGTTAAGGATTGTTGGCCTAAAAAATTTTTGGTTGACTGCACATTATGTTTGCAAAGTTAATGATTGTTAGAACCGAACTGAATTCCCACAGAGTATAGAGAAATGGAGAAGGCACAAAATGCTTCTAGTTCAAAGAATGAAGCAAGAGGAATGGATGTCCATTTGGGAGTTAAAGGATCAAAATCCAATGGGAATGGATAAGAGATAGATAAGGAAGGAAACATAATGAAAATAATTGAAATATTGGAGAAATATGTCCAGACTCACCGAGCAAATAACAGAAAGCTCATGAAAGCCAGGGATCAACAGGGAGAATTCAACATAAATTTGATGCAGAGCATGGAAAGGATAGAAAGGAAATTGGATAAGGAGAGTGACTCTAGTAAATCAAGAAGTCACAGGTCCCCTGATGGGAAGAGGAAATCAAGGAGTGTTGGAAGACACCATCATCACTCCCAAGGTCACTCCAAGAGGAGGGAACACAGTAGTTCAGGCCCATCTCCTACCAGGAAGCATAGGAGATATGGAGTGGATGAACTGAAGGGATAAATGAACAAGATTAAGCCTCCTACGTTTGATGAAGAGCACAAGAAGGAGGAAGATGTTGATACATGGCTTCTTGGCATGAGAAAATATTTCCAACTACAGACTTATTCCTCTCATGCAAAAGGAAGAATTTAAATGTATCAATTGAAAGGAAAGGCATCCATGTGGTGGGATCAACTTGTGCAGGTGCAGCACATTAAAGAGAAAAATGTTACTTGGAATGAATTCAAGAATTATTTCAAAAATAAATACTTGACTAAGAGATACTATGACAGAAAGATGAAAGAGTTATTTGAACTCAAGCTGGGTAGCATGTCCATTGATGAATATGAACCAAGGTTTTTGGAATTGTTGAAGTACGGTCCTTTCATCAAGGAGGAGACTGTCAAAATTCAAAGGTATCTGAGTGGACTGTCATCTTCTATCAGTGACAAGATCTAGTATGATGATCCTAAAACTATAGAAGAAACTATAAGGAGAGAAAAATGCTTATACGAGTAGCAAGGAGAAAATCCTACTTTCCAAAAGGCTTGGGAAGACAAGAAGAAATTCAATATGGATCGGAGGAAGAAGGGAACTAAGCCATCCTTTTTCAGAAACAGTCCTCAACGACACCCATGTTTTAGAGAGCCTGGGAAGGCTAAAATAGGTGGGAAAATGCCAAGACAACCACCTATGGAATGTTGGGTTTGTAAAGGAAATCATAGGTGCAGAGATTTCCCCCATGGAAATGACAAAGTGAGAGTTGTCCACAATGTTCAATGGGAAGAAATAGTGGAAGACATGGGCAATAAAATACCAAGGATCTACACATCCTTGGGCAACAAGCAAGTAGAATATCAGTCACATATGATTGAAGTGGAAGGTATGATCAATAACCAAACCATTATTATTTTCATTGATTCAGGAGCTAGTCATAGTTATATAGATCCTATAATGGTGGAAATTTTTCATTTTCCAAGAGGAAAGATGGAAATATTGTTTAGTGCAGTTGGCTATAGGATCCAAGAGAAGGGTTCTTGAGTTGGTTAAGTCTTGTCCAGTGGACATGAATGGACTGAGCACAAAGGCTGAATTGAACATCTTACCTTTAGGTTCCTATGACTGTCTAATTGGTATGGATTGGTTGGACCAGCACCACGCCATCTTAGACTGTTGTAGCAAGGCATTCACTTTCCTAGATGAGAAATGAAATCGGAGAATGGTCCAAGGAATTCCTAGAGCAGTTGTTGTCATAGAAATCTCAGCAATGCAGCTAAAGAAGTGCTACAGGAAAGGCTGCCAAATATTTCTAGCTCATATGGAAGAGGCACCTAAGGATACGGTGTCAACTATTGAAGACCATGCAGTACTAAAGGATTTTGAAGATGTATTCCATGAGTTACCCAGACTACCCTCGAAGAGAGATATTGATTTCTCTATAAACATGATGCCTGAAGCAGCTCCAGTGTCAAAAAATCATTACAGAATGAGTACATCAGAGCTGAAAGAACTGTAATTGCAGCTTGAAGAACTTTTGAAGAAGGGGTATATATGCCCAAGTGTGTCACCTTGGGGTGACCCGGTCTTGTTCGTCAAAAAGAAATATGGGAAATTGAGATTGTGCATTGATTTCAGACAGTTGAACAAAGTGAATATTAAGAACAAGTAGCCTTTACCAAGGATCGATGATCTCTTTGATCAGTTGAAGGATGCCAAGATATTTTCAAAAATAGATCTCAGGTCAGGGTACCACTAGGTAAGGATAAAGGATTATGACATTAGCAAGACCGCCTTCAGAACAAGGTATGGTCATTATGAATTCACATTGGTACCATTTGGATTATCAAATGCACCCGTTGTTTTCATGTGCCTAATGAATGGTGTATTCAGGGAATATCTAGACAAGTTTGTCATAGTCTTTTTGAATGACATCTTAGTGTATTCCAAGTTGGAGGAAAGGCATGAACATCATATGAGGATGGTATTGCAAGTGCTAAGAGAGAACCAACTATATGCCAAATTGAGAAAGTGTGCATTCTATCAAAAGCAGATCCATTATTTGGGGCATATCATTTCAAAATATGGGATAGTTGTGGACCCTGAGAAGGTAGAATCCATTAGAGAATGGCCAGCGCCAAAGAATGTGACAAAAGACATATCCTTTATGGGTCTAGTTGGCTATTACAGAAGGTTCATTGCAGGGTTCTCAAGGATAGCTCACCCCATCACTTCCTTGCAAAGGAAGGAGAAGAAATTTCAATGGACAGAAGAATGTGAGAGAAGCTTCCAGCAATTGAAGAAGCTATTAACTAGTGCTCCAATCCTAAGAATTGCAGATCTGAATTAAGATTTTGTAGTGTGTACATATGCATGCAAAGAAGGATTGGGAGGAGTCCTCAGTCAGAATGGATTTGTAATATCCTATGAATCCATAAAGTTGAAGGATCATGAAAATAACTATGCCACTCATGATTTTGAGTTGGCATCCTTAGTGCACACTCTGAAGAAATGGAGACATTACCTCATGGGAAAGAGGTTTGAACTAAGGACACACCATAATGGTCTGAAGTATTCATTTGATAAGCCAACCCTGAATGCTAGGTAGAGTAGATGGTTGGAATTCCTTTGTGAGTATGATTTTGATATCAAGCATATCAAAGGAAAGGAGAACAAAGTGGTTGATACACTCAACAGAAGAGTGCATGAACTATAGGCTACAACCATTAGCATGTATCAAACTAATATTAAAATCAAATTTTCAAAAGATGCAAATGCAAATTTGTAGTACAGGGAATCGGTAGCAAAGCTACAGCAAGTTAAGATGCTACAGAAAGTGGAAGATTATAAATTGGGAACTGATGGAACAATCTTGTACAAAAATAAAATTTGTGTACCTAATTCCCAGGAATTGAGAATTATGATCTTGAAGGAATTGCATGATGTGCCTTATGTTGGGCACCCTAGATATCATAAAATAGTGGCAGCAGTCAAGATCCATTACTTTTGGCCAGGTATGAAAAAGGAAATTGTATAATACATCGCCAGATGTATGGAGTGTTAGAAGGTCAAGGGTGAGCATAGGCACCCAGTTGGGTTGCTACAGCCATTGCCCATTCCTGAGTGGAAGTGGGAAGTGGTGACAATGGATTTCATCATAGGATTACCCCGAACAAATAAGCAACATGATTCCATCATGGTGGTGGTGGATAAGATTACGAAAGTTGCCCATTTTATTCCATTGAAGACTACTCACAAGGCAGCTAATGTTGTCGATATCTATATGAGGGAAGTAGCACAATTACACGGTATTCCCAAGACAGTTGTGTCTGACAGAGACCCGAAATTTACCTCAAAGATATGGAAGGGGTTATTCAAAGGGTTCAAAATGAATCTGAACTTCAACACTGCTTATCATCCTGAGTGTGATGGGCAGACAGAGAGGGTGAACCAAGTGATAGAAGATATACTAAGGATGTATGTGATAGAAGAACCATCTAAATGGGAAGACTACCTACACTTGGTATAATTTGCCTACAACAATGGATATCAAGCATCATTGAAGATGAGCCTATTTAAAGCACTTTATGGAAGAGGGTGCAACACACCAATAAGTTGGGAACCCAGTTGATAGGGCAGTGGTTGGGCCAAATTTTCTCAAGGAAATGGAAGAGAAAATGTTGAAGATTAAGTAGAATTTAAAGGTTGCCCAAGACAGGAAGAAAATTTGTACTGATAAGAAAAAAACCCACAGGGAGTTTAAAGTGGGTGATCATGTTTTCTTGAAAGTGAAAGCCAACAGAAGTTCCCTAAAGATAGGAAACTTCTGCAAGTTGGCAACCAGATATTGTGGTCCATTTGAAATCCTAGAAAGGATTAGACTAGTTGCATAGATGCTTGCATTGCTTGCATCCATGAATGTACATAATGTGTTTCATGTTTCATTTCTTAAGAAATATATACATGATTCTAATCATGTTATTGATTGGATTGTGATTCAAGTGGAGCAAGAAGGTATCTTGCAAGTGCATCTGATGCGCATATTGAACCAGAAGAGAAAATAGCTCTGGAATCGAGCCATAGGGATTGTAAAGGTCCAGTGGACCTGGTACGGTCCTGAGGATGTGACATGGGAGCATGAGGATGTTATGCGGGTAGAATACCCACAGCGTTTTGAAGATTTTGAAAATCTTGTTTATGTTATGTAAATGAGTTTCACTGAGGATAGTGCAAAAATAAGGGGAGGGGATTGTAATACCCCAAGGATGAGCCCCAATTTTTTATGAATTGTAAACATGTTTTCTAGGCTGGTGAGATGAGAAATTATAAGCTCGTAGGATTGTGTGTTAGTAGGCCGGAGAGCCTAGGTTTTAAAGGCTAGGATCTTGTTTTGTACATGTAAATATTCATATTATTAATATAAAAGCATCGTTGCGGGTATACCGACCATGAAGAAAGAGTGATGGGGGACGAAGCTCCACTAGTCTGGGTAAGGGAGAGGGGGATGAGAGGTTGGAAAGAGGAGCTAAGCCTAAGGGATTAATTCCAAGAGAATAATAATTTTTTATTATTATTTCAAAGGTTGTTTAAAAGGATATGTTTTTATCCTAAGTTCCTGGGGAAGGACAAGTGACTTCCAAAAGGAAAGGAACGTGTTTCCTGAGCAACAGGTGTCGTCTCAGGAACATGCAGAATTAAAGGGGGATGCAGGCACTCTCACACACCATCTCACTCACTCATGCACTCACACATGCACAGGGGGAAAGCTCGCTCACGCAGGGGGGGTTCATGCCCAGAGTTTGGCTCACGCTTTCATCATTTTTGCCTATGCTAGACCATTTCATCTCTCCTCACGAGTTCACTCTCTCACTGAAAAAGATACCAGCCAGCCAAATTCTACCAATGTTGAACCCGTGACCATTTTTCACCTCTATAATTTACTGAGTCATCCCTTTCCTTACCCGAATTGGCTATGGTGGTCGAAGAAGCAGGTTGTCAGGCCTGTGAGAAACTCTCTCTCCAAGTGAGAGAGGTGGTTGTGGATTGAAGAAGTAGGTTTTTAGTCCTATGAGAAAATCTCTCCAGGTGAGAGAGTGTTTTGAGGAGGTGAGTTATCCTAGAAGTAGTCCCACATCTGCTAACAAAGCTCTAAGAATTCTGGTATGACCTATTGTTGAAGCCCAAGGTAAGGGAGGTGGAGCAGCTGATGGACTATGTGACAGTGAAGGTGTATACTCCTAGGGTGGGACAGACATGTGGGGAATGAGATTCTTTGAGCAGTGGGCGTAAGTGACTCCTGGGAGATAATCCTTCCTCTTAAACTGTGTGACTTTCCTATTGACCTTGCCTAGACTAGGAATCCCTTTCCCGGTGGATTTTAGTTCCAGCTCGGGGGTGACCTACTGCTGAGAGTGATGAGAAATGTGGTATAAGGTTGGGAGGTTCATGGAAGGTCTGCATGCAATTGGTGGTTTTTACTCCAGTTAAAATATAAGTATCATTTTTGTGCTTAATTATATATGTTATGCATGTATGTGATTCTTGAATGCTATCATGTATTCTATTGCATGTATGAATTATTGTTAATTCCATTTGAGTCTGTATGGTAGCAGTAACTCTGTGTTATTTGATTTAAATTCCTTAAATATGCATGTTATATATATAAGTATGTCATACTAGTGATGTTGTACAGTCTATTGTTGGATGGGGATGTTACAAATTGGTATCAAAACTATTCTATTGAAGACAAGATGTTTTGGGTAGCGTTTCCCAGTAGAGATGTGTTGGTGGCTAGGGATGTTACAACTTCTTTATGTCTGATAAGATCAATACACTATAAATATGTGCAAATTTTTTTGCAACTTCGTTGTCTCTATTACTAGTTATGAATGAGTTCATATATTTTCTTTGGTTAGTTCATCTTGCACAAGGTCATGGTGAATCTTGAAGATTTTGGAAACCTGCCTAAGTATTTTCCTTTCCCTTCCCTATCTTCTTATCTTGGTTGTGCTTCGAGTGAGACTTCTTATCTCTGGAGAAGATGAAAATTCCAGCGCTCTAGACTACTCAGTACCTTTTCTTGGTAACCTGAGAAGGACACCGGTCTGATCAATTCCACACCAACAAAATGGTTTTGTTGTTGGGACCTGTGTTAAAAGGGAACCTATAGGGAGAATTCTTCCTCAGATTCACCAATCTGACATTCACCAGTGTTGGGAGAGAAATTGCAACACCTTCATATGGAAAGAAGCGGGGCTAAGAGGAAAATCTGTGAAATATACACAGGAGGTTGTCTTTTACTCAGAAATATCGAGTGACCAATACGAGATATTTTGAGTTAAGTTTCTGGAGGAACTTTTCCACTGGATAGATAGGCTCCAAGAAGCTCTGGGATTCCAAGAATGAGTCAAGAAGACATGTGCTTGGGATACAGAAAATATTGCAGCACTTCATCGGTTGGATCGTCCGGTAACGTGATCGATCAATTTCTGGGACAATGCAACATTAGAAGGATACATTATTGAGTTTTCAGTTGAGAATCACCAATCATTTTCACGGGTAGAAATAGATTTCAAGAAATACACAAGGGGAAGAATGTTGAGATAAATCCCCCTGTGGATTAAGGTTTTCTTGATTGAGGATGGTATGTTGACTATGTCCCCAACTGAGATGGCAGCATAAACACCCTCACTTGGGGTGGGGTGAGTTGGGGTGGAATCATGGCCTGAGAGAGGGGAGAGGGTTCTTTGACAACCAGGGGAGCAACAAGAAATGGACTCAAGGGATGAGCGAGCCTTGGAAAGAGTCACCATAGTTGAGAAGTGGTGACGTGGTAATATAAAGAAAGCAGTGAAACAATCTGATAAGTTGTGGAAAGAAGTTGAACCAGGAGAAGTCGAGGAAGGACAGATGGAAGAATTGTGAAAGATGAGAAGACATGAAAGACTAGCCAGTCAAAGATTAAATGAGAGAGAAGCGCAGAGAGAAACAAGTCCCCAAGGGGGTGGAAAAGAAGAAGAAGGTATGGAAGAATGGGAAAACGAAGCCAACATGGATCTTAAATAAGAAAGAGAAGAGTCGGCCTCGATGCCAGGAAAGATTGGGAATCTGACTGAAGAGACCAATCTAGAGGATGAGAACGAGACCCCCAGATCAAATAAACCTTCCCCAGAGCTAGTAGCACCAGCCTCGAATCACCCATACCCCAAGTGTCTTCTATACAAGTGGTAAATTCTATACTACCTTCTTATGTTATTCTTGTTCCATTGCAATTAGTTATTCAGTCATAATTGGGAAGCTCAGACACTGGGAGAATATTGGGATCCCCTCGTAGATCACAATCAAGACTGTTATGTTTTATATTGGTAGGAGTAGTAAGATCAGTAATGGTTGGTAATGAGGTAGGTTTGATTTCTCGATACCCATAATTATGGGGTAAGGGAGACAAGGATGTTGAGAATCATTGGTTCTTATGTGAAGCAATCTGGAGGTCCAGAGGGACTCTAGACGCAAATAAATTGGTTGAGTTCCAGACTACTTTGAGAGGTTTTTCTCTCAAATGGTACATGAAGGATATTGATCCAAGAGTGCAAGGACAAGCATTCACACTTGACCAGGTACAGAAAAAATTCATAGAGGAATTTAAGCTACCTCAATCATAACAACAATCTCTGTCTCATTTGCGCAAAATTTAGAAAAGGGAAAGTGAATCATCCTGGGAATATCATCAGAATTTTAAAGATGTTATAGGGAGGTTAGCGCATCTAATTCATGAGGAAAATCAAAGAGAATAGTATATCTAGGGATTGCTACCTCTGACACGGATTCTGTTAACACAATAATGGACACCTTGATAGATGCCTTGGAGAAATCAATGAAGATTGAACCCATGGCAGGATATCTGGGGAGCCTGAGAGTGACCAGACCCCCAGCAGATGCAAATTTGGTGCAACTACAAGGACAAATATCAACGCTTACAGAAAATATTTAAGAATTGACGATACCCAGACCAATATGACCGCAAGTATGGTGTATTGGATGCTACATAGAAGGACATATGGTGAATGAATTTCCATGGATGAGGGGAAAGGGACCTCTTCAAAATCTGATGGGACCCTCACTAGGACCCACTGGAGGAGTTGCGCAAGTATCCACGAATTTACCATTCCATACCCCAACTTTGTATCATGTTTTTCCAGGTAATCAAGCATCATCGTTAGTTGAGTATTGCGAGATTTTCTGAATCCATGGGCATGGGCCAAGATAGTGCCCCATTATTCAGAAGTATTCAACAGTACCGAATACAGTTCATTGTGAGTTTTTCACACCTACCATTGCAAACAGACCTGATCGAACATCATTCGGGGTGAATGAAGCCCCTCAAGGGCTGGGAAGAGGTCAAGGAGGTGGATATGGAGGAGACTTTAGAGAAGGAAGAGCCAGGGGAAGTGGACCAAGTAGATGCTACAACTTTGATGAGTAAGGCCAGATGGCTATAGATTGTCCTCACCCGAGGAGGCCATGGTGCTCTCACTGTAGAACCAATGGGAACGCAACTAAAGACTACCCAGAGCTAATTGTGAAATGGGAAGATCAGGTACGTCATTGAGAAACTAATATTATAATATCAAATATAAAGAGAGTTATTAAAAGACAACTACCCAACCTTAATATCGTTCTCAAGGAGGAGAAAAGACTGGTGTAGATGTTGATAATTTGCCTCAGATCCAGAAATCAACGCTTAAGGAGGACAGGTATGATCCTCTGAAACAGAAGCTATTCTTTAAAAATTCAATAGAAGTATTCCAGAGTATCCCTAGCCCTGAGATAGAAGAAAAACCTCCTCAGTCTATTGTTTATCCTAAGGTTGTGCAAGTCCCTGCTTCACCCCCTTCACCCTGAAACCCCATAGTCCCGACAAGACAACCCGAGCAGTCACAAAATGTAGTTGACCTTTGGTTTCAGTTATTTTCTGATATTCTTAGGAACGACCAACTGAAAGAAAATTTGTGCTATACCATGTACCTAGTCCTAGGAACTGAAGAATCTCCAGAAACTAGAATAAGGACCAATCTTCCTGAGAAGAATACTCAGAGAGTGCAAAGAAGGAAAATACAAACTGGAAAAGAGTTTAGATTAGAAGCCCAGCTGGATGAGGTTGAGATTAAGGATGTTATGTTAGATCTAATATATGATGTTAACATACTGCCTAAAAATACTTGGGAAGATTTAGGGAAGACCCAGTTAACATATTCCTCAATCTAGTTAAGAATGGCCAATCAATATTGTATTTTTCCAATAGGAAGACTGGAGAATGTGGAAATAGATGTTGTGGGAGTAAAGATTGTAGATGATTTTGAGGTGATCAAAATCATGGGGGATAAGGACCCTTATCCTGCACTACTTGGTATCGATTGGTCTTACGATAACTATGTGGTGATTGACCTAAAGAGAGACACTATGACATTTGAGGCAGACAGAATAAAAGTAGTTCAACCCTTGGATCCATATGTAGGCCCCCAATACACGGAGCCAACGAACAACAATATGGAAGGATAATATTTGGATCAATTATACGTTGTAATAAAATGTATGAGAGAATACTACATAAATCCCATTGATGATGGATTAGTAAGTTGGAGGAGCATACAATCGGTGGACAAAGATTCAGAACTAGCATTTGACAATTGGCAGCAAGGTTCATATGAAATATTTTCAAGAATATACACAACTGTCATAGAAAGTAGATGGGTTGGAATCGAGGTCAGAGAACACCTGATATACTATGGTACCTTGGAAATTGACATCTTTATAGTAAGCATGGAGGAGAATATAGCGGAGGATCAAATGATTTCAGTTCTGGACTTATCCCTCCAAGACACCCCTCCTAGATGGTGGACTAGTCACAAAGACTGGATTAAATACTATAAGGATGTGAAGAAAGTTATCTAATATAGATTTCAATATAAGGAGCAGTTGGAATCAGATATGCAAATGGATTTCCAAGTTGTGCAATTGTTCAATGGACAGTATGATCCTAAAGCACATATTGAACAATGCGTGAGACAGTGGCAAGTTGCGAAAATACCATCTCGCTTGTGGGTTCAAGTATTTCCCCACTCACTAGGTCTGATTCCTAAATCTTGGTACATGCATTAAGAAACCAGAAGACAGACCAGCGACTGGAAAACATTGGCATATCAATTTTGCAAGGATTTCTCGTTTACAAGTAAGTACCTTGAGCTTAAGATAGTCATGCAAAGAATTAAAGAATTCCTTTTTACAGATGTTGGTGAATGGAAATCAGAACCAGTGGTATGTGCAAAGCATAGCCAAGAACTTTATTCTAACCTTCACCTAGGCACGGACAAGACACCTATAGAATTCTATAAGATTTAGAAGGATTTGGAAAACCCATCTGATTTAGAAGAATTGAGAAACTTAGCCATTAAGGAAATAGAAGGAAGCAGAGAAATTTAGAACGCCATACCTAGACAGACTGATAGTTCTTATAATTATCCATTGAATTTGTGTAAATTCAATATAGTAACTACAGAGCAACCTAAGATATCTTTGGTATACCGTATGATATTACTGGGATGAGAAAACTAGCCAAGAAATACATAGCATGTTGCAGAAGTATGAGGACTTATTCCCAAATACATTCACATAACTAAAAGGGATTAAAGGAGCTATGGGAGAGATGAAAATTGAATAAAAAATAGGATCAAAGCCTGTAATTCATAGATCGTATCGCCTTAACCCCAGAGTGAAAGAGAAGGTTAAGAGGGAAATAGACAAGATGCTTGAGGCTGGACTTATTTCCAGTGGAAGAAGCAAAATGGGTTAGCCCAATAGTCATCCAGAGAAAGAAAGGTATAGAGGACATTAGGGTATGTGTAGACTATAGAAGCCTTAACTCTTCTTGTGTGCATGACCCTTTACCAACACATTTTACTGATGAAATGCTAGAACAGGCTGCGGGGAAAGAATCTTACTCATTTACAGATGGATTTTTGGGGTATCACCAAGTGAGGATTGTTGAAAAAGACAAAAAAAAAGACCACATTCATAACATAATGGGGGTCATTTGCATACAATGTGATGCCCTTCGGCCTAAAGAACGCCCCTACAGGTTTTTTCTGGATTGTAATAGTAGTTTTTTGAGAATTTATTCACAGTTTTATAGAATTTTATATGGATGATTTGACAGTATACAGTCTGCTCAAGGAACATGTCTGATGTTTGACAGATGTAGGGAATTTTAGATGTCTTTGAACCTCAGAAAGTGTATCTTTTGTGTGCCACATGCAAATTTGTTAGGCCACATAGTATGTTGAGAAGGAGTACTAGTAGACCCAGCCAAAGTTGTGGTTATTGTGAACATGAATCCACCTATGAGCGCTAAAAAATTGCACTCCACACTGGGGCACATAGGGTACTATTGCAGGTTTATTGGAAGGTATGCAAACATTACTGCACCTCTAGAAAATATACTAAATAAATCAGAAGCGTTCTAGTGGATGCCAGAGTGTGATAAAGTGTTCCACATCCTGAAGGAAAAGATCATCACAACACCTATTATGATATCATTGAACTGGGAGAATGAATTTAATGTGCACGTAGACACATCAAGTATTTCTCTGGGAGTCATATTAGCAAAACCAGGAGATGCAGTTATGGATCATCCTATCTACTTTGCTAGCAGGAAGTTCTCGCAAGCTGAGCGCAACTATACAACAACATAAAGGGAGGGTTTAGCTATGATTTACGCCCTATAGAAGTTTAGACATTACTTGTTAGGCTCTCATTTTAAGTTCTTTACTAATCATTATGCGTTAAAATATCTAGTTAACAAGCCTGTTCTGGAAGGAAGAATTTGTCAATGGTTATTATTGTTTCAGGAATCTTCATTTGAGGTGATAATTAAACCTGGAAGATGCAATGTGGGGCTTGATCACATGTTTATATTAGATTTAGGAGAAAGTGGTGGACCATTCGATTATCAACTTCCATATGCAAACATGTTCTTGGTTGAGGCCATGCTAGAATACATGGAAGACATAGAAGTCTTCTTAAGCATAGGGGTTTGTCGAGAAACATACTTGTTGGCACAGGCTCAGACCTAGGGTTCACTCTAAGAGCACACCAACAAGCCCTAACTACTGGCCCTTTAGGAAACACCTGCAAAGCAGATGTAGTCTCATCCGAAGTAGCTAATAGGGGGGTTGCAGGACAAAGATGTCTACAACCAGGGGAATATCAAGTGGAACTAATACAACAATAATGCAGCATTCATATATCTCTTTTTCAGCTAGATCTACTATCTACAGCCATACATCTAATCTAACACAATAATGCAATTAACAGTATAACAATGACAGAGATCCAGGAAATAATCACACACACATAACACCAGATATATGTGGTTCACCCTCTCTCTAGGGCGGTTCACCCTCTCTCGAGGGTTACATCCACAGAATGGTGCTTATGATATATTAAGGTAAAGCTTACAGTTTTGATCTGCACTCTTAGTCAACAGATCTTCTCTCTTTTTCTTTCTGTCTTCCATGTTCCTTCACACCTAGCTACAGGACTTGATCTTCACACCCAGCTGAAGATATTACAATACCAAAAGGCTCTCACTCTCAACACTCCTCTCTCTCACAGTACAATAATCTCTCAACCAACAACAATCAATATCAATACCCATCACTAGTACCGACCCGACCTAGGTCCTTTCAACCTCTATTTATATATTACAATCCCTCACCGACAGCCTCAGGTTGAAACCTAGGTGTCAAAACCCTAATTACCAAAACCCTAGGTGTCTAAAACCCTAGGTCAACTTGACCCTCTTTTTTCGGGCTTCGCCAACCTATCTTTTCTTCTTCATATCGCAGTGCTCCAAAGCATCCAATGATGGCTTTCTCTGCTTGCTGAGTTTTCCACGATCCTTCTTCCTTTCTGATCTGTCATCCTTGATCTTCTCATCCAACGGCTTGCTTTTTCGTACTTCGCTCCATCCTTCCTGCTCTTTTGCTCACTTTGAATCAGTGACAATTATTGTGTCTCCTGCGAAGCTTGCTTTTTAACTTTCCTTTCTTGTTCTTCGCTTCCTTCCATAACCAAGGGCTAACAAGCCCCCAACACTCATCTGTGACTCGTCCCAAGGCACTTGAGCTCTGATCCTCTTGTTTTACTTCGACTTTGGGCTGCGCAGTGCAGCCCTTACTTTTTTCTTTATGCCTCCTTTCCAACCTTGTGCAGACTGTCTTTTTTGTGTCTGGTACCCAGTTTCAACTGTACCTGGTACCTAGACCCTTTTCCTCCTACATTTACTGAGATATGCAAGGCATTTGGTTGTCATAGTACAACTTCAGTCGACTCCCATTCACGAATCCTTCCTTCCATTCTCCCTTCAATGTCTTTAGCTCTGCAGCTCCTCCTTCTGTAACATAAGTGACCTCATATGGTCCGAGCCAATGCGTTTTGAAATTCCTGGGTGTTTGATAAACGTATTGTCATACATCAGTACTAAATCACCTTGCTTAAGTGCCTTCTTCTTGATGTGCCTGTCATGATAGGCCTTTTCGCGTTCCTTCTGAACTTGTTGTTGGAATATTGCAATGAATCTGTCTTCTTCCAGTTCAACCAATTATGCAAGCCTCTCATGAACAGCACCGGTATCATCCATGTTTGTAAATGCAGCAATTCTTAAGCTTGGTACCAAGTACTCCATTGGGACAATGGCTTCAAGCCCATAAACGAACTTGAAGGGGGTTTGCATTGTTAATTTCTTGCAAGTGGTTCTATAAGCCCAGAGTACTGCTGGTACTCTTAAATCCCAGTCATCATTGTTTACGTTGCAAATATTTTTCAATGTTGTCTCCAAGATCTTGTTGAATGCTTCAACCATTCTGTTTTCCTTTGGGTGGTAAGGTGTATTCTTCTGATGGTGGACTGCAAATTCTTCCGTCAGGGCTTCCACTGTCTTATTGATGAAGTGTGTACCTTGATCACTCATGAGGATATTAGGGCATCCAAACCTGGTTATTATGTCATCAAATATAAAATACACAGTTGTAGTTGCACTACAGTCCTTGAATGCTCTGTCTTCATCCCATCTAGTCAGGTATTCTGTCACGGTAATAATATACCTTGCTCCTGTGCGCTTCCCTGGTGGGTTTATAGGTCCCACAAAGTCAATGCCCCATTTTTCAAATGCTTGTAGGTTCATCTACAGTGCTAATGTCATTTCATTTCTTCGATATGGTCTTCCAAATATTTGGCATACATCACATGCTCTGGCATACTCTTTAGCATCTCTGTGTAACATAGGCCACCAAAGGTCAGCTCGCAGAACCATCTGCGCAGTTTCTTTCCCTGCGTAGTGTCCTCTTGCAATGCCTTCATGAGCTTCTGCGAGGATCAGTGGGCACTCTGCCTCCATCACACATCTTCTTAGTATCTCATCAGGTCCCATCTTATATAACTGACCAACTATCAGTGAAAAATATACAGCGCGCACCATTAGTTGTTTCTTCTGGGAAATTGTATACTCACTTGGAGCCATTCCTGTTGACAGGAACTAGACAATGTCTATGAAGTGGTCATCCACCTTCCTAATGGCAAGCAGTTGTGCATCCGGTAGTGTATCCTCTAAGCTGGTGGGTTCTTCGCCATGTTCCAATGTTGACAGGTGGTCAGGTCCCTTGTTCATTCTTCCTGGCTTAACTATGATCTCAAAATCATATTCTTGAAACAGGAGAATCCATCTGCATATTCACCCCCACAACATTGGCTTGTTGACTAGGTATTTCAACACAAAGTGATCAGTAAACATTTTAAAGTGTCCTCCCAACAAGTAGTGTCAGAATTTTTTTTAATGCATACAGCATGGCTAATCCTTCTCTCTATATAGTAGTGTAATTGATTGTAGTTGTGGATAGATTTCTGCTGGCAAATGCTAATGGATGATCAATGTCCCCTTCTCTAGGTTGTGCCAGTATTGCTCCTAATGCAATAGAAGATGCATCAACATGCACATGAAATTCCTTACTCCAATCTGGAAAGACAAAAATAGGCACAGTCACCATCTTTTGTTTGAGTTTGTCGAAGCTCTGCTAGCATTCTTATGACCAACCAAACTGATAGTATTTTTTTAATAACTTCTCTATTGGCACAGTAATCTGAGCATATCCTTTGATAAATTTCTAGTAATAGCCATTATGTCCTAGCGCAGTGCGCAGTTGTTTGACTGAAGTAGGAGGTGGCAAATCAACTATAATTGCAATTTTGGATGGGTCCACCAACAATCCTTGCTTGCATACAATATGACCTAATAATACTCCAGATGGTGAGAAGAAGATGCACTTCTTCATATTCAAATAAATTTGACATTGCTTTCATTTATCCAACATTATCCTTAGACATTCAATATGATTTTTCAACAAGCTAAAAACAACCCAGTCATCAAAGTATGCTTCTAAAAATTTATGCAAAAATTCTTTGAACGCTTCGACCACCACCCTAGAAAAGATAGTTGGTGCATTCTTCAATCCAAATGGAATTAATGTATATTGGTAGGATCCCCACTCTATGGAAAATGTAGTCTTATGATGGTCCTCCTTGTCAATGCAGATCTGATGGTATCCTGAAAAGTCGTCTGTAAAAGAATATACTTCTTGTCCTCCCACGTTATCCAACACTTTGTCTATGACTGGTGTAGGGAAGAGGTCATGTAGACAGGCATCATTCAACTTTTTGAGGTCCACACAGATCCTGATTTCTCATATCTTTTTGTCTTGTACCACCATAGGGTTGATCCACTCCAACTCTTCGACAGGTTCAATAATCCATGCTTCCAGCATTCGATCAAGCTCAATCTTCACTTTTTCCTTATATTTCAGATTCAATCTGTAGGGTCTTTGCTTGATTGGCTTCACATCTAGTTTCAAAGGTATTCTCATTTATCCCATAGGTCCTTTGATACCCTTCATATCAGTGAACTTGGTCGGAAACAAGTCCTAATACTCGTGCAATAATTCTGTAGTTTTGTCAATGGTAGCAGCATCCCAGTAATCTCTGACGTTGGCAAGCTTCGGTGTCTCCTCTGTCCCAATATTAACTTTCTTTATCTTGATCAGTTGTCCAATGAATGGAATTTCAACGCCTAGTCCTTCCACATTCTTGTGGCCTTCTATCTCAGCAATGTTTACCTTCCTAAGATCATCATCTTCATTGGCATTAATGTGGTAACATTCTTGCAATTTCTGGAATGGCGCAGTCCATTCATCCTCTTCTTGCTCCAAAGGGAGGACATATGCCTCCTTAAATATGTTTTGTCTCACAATCTATAATGCTTGGTCTACAGAAGGAAATTTGTTGTCAAACAAAAAGATGGTTATAAAATTCTAGATCATACCTTCCCAATCTAAAGTGATGAGGCGCGGCTCCACTTGAAGGTACCAGTTGATAGGGATCGTGTACAGCATGTTAATGAATATATGTACCCATTGTTCTCGAGGAATGTCACTCCAGGCCTCTTCGCAGCTTCGTACATGGTCCTTTGGGAAGCTTCGACCTGTGTACCTCGCTTCGTAGTTTCCTACTTGTGTTGAAAACCGCGTTGTCATCAAGGTTTGACATTGAGTTCAGACTGTGATGTTTCCTTTGTGTGTCCCCCACCATCTTGCTGGTGTAGATTTCAAGGCCTCATCCATAGCCAATAGCCTCTATTGTGCTGGTACAATTTATTCAAATTCCATCAAGAAGGATTCTAAAGGATTCAGACCATCAAAGGTAGGTAAGTTACTTGTTGTCGTACCAATCTAGCGAACTTCTATGGTCAGTCGAGCACATCTCCTTGTGGATACTTCATACATATGGTTCTTCCAGTTCTCCATCACTTCTCCTGAATATGATGAACTCGCATTGTCACTTCTCCAGCTTAGGTTCCCATCGGCATTAGGGTTGATATAATCCTGTTGTCTGGCTATTAATTTATAGAAGTTTTCCAGCTCATATGCGTAGTCTTCTTCTCTGACAGGCTCTGTGTATCTAGGTCCCTCATATGGATCTAAAGGTATAGTGACTCTAAGGCCATTTCTTTCAAATGTCATTCACCTCTTCTTTAGATCAACAACAGTAGAATTGTCGAAGCCCCAATCAATTCCTAATAATGCAGGGTAAGGGCAGTTGTCATCAACAATTTCAATTACTTCAAAATATGCAAAAGTTCTAACTCCATTGATGTCCACAGGGACATGCTCCAATCGTCCAAATGGGTTGACAGCTTGATGATTAGCCATGTGAAGCTTGATAGGGGAATATATCAGCTTGGGTTTTCCCATCAGTGCCCAGGTTTTCTTCGTCATGACATTGACCTCCAACCCTAAGTCGAGGACTAAATAGTCTATATCATATTCTCCTATTTGAGCATTCAGGTGTAATTCTTTATTTTTCCTTCTCCTTTTCCCAATTTTCTGCACTTCCCTATTCAGTAAGGAGTCTATTTTTCCTAGCTCATATTGCTTGATTAAATATTGTAATTCTTGTACAGCGCTTTTATCTTGAATCAACTTAACACAAGTGCACAAAAAATCCATGAGTTTGCTTACCTCTTTTTCTTTTGTTGGTGATGCAGATTGATCAAACACCTAAGGCATGCCATACTCTTTGATTTATGTTTGCATTCTAGATGAGGAACCTTGATCTCCTTTGAACTCTTTTCTTTCCTCCTCAAAGATTCATCTTTCTTTCTTTACATCAAAAGCCTGAGTTTTCTCCTCAACTTTCTTGACTCCATGGTCGTCTGCATTCTTTCCTTGTGTTTCCCTGTCTTCTCCTGTAGCAACGCCTCCTCGAGTAATGACAATGACTCTAGGGTCATTTTCGCAAGGTTCAACATATATCAGTTGAACTTGTGGGTTCTGTTGGGGTCCTCATCTTTCCTGAAGTTTATCCAGTAGCACAGGTCATTTCTCTATGACATGCTTGAAGGAGTTACAATAACTGTAGGTTGTGCAAGGATTCTGACAATCCCTTGCTAAGTGTCCTGGATGTGCACAGTTATAAAAGATAATTTGTCCTCGGCCTCAACCCATACCTCCTCCTCATCCGTGTCCTCTGTATCCACTGCAAGGATTGAAACTTCCTCTTCCTGGAGAATTATACTGTGCATTATTTCCTTCTTGGTGTACTTCGCCTTGGATCTTGTATATGTCCCTCGACCTCTCATGCATGAGATTGTAAGCTCTACAATCTCAATCATCATGCCCCACTGATTTACAGACTGTCCAGTACGAGTTTGTGGGTGTCTGAACATACTTCTGCATGTAATAGCACTCACCTGGGTGATTCCTATTTATGCATACATCGCACCAAGGTAGGTTAACTTTATTCAAGGGGCTCAGTGCTCCTGAGGCCAAATACTCATGGAATAAGGGACAATGTTCTTTATCATGACCTTCATATCTACATCTTACACACCATATATATTCTCTTTTGTCCTTCCCCTTGTCCTTCTTCATGTCCTCAACCTGCAGAGATAGACTAGTCAATTGGCTCAAGATCTGACTCATGCCTGGGCTAAATTCTCCCATAGGTGTTGATTCAAGCTTCATGGTGATCTCCAAAGCTTCTTCCTATGATGCAATCTTCTGCTACATCAGAGGGACTATGATGTGAGGTAACAACACAGCAATGAACCATTCTTTGTTCTATTCATCGAGGATCTGAAAAGTTAATCGACCTGTTAGGGTCTTGAATCTCTGGTCAAACTCCCAAACAGGTTCTGCTACATTTTGTTTGATCTCTTTTATCTTTGTAATACATTGTGACTCCGACTTAGGTTTTTTAAACTCTACAACCAGTGCATTCTTTATTTCTTTCAGTGGCATAGGTTGTACCAGTCCTTGGACAATTTTCATGTACCAGCTCAGTGTGCAGTCCCATAGCATAGTGTTGAACTGGGTTCTCTTGATGGCTTCGTCAGTGATACTTTTAATATTACATACGGATTCACACAGAAACCAATGTTGATATGGATCTTCAAATCCATCTCCTCTAAATATAGGGAGCCTTATTTCATCTACCATAGAGCTGACTAGAATTATTGTCTGAGTAGATGTTAAGCTACCAGTAACATTGCTCTGAGGACTTTGGTGGTTCTGACTATTCCAACTGCTAAGTTCTATTGAAACAACAGGAGGGTTAATGTTACTTACTTCAGTAACCTACGTAGTTCCTGAGTTTTCTGGCTTACTTTGTCAAAGTTCTCCAACTTCCCCTTCTTTTGTTCTGGTGGGCTCTGAATGTTCTTCATCGGTTAGATCTACCTCTTCTCCACTGTAGAAACCCTCTTCTCCGTAGTTTTTCTTAAACAAGTTCTCAAGGTGAACCCCTCGGAATACTTTCCCACTGCGTGTATGTCCAACTTCTGTGTCATTTTCACTGTCCGAGATCTTGAACATTAGCCTTTTCAGGTCCGACCAATCTACTGTGTCTTCAAGACATTATTTTCATGCAACAGCATCTTGATTCTCAGCTTCAGAAAGTGCAAAAATTTTCCTCTAGGTCCTTTGAAAAACTATCTCTCGGCTTGGCTATACGATTATGTTCTGTCAATAGCAAACTCGGTGATATACCCTCCAATGGTACTATCGAACCAGTGATCTACAGCTGTTGATACAATGTTGTCGACTCTGTTAACCCTCTTAACCAACTCCGACGTCCAGACCACAGGAGTTCTAGATCTAATCTCAAATTGGGTATCATCTAACCTAGCCAACCATTCAAACAACTCCTGGTGGATTCCCCCAAAGAAGATCTCATGAATGTCAGTGAAAATGTATCTTTGTAGCCAATATTCAGTACTCAGTTTAGGGTTCTTGTCCTGGGCTTCTACAAATTCCTTCTCTTGATCCTCTATCAACTTCAGAATCTCTGTCTTCGATGGGAACCACCTTGACATTTCTTCACACAGATTCATGTCCCGGCAATGGAACCATTTGTTGGCATAGGGGAAGACCCAGGATTCACTCCAAGAGAACACCAAGAAGCCCTAACTAATGGCCCTTTCGGTAACACCTGCGAAGCAGATGCAGTCTCACCCAAAGTAGCTAAGAGGGGGGTTACAGGACAGAGATGTCTACAACCAAGGGAATATCAAGTGGAACTAATACAACAATAATGTAGCATTCATATATCTCTTTATCAGCTAAATCTACTCTGCGCAACCATACATCTGATATAACACAATAATGCAATTAACAGTATAACAATGACATAGATCCAGGCAACAATCACACACACATAACACCAGATATACATGGTTCACCCTCTCTCTAGGGCTACATCCATAGAACTGTGCTTATGATATATTAAGGTAAAGATTACAGTTATGATATGCACTCTTAGTCAGCAGATCTTCTCTCTTCTTATTTATATCTTCCACATTCATGCGCACCCAGTTGCAGGACTTGATCTTCGCACCCAGCTGAAGATCTTACAATACTAGAAGGCTCTCACTCTCAGCACTCCTCTCTCTCATAGTACAATAATCTCTCAACCAACAATAATCAATATCAATACTTGGCACTAGTACCAACCCGACCTAGGTCCTTTCAGCCTCTATTTATATATTAAAATCCCTCACCGACAGCCTCAGGTTGAAACCTAGGTGTCAAAACCCTAATTACCAAAACCCTCGGTGTCTAAAACCCTAGGTCAACTTGACCTGCTTTTTTCAGGCTTCGCCAACCTGTCTTTCTTTCTTCATCTCGCGGTGCTCCAAAGCATCCAATGATGGCTTTCTCTGCTTGTTGAGTGTTCCACGATCCTTCTTCCTTTCTGATCTGTCATCCCTAATCTTCTCGTCCAATGGTTTTCTTTTCCATACTTCACTCCATCCTTCCTGCTCTTTTGCTCACTTCGACTCAATGACAGTTACTATGCCTCCCGCGAAACTCACTTTTTACCTTTCCTTCCTTTTTCTTCGCTTCCTTCCATAACCAAGGGCCAACAATAATCCACAACTCAGAAACATCATATGGTGGTTAGAGCAGTGGACTATCAATTGATTGTGGGGAAATTGTATAAGTTGGTCCTAGATAGTATCCTTAGGAGGTGTGTCTTATATCATGAAAGACAAGACATATTGTGGGACTGCCACACTAGAGTTGCGGGAGGCCGTGTTGGAGGAAAGACCATTGCATAGAAGGTCCTCCAAGATGGATTATGGTGGGATACACTCTTCAAGGATGTGAAGGAATATGCTAGATATTTTGACGTCTATCAGAGAGTAAGCAAGCCATCACGACAATATGAATTGCCTCTTCAGCCAGTTCAAGCTCTGCAAGCATTTGAGAAATGGTCGATTGACTTCATTTGATCGATCAACCCCACAACTAATCATTCAAAGGCCAGGTATATCATTATTGCAACTGACTACCTTACACGATGAGTTGAGGCAGCAGTTGTCCAAGATTGCTCGGTCGATACTGCTACTAGGTTTATTTTTGAAAGTAATATCACTCAGTTTGGATGTCCTAGGAGTCTGACCAGTGATCAAGGTGGTCATTTTATCAGTAGTACAATAGAAAATCTTACAATAGAGTTCTTAATCCAACATCATAAAATTATCCCCTACCATATGCAATCCAATGGAACAGTAGAGGTGTTTAACAAGATTTTAGACAAATGATTAACAAAGGATTGTTGCGCAAATAGGGAAGATTGGGATGATTGAGTCCCAACAGTTTAATGGGCTTATAGGACAACCACAAAGAAACTCCACAAGTATACTCCATTTCATCTAGTCTATGGGAAAGATGTTGTCGTACCTGCATAATTAATTAGCCTGATTCTATACATTGCACAGATTACACACATGTTGGGGGATGAATCAATAGTGTAGAGGCTTATGGAATTGAAAGAAATTGAAGAGGCCAAGTTTTTAGCAGACTTTCATCAATCAATTGAGAAAGCAAGGAAGAAAGATTGGCATGACAGACACATTAAGACTAAAACATTTGTGCAAGGAGATAAGGTCCTACTTTATGGCATTTGATACCAAAAACATCCAGGTAAGTTGTGTGTGCATTGGTTGGGACCATTTATAGTTGTAGAGATCCAACCCTCGGGAGAAGTCAGACTCGTGCAACTAGATGGTATACTTTGGCCAAGATGGGTGAATGGTGCTCTCCTGAAACCCTATATGTCTCAGAACTTAGCTAAAGGACTATTTCTCTAGTCCAAAGGAGCATGTATAGTAGCTAGATTTGAATTTTTTGCAATTTCTGTGAATTCAGTTAATAAAGTCGAAGTGTGCATTGTTGCGTCGCGACATGTATTTAATTTTTTTATCTAAGTGTTGTTTTGGTGCAGAGTTGCTTACTCAGCAATGTAGGTTTAGAAGATCCACAAATATATTAATGAAAATCATTAATGTGACGGGGACCCCTTTGTGGTCAGAGGGAGAGTAAATCTGGACGCAATCCTAGTCCATGTGCCACACAAATCCAATCCATTCATAACCTTTATGACTACCACAGTAACCCATATGAAAGTTGTTAAACCATAAAGTCGTGATACACGAAGATGCCATTGGTATTCACACCATGATTTGCATCTGTTAAATGGTAAGGTCTGAATTCAACCACGTCCCTGACCAACTTTCTCAGTAAATGCCAGGATCACCCAATAGATTTACCTCGTTAACCAGTCCCGTCAGACAACTCAGCTCCAAGTTGTGTCTATAGGGTTAATGATGAATAGCCTTAGCATTTATTACAGAACTTGCCAGCTAAGCCCAAGTATAAGGGTATGTGAACTCGGTGTAAGACGTATTGTTTCCCAGAGAGAACTTAGTGCCGTATGAATTTTGAATTGTGCTCAAGATTGTGCAATCCCTCAGCCCTCAGTCGCGATCCCCAATCCCATTTAGCCTGTCAAATTTTTTTGACAGTTCAGAATCACTATGCCAAGAGCTACAGGGAGAAGAAGTGAAGTTTCTAACGATGCAGTGTCAGATGAGCCATGTGATCCCTGGGTCGAGATCATGGGTGATCTCAAAGGGAAGGTCGAGCAAGTTAAAATCCTCGACCTCGACCTGACAGAGACCAGGTTTTGTTCCTGCAGTTGAACATTGATGTATTATGGAGTGTCACTCCATATGAGTTTGGAGGAATGCAGTTTGTGTCGAAGCCGGAGTTCATAAACCTCTTCAACTCCATTATTATGAATATTAGGGATTTGTTATTTTTTGGCACCACTGGTGAGGTTGCGAGATGTACCAAGTTCCTCATTAGCAGGGTACATGATAGGAGCCTATGGTTGGATAGAAGATACCCAATTCATGTGAAGGATATCCATCAGCTTACTAGATTATCCATCAAAGGAGAGGATGTATCCAAAGGATTTCAAGGTCCCTGAAAGCATGGGAATAAAAATGGAGAACCTAGATTGTATGAACGATTTCATACGTAGAGGCGGGGACACACAGCCAATATTGACCCCATTCTATCCGAGACAGTCAGGATCACTTTATACGTAATTACTATCAAGGTCATATGGTCATATTACAAAGGTGAATGTAAATTGGATGCCCTATCAGTGGCATATTTTTGCGCCAACAACGTTGTGTTCAATTGGTGTAGTTACTTACTCAAAGAACTCTTGGTAGCATGCGAGGAAGCGCAGGAGAAGGGAGGCACCTTCATTTACGGATACTTGTTAGTTGCATTCACCATGCTAAAGTGGATGCCACCTGCAGGAAGACCGCTATTTCCACCAGACAAGGGTCGATTGGAAAACATGTTCGAGCCTTGGCACTCAAGGTTAGACTCAGAGAACACTACATTCAACAACACATTGTTTTCAAAATGGTACAACATGTTTTTTGACGCAACTCAGAGGTTGTGCATACCTCAGGAGTTGATAAACCTAAATACATGGAACATTTCATTCATCATGAACTACCACTGCACATTCATATGGCCAAGGCATGCCAAGCGAGAAGACTTCAACACCCGGATGCTGCCATTTTTCCTGGATGAGGAGGCCTTTGACAAGGAGGTCATGTCATGGACAGTAATGAAATGCAACCTGTGCAAGTCGGGGATGCACTACCATATGTCGGTGGAACTGTTGACCAAAAAGGGCAAGGAAGCAGGGGTAGGACCGAGCCTGGGCTCGGAGGAACAGAAGAAAGAAGCTCCAGTGCAGACAGATTCGGAGGAGGAAGAAGAGACGCAGCCACCAGAGCGCAAGAAGAGAACATTTCCCATGTTCTCATAGCTTCTAGAGAAAGCCATGTTGACAGGTAAAGATTTCAAAGAAATCCTAAGTGCTACCTTCATCGGAGACCCATTGGCCAAGAAACCCAGGATGAGGCTCTCCCCTGTGAATATTATGAATACTCAGTTGATATCATCCACCATTCCTCGTACTCGAGTAGCGAATTGAACAACACAAATTATTGATATCCAAGATGACATTGAGCCTGACACCACTCCATCCACCACCATCATTACGTAAAAACTCCCATCATCCCCACAACCCAAGTCACCACCTCAAGAAATCACCATACCATATGAAACTACTAACCTGGAGCCCATGCAGTTATACCCCCCCGAGCTACTTGAGCAGAGACCAGAACTCACTGGTCCAAACCCTGAAATCTAGAGCCAACAAATTATAACTTTTGTACCATTTCAGGACACTCTACCTTCAATGGAGATGCAAACAGTACCAATACCGCAAGTCCCAAGTCCCCAACGCACTCCCTCAATGACCAAGGTTGAGGGTGCTATCCAAATGAGTGCAACCCTAGAAGATGAGGTCCGGAAAGAGGCAGAAGTATCATAATTACATAAGGAACCTGACACGACATCAAGACAGAGTGTAACGTCATTGTAGGAATAGCTAGTACTCCAGAACCCACAGCAGTGCACAAAGTTGATGCATCTCTGCCTAGAAAGAACATAAGTGTTACCTTTCCTACCATCAACGTTGAGGTTGAGACTTGCACCAGGTACATCTACGGGAGAGGAAGAGCTGGAGACACCTTCAAAGCATTCAACGGCCAGTGGACTCCCACTGCAAGTCTAAGTACCTAGGGAGTCCACCACTTATTATGATAACCTCGCACAGTGGTCATCATCACAACTAGTAGGTATGATCAGAGCCTCAACTAATCAACTAGAGAAGAGGCTCCAATAGGATGAAAGGGACACAGAGTTTGCAAGGGAGGAAGTACTCCTTGTCCAAGCATGCAGGACACAAGAGAAATACGCCAAGGTCCAGGCAAAGCATAAACTGGAAAGAGTCCAGGAGAATCTTGTCAAATCTTGGCCAAAGATAAGGAAGGAAGCACCACAAATGTTGAATTCCAGTGTCGTAGGAGAGCTTGAGTAGAAAATTGAGCTACTCCAGGGAGAATGGTCACAGCTGGCCATTCAAGTAGAGAATCTAGAAGCACAGTTGTAGGAGAGTCAGCATGAAGCAGAGAAGCAACCTCGGATTCTTCAAGATCAGATGGAAAAAGTAGTGTTGGAAGGAAATAATGTTAGAGCATCATTGCACAAACGAACAAAAGAATGCACGAGGATCTTTTGTGAAGTTAGCGAGGATAAGAATCATTGCAAGGTGCAACCAAAATCTGGAGTATGTGTGTGCAAATATAAAGATGCTCAATAAAGAAGTTGATGTCACCATGGTCCACTGTAGCAGCAGGAAAATTTTGATCAGATCTAGCAGGAAGATAACGAGTTTAATGCTTTGTTCGAAACACAATCAGTAGCTAAGAAAGAGCTACAGGAATTTTGACTTGTCATTTAGACATCATACATGTAGATGCATCAGGTATATGGTACAGTTGATTCTGAATGGAACTCCCTGGTCTCATCCAATCCTAAAGGATGCATTACAGAGGCAACTCATCAGTTCATAGGTGAAGCCTCACTACTTTCCAGGAAGTGGCAGGACAAAATTGTGGGTTTTCAAGAAGTCGGGAAGCGGGTCTTAGAGTTGGTCCCAGAGTTGGGCCCTTCATTTGAAGAGGCAGAAAAGGAAAGAGTGCAAGCAGAATATGAAAGAAAAGCGGAGACAAAGAATAAGGGAAATAAATAGGAACTCCCAGAAGTCATGGAAGATCCAAGGACTTGACTCAATGGTGAGTCAAGGATTGTGGTCAGAGCCTGTTGGGCCCTTCGTTTTGGTTAGATGTTGTGCAAGGAAGACTACAGTCCCAATTTTGGTCAAACACAAGTTGCGCAAGCCACAAAGGAGCTAGAGAGTAGCGCAAGTAAGGAAACAGAAAATGGTTGGAAAGAGGGACAGTGCAACACCATCAAGGAAAACTAAGTTGCAACAGAACAAGAACAAGAAAGAATGTGAAGTCTAAAGCCAGAAAATCCCAATCAACCTATATATATGAGATGTATATGATTGCAAAGGGTTAGTTGGTATAGATTATATAGATGGGTAGATGGCATAGAGGGTGTAGACAGATTATCATTTACTCCATGTAGGTTCTGTGATTGTAATTCATATCCATTTTGGGAAAAGGGTAGATAGAGCTCTGAGAAATGAGTCTAGAGCCAGAAAGCTTGTAATAGAGTAATGAATTGTATCTGTCAAAATGTATCTGAGAATCTTTTTTGATAATATACATGGAAGGATCTGAAATTTTGAAATATTTTGTGTAATTTTTTTTTATGATAATGAATCGTCTCTTACTTTACTTCTTTATGTCTTATAAGATCAATATGCTATAACTATGTGCAAATGTTGTCACAACTTCGTTGTCTCTATTACTAGTTATGAATGAGTTCAGATATGTTCTTTGGTTAGTTCATATTGCGCAAGGTTATGGTGAATCTTGAAGATTTTGGAAACCTTCCTAAGTATTCTCCTTGCCCTTCCCTATCTTCTTGTCTTGGTTTCACTTCGGGTGAGACTTCTTCTCTCCTAAGAAGATGAAAATGTCAGCGCTCTAGACTACTCGGTACCTTTTGTTGGTAACCTGAGAAGGACCATGGTCTGCTCAATTCCATGCCAATATCTATGACTCGACCCTTCAGTTCCAGTTGAAGGATATAAATTGAGCCATATCCAAGCCTTGAAAGAGATTCAACAATTCAAATTTGAGAGAAAATACACTCTGGAGAAATTTCACTTCATATTGACTTTGCATCCCTTTGTCCTTGAAATTTTGAACTCCTTGTTCAGCCCCAAAGATTTTCCTTCATTATGATGGAGATATTCATTGACTCCTTTATATGAGCTTGCCTTTATTGGAGAATTGAATTGGTGGAGGCCCATCTGGAGGGACTTAGTTTCTTGGTTCTGATATGTGGTGTTACATAAGTTTGTTACCCATGTACTTATGTTGATTATTTTAATAGAAATACTATTTTCTCATCCAATTGATATCTTGAAAATATTTGAATTATTATTCCATGGGTGTATTTTTCATGCATGTTAATGGATTATGCTAATATATATGATAACATTATATATTATTACCATATGATTTTGTATCTTGGTTGTGGAGGACAAGTTGTAGGTATAAAGCTTTGAGTTGTGTGCTCAATAGTGGTCTTCATCGAACGTCCGGACGAGGTAGGATCGTGGCCTTGTTTTGTTAGAATTTCATTTATATATCATACTTGGGATTAGATTTTATTTCTGTGTTTCATTCCATCTATTGTGTTTTACCCCTTTCCATAGAGATGTTTTTCTCATAACACTAGTTTCTGCAGAAATCCGTTGAACATTCTAGTTATTCTGGTTCCTCTTTTCCTGTATCTTTATCAAAAGTTTCGGATAGTCTTTTGTATTATGATATGTTGCATGAAAATACATGCATGTCATTGGTGGTTGTGGAAAATACCTTGCATAATGTCCAGGTTTCTGACAATTGTGACATGTTACTATCCCTTCACATCTTCCAAATCCTCTTCCTCCATGACCTCCTCCTCTAATTCCTCCTATGTTACCTTGATTATTTGTGCGCGGTGTATTGTATTGTGGTGCCTTATTATATTTTGTTTGCTCATTATTATATTGTGGTGGCATTGTAAATTGTTGTGAATTATTATACTGCTATTTAGGTGGACCTAACATAGGTTCAGCTTGTAAACTATAAGCATATGAGGTCCTCTCCTTCATCATTTCCAAGGTTCGACAATCCTTGTCTTCATGTCCTACAAACTTATAGAAAGTTCATAATGTACTCTTGGGAATTGTTTGATGCTTTTGCGTCATGGGACAATGATAGGAATCATGTCCATGTGTTCTACATATTTCACACCATGGTCCTCCTGTAGGTAAAGTATTTGGCATTCCTACTCCCAAGTAATGAGAAAATGTTGGGCACTCATTATTATGGTGTACTCTTTTTTTGCATAATTTGCACTAGACAGCTTCCCTCTTCTCCTTACCTTTGTTCTGATTCAACTGAAATGTCAGATTCTTGAGATCCACTCTCATCTCTTCTACATTTGGATCTATATGTTTATACTAATTCTCCTCTAATTGCAAGGCTACTTGTAGAGCCTCATCCCGAGTTTGAAAAAAAAAATCCTCAATGGATACTTAAGATATGGAAATAATGAATTAAAAAATATATTCCTATGTTTCTTATATGTAATAGGATACTCCAACTTACCATTAAACCGCTTTAACTTTTGGTCAACCTCCCAAACTGTCTCTCGTAGATTATTTTTTATTTCTATCATCTCATTCATGAACTAATCCTCTGAGCTTGGTCGCTAGAATTCATTAATTAATTCCTTATTCACATCTATGATGGTTGAAGGTGATCCTTGTGGGTTGTTTACTGCGAGGCCTATTATACATGAAATTTGCACACCTAGGTACCTCGCCCTAAGTGTCGTAAAGTGTCGTAAAAGTGTCGCATACACCTTGACACCATGGAATAACCTATGTCACAATCCCTAGTCAATGTGGAGGAGGGATATATTGCATGAAGGAAAAAATACTAAGTACACATGAATTATTATTAATATTCATGGAAAAGAAAGTTATTAAGTGAGAGAATCAAGTGTACATGAATTATTATTAATATTCATGAAAAAGGGAGTAATCAAGTGTGAGAATCCACCTCACATTTGGTTTCCTATTTTTTAGGGAAGGTGGAGGATCTCATGGATGGATGAAATATTTCCTCCTTAAAATCCTTGAGAGATATTTCCTCCCCAAAATCCTTAAGAGATATTTTCTCCCTAAATATCTTAGAGATCCCTTTCTTAGTGGATCTGATGAGAGATCCTCTCCATGGTGGTTAAGTCTCCAAATATTATATAATGAGGGATTTCCATGGAGGAAGGGGGGAATGGAGATTGAGAATTATACCAAACTTATGATCTCATGAGTGGTATGTCATTTGGAGCATCGGCATTATGTGTGTGGACTGTTTAAGAAAGGGTTTGGACAAGGGGAACTTGATGAAGTTGTTGCACTCACATCTATGGTTGTAAGTTTTCTTCATTGTTGTTCTCATTAATATAATGTGCTTGGCATGTTTCTTTCAAGTCTCTGTTTCATCTCACATGAACTTGTCTCTAATAGATAGATTTGTTTCGAACTAATATCAGTAGAGTAGGAATCTAGTTGTATTTGTGTTTGTCTATAGGGATTATCGAGGATTTGAAGATTGGAGCTCAACTCGGAATGTGCAGGGACAAACACTGGTAAAAAGGTACTTATTTTCTCCTTCCTCCTCACACATTAGTTTATCTAGATCTAAAAGGAAGTCAGTTTCCATGTTAATCACCTTTTATCTTAGAGTTAATGGTCTAGCTCTTAAGAGGAGGTCTACCTAACTGCAGGGAGATTTTCCTACAACAGGCCCATATACCAATCCAATGTGCAGTCTCTGAATGTGATTGCAAGATGCACCACTTTTGTATATTCATCTGTGATTTGCTTATCTGCCCAAATATTTTCACAAATAAACAAATGCTTATTTGGTTCCTCTGACCCTTATCCATGAAACTTTAGTAACCGAATAGTCGAATATTCTCCTGCCACTATAAAAAAAATTGTACTACCATCTTCACGTAGTGTAGATAACTGACTACTGCTAGCTAAATTTTTACTTCCACTTGAACTTCCACTAGTCCCTCGACCTACTAAAATCCTTTTGTCATTAATTTGTGGTTGTCTAAATGATTCTTCTTCTTTAGATGTCTTAGTCTCACATGGGTTTGTGTCTTCCACAGTCATTCTGATATAGAATGGAGAGCCTTCTTCTGTGTTGGACCCTTGACATCTAGTTTTCCTCTCATATGTGGCATGTAGGATTTCCTCAATATTCCCCGTAGCACGGAGATCATATACCTCCTCGACATCACTATCCAAGCCCTCTCACTCATATGCTGCCCTCATTTTCATATTGATCTTATACTGGTAGGGTCTTTCGATGCGCGTCATTCTCACTCTATCCATTATTTCCTTGGTTTGTTCTTCATCCATCATAATGGTTTCCATTGCCTCCTTCTTCCGACCTCTCTCCAAAGCCCTCTCCATATGTTATATCATCCTTAGTGCTTCCCCATGTCTCCCTATGCGCACAAAGTGATTTAGTTGTTTGACTCCATTGTCTTCACACCTTTTATCATGAAATAAAATCTTGATCGACGTGTAGAGTGATCAAATATACCTTCCTCTTGGTCCCTTCAAAAACTCCTACTTTGTAGCGGTGTATGACTTTGTACTATCGACTACAAACTCATTAATAAATCCTACAATATTGTTTTCTAGCCATAAATCCACTACGCGCATGAATTTATTATTGACTCTTTCTAGACGTACAATATTCTCAGTAGTCCACTCTACTAGTATTATTCGATTAGTTGGGTGATTATCCTTCAATATCAATATCCACTCTTGCAGCAACTCTAGAAAATAATAGAAAAATGCCTCATGAAGATCAGTAAACACATACCTTTTGCAAATACCGACGTGGTGTATATCTGGAACTTCTATTGTCTTTTTGTACAAACTCGAGCTCTTTTGTTTCCAACCATATTTCAATATCCTGCTTAGTTGGATTCCATTTCCTGAACATCCCCTTTTAATACTGCATTCTCTTCACTATCCTTCTCATCAAATCCCTTCCAATCCGATATTTTGAGTTCCAACTAACAGTGGAACCATTTGTTGGAATGTTTGGGCTGACCCAGGTTCTACCTTAGGTTTCCAACAAAACCCTGCAAACCATCAGCCCTTATGGAGACCAGAAGGAAACACTGTGCACAAAGTGCACAATGAAGTCTCACCTGAGATGGATTATGGGTGACTGCAGGACCCAGATGTCTACAATCACAGAATGGATGTTTCTCATGGAGATGTCATACATATTTTCTACCTCATATATATCAGATCTATCATTCTATAATCATGTTCATTCATTAACATTCATTATGTAGATAAATAAGAATTATTCTAGTGTGCATTGTGTTTTACTACTTAACAGATTCATTCATTCATCATAAACCATTGCAAAAAATAAAAGGAACATCACACATAGTGACACAATGTTTTATCGTGGTTCACCCCCCCTGGGCTATGTCCACAAAGATCTAGCATAAGTTTATCTTTTATTCATCTTCATCAAGTCATTGCGATGTGCACATTACTTCAGAAGTGCATATGAAATTCACATGTGTATGTGAGGCTAACTAGTTTTGCACTAAGCTCCATAGCTTGTGACATGACCCTCAGTTACAATGCATATCTCTCAAAAACTTACTCTTCTCCAAAACTAGCTCCACAAATAGCTAGCTCAAGCGCTAATTCTTCCTCGCATGACATCACATAACATGATCTCCTCGGATATTACAATACATATTTATACTACAAAATTGGTTTCAAACTCGTTACAAAGATGACCAAAACCCTAAACCTAAGTGGATTAGGTTTGTCCACATTCTAACTTCATGCACGTAGTTGATCCACATAATTCTTCCTTTCCTTTGATTGTTATGCTTCCTCGTTCTTCTTTTCCTTGTTCTCCATTATGTGCTCCTTTCAAGGTCCCTTTTCTAACTATCTTCCTTGATTTTTTCATTGTTCCCCAAAATGGCCTATGCCAACAATTGGGCATTTGATAACAATGTCGTACTTAACCTAAAAAAATGGTAGATTTCCTTTAGGATAGACACCTTACTCATTATTACACCATTGAACCTAAATGAGGGTGACAAATATAATGATCCCATAAATGAGGATGCACAGAGTTCAATCATAGAAAACATATACAATATTACAAGGTGCAAGGAGGATTATGTAAACCCAAAAACTGATGATGAACTTAGTTGGAGAAGTGTTCGTTCCTATGACATGGATTCCAAGGAAGTTATGGAAATATAACAGAACAAGTTGTATGAATTATTAACCCGATGATGCATGAAAATTACCAAAGTTGTACATTGGATTGGATGAGGGTTGTACATTTGATAGAACAGGATTGGTAAACACATTCTTAGCACAAATCACAAATTTAGTTTTTGAGATCCAAAGGATACAGGCCATGCATGCAGTAGCTAAAGTAACACTTGTGTGTTGTTGGGCGACCCACCACGTAGATCTATAGGAATGGGAAAATGTGGTAGAGTATATCAAAGTCAGGTTCCATCCAACAACTGACTTTGGATTAATAAACTAGGAAAAGGGTATTGAATATCCTCAAGAGCACATTTGTTTCTGTGAAACACAATGGATAGCCAAGGTTGTTCCTAGCATGCAAGTCATTCACAAGAGACTTAAGGACATTGTTCAGATAGTTGCCTACGCGCACCACAAGATGGGGGAAAACTCCAAAACTATGCATCAATGGTGCATGCAGAAGTTAGAACCATCACAATATTAGTACACTAGTCTAGTTGGCAGGGAACAATTAGCAAAACTCAACAAACAGCCAAAGGAGGGGCTGATGAAAAACAATTGACTAAAGAAACATCGTGGCCGATCGGGTTCAGATGCATTGTGATGACATACCCTGCATGGTGTGGGAGTGTGAAATAGACAAACATTGTGCACAATAGAATAGGAATTAGGTATATTAGTAATCATAGAGGTAATAAGTAGGTGGAATAGATAGGTCAACACAATAAAGCAAGATGTGATAGGTCATACCTGAGAACGGATTCCAAATATTTGGAGGAGATTAAGGTATAAATTTCCAAGTACAAACCAAAGGATGGGATTAAATGACATGAAATTTGGCTACTAGCAAGCATGAAATACAGTAGTATAGTATGGCTAGAGACACATCAGATCTAGACACCAAGGGAATTAGGATAATCATCCCAACAAATATACCCAGTCAACCCAAAATCCTACCTAGAAAAGAAAAGGGTCACATGAGAAAATTTACCCATGGTTATTTATACCCCCCATGGACAGTTACCATTCACTTTGTTAGGATTTTGACCATTGCACACAGAGAGTATTAATATCATAGTGCAAATCATCGACACAACAAAGGTTCAACCAAAAGAGTGAGAATTATGGGGAAGTCATCTCAACTGATAATTCCCCTAAACAATGGCTACTTCCAACAGGAAAGAGGTAAATTCTCATCTCTAAACCACAAAGGAATCCCAATGACCAACATATGAACTCCCACAAAAATTTCATCTTTAGTTTTGTCTCCTAGGTAGGGGATCCAGCCTACAATTTTCCAATTACAACAATCAGATTGTCAAATAGTTCTTGAAATTGTTCTTCGACGCATATGAAAAGGTCAACCCAAATCCCAAGGGTCAATATCGAATGATATTACCACCATGGATCAACACCATTTATGAATCATGTGGTCTAACTTTGTGCTTTCCCTCCTATTGTGTGCAGCTCCTGCCTTCAATGATTTCACCAAGCTCAAGAGAGACAGGAAGAAGATGAGGGTTATGCACAATGGAAAGATCGCCCTAACCAATGACCTAGAGGTCATTAGGGTAATATTTCAAAGTCCCACAAGAAGGACTTGGCTCGGATGGTGCAAGTAGTTTTGGACCGTATGTTGAAAGACATCTATCCTCAAAGAATCCATATGGAGATAAACAAGCGAGAGATCGAGATCCCAAATATTAAGGGTCGAATTCACATTTAGATTCTATGGGATTGGTGAAAACTTATAGGGCATGCACATGGCTACACCATTGTCCAATATCAACATATTATAGCTAAATAGATATTGTTGAATATTCCCTACTAATTTCAACTAGTGATTCTCACAACTTCATCTGGGAGCTTCCAATGAAGCAATGGTGTTGGCTCAAGGACGATCCAACTAATAGTGTTGGGAGTATGTTGGCACCCTAAGGGTTTGAATACTACATGTATGCCAAAATTCTACATTATGCACGTTCCAAAGAAGATGCACCACAAGGCTCCAAGTTTCAACGCATGCACTAACCCATGATCTACTCTACGTGTAAGCCCATTTTGTATTGTGCGGAAGGACTTGAATATATCACATGTAGTCCAAATTCTCAAAGATACTCAATAATTATTGTAACCATTTGTGTAACAAGCCAAATTGTCATTGTCAAGGTTAACGGTGAGCTAGGAGGTTTGTTATGATTTCCACACTCCAATAGACTTAAAGGGAATGTGTGTGGTTAAGGGTTGGGTTTTTGTTCACTAGGAGAGTAGTAGAGATCAGATGGAAAATTTGTTGATGAGTTAGAGCTACAAGTTAGCTTTATATCACTTATGGATATGTTCAAAGATAATATATTATATCTGTGAAAATAGGAGAGAGAAAGAAGATATGAGCGCATTGCATGTCTCCATTTTTCTATGAATGCATCCTAAAAAGGATTCAGCCTCTATGTATGGATTGGTATTTGAATTCCTTTGAGATTAATGAATAAATCCTAAAGAATACTTATCTCTACATATTATGAGTTAATGATCGAAATTTCTATTGGATCTGTATTATGTTTCACAGTGATATCATGATAGTTATGAATTATTGCATAGTTATATATTAAATTTTTCATGTATGTTCCCTTCCTTCACACCTTGCATGAAACCTATGGTCTATGTGATTCTCATGGACTCTCAGGTGAGACCTTATTCAATATTTAAAGATTGAATATGTTGATGCCTATGGGGTATTTTTTGGCCAATCCTCACAAATCATGGGCCTAAAACCCCTCGATTGAGCCAACAATACTTAATGCACTTCTTATAAGAGTAATTAAATGTCCATTAGTGTTATATCATCATCCAGAAAAATATCATTCCACCTCAAAGCCTTCATAATAATGGCTATGTATAGGTATTTCAAGTACCTTGACAAGCATGGCATAATCCATCACATACAACGATAAACAATTCAAATCACTCATTAAATCCATCCATGATTATCACACCAAAAATATACACTACATTCAAGACATCCCTAAACTAATCCAAACTCTCAATCACACTTAACAACCAAATTTGAGAAGGTAGGAAGGATTTGAATAACCCCTTCCCAAGGACTCTAACAAAATAATATAAATGGAATATTAATAATTCAAAACCATCATGTGACACCATAATCACATTCAATAGGTGCATCACAACCTTCCTTAGGCTTAATACAATGTGTATCCTTCATTCTGACTCCTTTAACCCCAAATTTCATCAAAAGGAGGCCTTTTAGGCCACTCTAGGACATGCCCAAGGGTCCTGTGAAACAAAAAAGCATGCATAGGAGGATACCCATGGGTTTCCTAAGGACAACTCATGTTTTCCTACTAATGACCTTCATAAAGCCTACATGCTTCCCTCAAAATGCGCAAAAAACTTACGTAGTTAATATCTCTTAAACGGAAAATTGTATATTTGTGATTTTCTTGTTATAGTATGCACATATATGTCTAGAGCCTCTATACAAAAAATATCACCTACCCACATCATATATTAGGATACAAATGTGAATATGTAAATGGTTTTCTACACATTCCTGAATTTCTCAAAACTCAAGAGTTTTCATTTTGAGCTACACGACTTCTTCAACGTCAAACCACTATTTGAGGTTTGATTAATTCAAGGTTTACATAGTTATGATACCTCTCAAATCATAAAATAAATTTCATGCAAAAAATTATAATCACATGCACTAAGAAGGAAGCAAGGAAGACAAGGTACCCCTATGGGAAATAGGTACCATATTTACAATCTTTTTAAAATCAAACTCGTTAACAACTTGTTATGAAGTACCATGGGGACCATAACTTCCAGAAATCAATATTAAAAGGACATGGAACCATTCTCTTACTCAATCCTTTAGTCGAGTAGTTTCAAACAATATGTTTTTCACATAATTTAGCCAAAATTGGATTACATCATCTACACAAAATCTTTATTCAAAATCTCATGATAATAAAGTCAGTGTACTCATCATTCTATATTATTAAATTCATGAGAAAAAAGTAGAGAAAGTACACTTATATTTTCAAATATGAATCTCCAAGGCCAGTGTCTGTGGGGGGATTGATTCCCTCCCAACCGTAGGTTATTCCATTATAAAATGACACCCATGTGATAGGATATGATACCACCAAGGTGAAAAATATTATCAAGTTCATGGAAACCACACTTTTCTTTACTAAAATATTATAATATTCCAACTGAGCAAGTCACTATTGGATTTTTATTCCATCTCCCCGCTAGTATAACACTTGGCACTCATTCCCTTGTTTTATACAACAAAATAAGTCATCCTTTATCTACTCTTCAATCCCTCAAGTATGCCCTTCCTCTATGTTCTCTTTATTAAGGACAAGATAATCCTAAGTCACTGCCTAGTTCCATATTCCATTTCTAGCATTGTGAAGCTTCTTGGATAGAGATTTAATGGTTCTTTAGACAGCCTTATAGTCCAGCAACCTTCTGGCATTTTAAATGGTATCCAATTCCTATATAATAGTGTATAATGTCACCCAATAGCCCCTATTGTTGGAATATTCACCAATACTGAGAAAGGGGGGTGAATTAGTATTATGAACCTTTTACCATTTTTAACCTTGAGCACATCATGTAAACATTAACCATTAACAATTCCATTCATCATCACAAAAAAACATACAAAGAAAACAATGCTTTTTACGTGGAAAACCAAAAAAGAGAAAACCATGGAATGATTTTCTTATATCATGATAAGATTACATTCATAGGAAGCACCAAATTCCAAGATTCTTCAGCACCAAGTGGAAGTAGGCACCAACCCCGTGATTTATAGGCACCAAACTAAAGGAAGCTCCAACTCCCTGATTTACCAGCACTGATTGGAAGGAGGCACCAACCCCTATATTTACTAGCTCCAACTGGAAGGAATGTATTTACTAGCTCCAACTGGAAGGAATCACCCACTTCCTAAAACACATGCACCAACTTACTGAATAAAGACACCAATATTCTCAATTTAGCACCAACTCAATAAGATATCACCAATCCAAGATCTTCATATATATATTAATTTTGACTTCACTTGCATGCTTCATTCCATAGATAATCCTTCAAACCCTAGAAATTCTCATAGAATCATTCCTAGAATGTAATAACTAATGACAACATCCACTGATGGTAACATCCATTCACGGCAATGTCCAATAACGGAAACATCCACTCACGACAACATCACAACTTCATAGCAAAGCATATGGCAACATCAAAACCTCATGGAAACATCACAAATTCATAGCATAGCATACAAAAACATTACAACCTCATGTAAACATCACGGAAACATCACAATTTCATAGCAGATCATATGACAGCATCACAACTTCACGGCAGTGCGTACGACAACCTCACAACCTTACAAAAACATCACAACCTTATAGCATACCTTGAGATTAAGAAAGACCTTAAGAGAATACCTTAGACCTCTATTTCACACTCTAAATACACCCCAACACTTTGAGAGCACCTAAGACTTGATCTCTTCATTGGTTACACTAAAAATGCTAAATTCTATCTTGTATTTATAGTAATTTTGTCCCCAAAAATTAGTTGAGCGACCTCAATTTTCTGGTTGGGTTGTCAAACAGAAAAAACTCATATCTCCTCATTCCTAGAGAGTTGTAGGGACTTCCATATATAGTTGGAAAGGTATAAGAATAATATTTGCAACCATGTAACTTTTTCTTCCATTTGAGTTAGTTATATAGGGTAAACATTCCCTCAAATATAGGGTATCCAAATTGACCACAAATAATACTTTCAACAATCTCCATCTTGCAATATTTATCTTTGAAATATGTAGGATTCTTCACTTGAATTTAGGGGATTCTTACTTGGTTTTAGGGATTATTCAAGACTCCTTAAAGGATCCATTTGTGTACAACTCAAAGTGGGCATGTGGAAACAACCACATGTTATCTCATCCCGTGCGGGCCATGCTTAAAAGTTATGCCATAAAGGGACCACTTTGAAGTTATATACACTTATGTCAAGGATCCTTCAAGGCACTTCAAGGCTTCTTCAAGTGGACACGCCATTATTTCTTTAGGGGCTTCTTCAATTTGCTTTGTCATTGAATTTTCCTCATTGCTTGACTATTGCATGTTGGCTTCTCAAGGCTTCATCAACATGTCTTCAAGGATTCTTCCCTTAGCTTCATGGATTCAAAGTTTCTTTACTTGGCTTCATGGCTTCAAGGCTTCTCCATTTGGCTTCATGGATTCAATACTCAAACAATATCAAGGCTTCTTTACTTGGATTCAAGGATTCTTTACTTGGCTTCATGACTTCAATACTCAAACAATCTCCCTTTTTCACTGCAACATCATCATCATCACTGTAATGTGCCCATCCCCTAGCTAGGTAATGTCACTACTAAAATGACGCCATAAAATTTATGATACTAAATATAAATGCGGAAATAACCAACAGCATGACATTCATACACTCGAAATTGTCTATGTTAGTTAGATACAAAAATATGATTGCTCAATTGTGCATAGAAACAAATAAATAACATACAACAACATCCCACCACATAGACAGGGATTTAAATGCATCATTCTTCACAGCAATCAATAATATCCAGATATAATTAAGAGTAAATTGCACAGTGAATATATCAGCAGCTAACATGGACAAAAACAACACATGAGAACGCGTATCTTAGTGAAATGTGAAACCAAATGCATAGGATGGAAGTTGCTCCTAATGGTATCCTTTTTTCCATTTCTCAAGAGAAAGACACCCCCGATCTAGGGCTATGAGTCCAAAAGAAATGGAGGTCCCTAAGGTTGGCTAATTTCCCCCTTTCAACAGTTTAACTCTCAGCTAATTCCATTCCACCAACACTCTTCCCCTCAACCTGCACAACCCAAGGGATGGAATCCCCCTTCACTACTCACAGTCCCTCAAGCCTTTCCACTCCCCTCTAGGGCTTCCAACACAGGTTGGACAGGAATTCTACTTGTTGGGACTTCAAGAATTCTACAGTTGTAATACAAATTCTCCTAGCAGCCAAAATGCATGCTTCTTTGACGAATTACCAACATCTCGACACTCCCATACACACAACCTCTTTATCCATGAAATTAAATATCTAATAAGTATCCAAACATGTCCACAACATCTTCCTTCAAGCTCCCACACTCAGAACTCCATTGTTGTCCAGAAAACTCCATGTAAAAATAGCTCTCTATGTTAAAATGTGAATGTGCAAAATTTGGTCTCCTACCCATACAATTTCCTCTCTTTCTCTTGCTTTATTGACTTTCACTTTTCCCCAAGATGATTGTACTCAGCCCCCATGATTTCAAAAACTATGGGAAGTGAATCTCACACCAACCCTCTTACATGAATTCAATGATTGGGCTTTAGAACACTCAACAACTAATGGAAGGTTTATGGCAAGGATAATTTAGAGAAAAATAGGAAATGGGTTTTGGTTTAATAGATATGGGTAACTCTCCCACTTGGAGCCCTACCCTCTCTTGTGGATATGTATCCCCCAAATCTCCATCTGTGTCTTTTTGCAGTTGTTGATACATTTTATTTATTTACATTCAAGTTACATCGCTTTGGCTCTCAGTCATATGCTATATTTACAATATACATCACTTTGTCTCTCGGTCATATATGACATATAAAATATATGTATATATATATATATATATATATATATATTACTAGTTCATGGTTTGAAAACAGGGATGTTACATTCCTCTCCCCCTATAAATTGCACTCTCCTCAGTGCACATAACCATACAGTTTACACATTGACATATTTAAAAGCATTACATCAAAATACTTGATAATTCTGCAACTTAATGACTCATACAACAATTCCCACCAACAACTCCCCTTTCCCCTCAACCCACACATCGGTTGGACAAGAAATTTCATAGTTGTGGTTCCAAAAACTTCAACTGCCAAAATGGAGTTTTCATTCACTTATGTACAAATGTATATTCAATTTTCCTCAACATTTTCAAAAATT
>ML792318.1:209090-225959 GCA_009831015.1 Picea engelmannii | reverse complement strand
GACTCATAGAAAATTACAAGTCCATTTTGCATAAGGACTCCATCGAGCCCTTCCTTGCATGCATCTGTTTATACAACAAAATCCTCATTTGGATATACAACTTTTAAAATAGGGGAAATTGCTAGGAAATCCTTTAAGTGCTATAAATTATCTTCACACTTGGAACTCCTCTCAAACTTTACTCCTTTATTTTTCAAAGATATTATTGGGTGTGCACTTTTGGATAATCCCGCAATGAATCTCCAGTAGTAATTAGCTAGACCCATAAATGATATAACCTCCTAAATTTGTGTTGGCACTGGCCAACTCTTGATTGCTTCAATATTTTTTATATCCATTTCTATGCCATCTTCTGAAATGATGTGACCCAAATAATGAATATGCTTTTGATAGAAAGTGCATTTATTTAATTTGGCATACAATTAGTGTTCTCTTAACACTTGTAGCACCATCCTCAAATGTCACTCATGCTCTTATTCTATCTTGGAATAGATAATAATACAATTACAAAATTATCCAGGAAATATATGAACACCCCATTCATCAGACACATATATGTAGCCGGTGAATTTTTCAATCCAAAAGCACCACCACAAATTCATAGTGCCCATACCTTATCCTAAAGGTTGTTTTCTTAGTGTGTTCTTCTTTGATTCTCGCTTGATGATATCTTGACCTCAAGTCAATCTTGGAGAATATTTGTTCTCCCTTTAGCTGATCAAAGAGATCATTAATCCTTGCAAAAAGCATATTTATTCTTGATTGTAACCTTGTTCGATTGTCTAAAGTCAATACATAACCTCAGCATTTTGTCTTTCTTATTGAAAAAAATAATTGGGGTGCCCCAAGGAGAAACACTTGGGCGTATGTACCATTTCTTTAACAATTCTTCTAGTTGCATTTGCAAATCTTTTAACTCTAGCATGCTCGTTATGTGAGGAGTCTTAGATACTAGGGAAGCTCTAGGCATTAAGTCAATTGAGAACTCTATATCCCTCTTTGGTGGCAATCCTGACAAATCCTCAAACACATCTTCATAATCTTTCAATACTAGATAATCTTCAATACTTGGCAACTTATCCTTCATTGTCTCTTCTGAATGGGATTCATATATCTGACACCCTTTTCTAAAACTTATTTTCAGCTGCAATGTTGAAATATCTTGGAAAAATATAGGCCTTGGAATACCTTGCACTGTCCTTGAATTACATTACTCATCAAGAGATGTGAACACCTTGTTGTAACAATCTGAAATAGCACGATGATTTTCTAGCCAATCCATACCAATCCAGTGTTGATGTTTTGGTAGCTACATGAGGTATTAACCTCCACATGTAACATATGACTTAGAATAGAATATTTTGGAAGCAAGTGAACCATTAAACAGATGTGTGGAAACCTTAGAAGAAAATTCGACCTAGCAGAATAAATAATATTAGAATATTATCTTCCAAAAATACAAGTCGGCTCCACATGAAAAAGATAAACAGAAAATATAATTACCAAAAAGTCAAGTCGGCCCAGCCAGAAAATTCATTGGATAGTTTAATATTCTCTAACTCATATTTTTTTCAAGAAATCATATTGTCTTAAGTATAGGGGATGTGTTGAAGAGAATACTTGTCATCTTGAGTGAAGGAGACTCAGAAGAAAAACAACAAAACTCATTCTTGAAGATAAGACTCCAGGTTCCAGGTTTGATTGATCAAATTAATAAGTTTCCAATTTTCACATATCAAGTATGATAATTGCTACATTACTAGTTGTGACAACAATCCTTGAAAGGTTCTATTACTGCTAGATATAGTGAATACTTGGAAGCATGTGAGTACTATTGATATAAATGCTTATTGTACTTGGTCACAAGATGAACTAACATCTCCTCTAGGAGATACTTCTTGTTTTTCTTCCAGGTAAGTCACCTTGGTAATAATATGATGATTACTATGAGATTTCCTTTTTATTCTTGTTGGCATAGATATGTTCTTATGAAAATGCTATTATACTTTTTGTTCTTGTTTTCTTGTTTACCATGGAGGAATAATTGATCAAAACACTAGAAGAGTGTTGTTCCTATTTCTTATTATTGTATTTTTATTTTGGTTCTTGTTCCAGGCAGGTCACAAGCAATAGCTCTAAGAAGGAGCTACTATGATTATTGTTTTCGTTCTTGTTTTTATTATTATAAGAGTATTATTCTTGTCTACTATTTTTCCCTTTGTTGTCCTTGTTCTAGGAAGGTCACAGGTGATAAATATGAGGGAAGATATAGTGACGGTTGCAGAAGACAACATATTAGATGGTATCTAGTTTGAGACATGGAGCAGACTATCTAGATAAGAAGTTGTATACACAATTGTATACATCCATGTACCAAAGAAGAAGAATACGAAGAAGGGTACTTTCGAGAGATACATAGTATATCATATGGATATTTATTGTAAGGAGAAGAAGGCTCCAAAGATGATCGAAAAAATCCATCTAGTGCAGTTGATCACTCTTCAAATCATCAGGAAGAGTTAGTAGAGCTAGAAGGGCCTACCCAGAATTCTTGCAGTAACCAAGAAGAGACCATCGTGATCACATGAAACTTTGTAGGATGCAACATTGATAAGACATATCATGAGGAGTAGATGGATCATAATATTATACTGACTCAAAGGGATTCAAGCTTCATGGGGAGAATGGAGACTTAGATATTTTCATATTCAGGTGGAAGAGAGGGACATCTTCCAGAACTGATAGACAAATGCCATGGGTTGAGAAGGATAGATTAAAGATTTAGAGGCTTCAAGGAGATATGAGATCTTATGGGAAGATTCCCTTGATTTAGTAGACTTTTCTACAATGACTGAGGAGGAAGCCAGTCAGAAGGATTGGGATATGTATCTTTTCCTTGGTTCTGAGACCAGAAGGGAAGTCAGTGGTGGCTTCCAAGTTTATCTACAAGATCAAGCATGTTATAGATAAATAGCCTAGAGATGTAAAAATCCTTATTTTTTCCTAAAGGATTCTCCCAGCAAGAGGGAGAAGACTATGATGAGACACTTTCTCCAATATATTGCTACCAATGAATAGGTAGCAGATATGTTGACTAAGCCTTTGTCAGGGACAAGATTGGAGTGAACCAAATGTTTTTCTCCAATAGTGAGAATTGATATATTCCTCGGTAACAGGAAGTGATGTGATCCCTAATAGTGGTAGATACCCCAATGCAGGTTGGTTTTCTACTCCAGCGCAGGAAGGTATGCTACCCTAGCATAGGTTGGTATTCTACTCCAACGCAGGTCAGTATGCTACCCCAACACAGGTTGGTATGATACTCCAACACAAGCTAGTATGTTACCCCAATGCAGGTTGGTATGCTACTCCAATGCAGGATGGTATGTTACCCCAACGTAGGTTGGTATGCTACTCCAATGTAGGCTGGTATGTTACCGCATCACAGGTTGGTATGCTACTCCAACACAAGATGGTATGTTACCCCAGTGCAGGTTGGTATGTTACTCCAACGTAGGTTGGTATGTTACCCCAACATAGGTTGGTATGCTACTCCAATGTAGGTTGGTATGTTACCCCAGCACAGGTTAGTATGCTAGTCCAAAGCAGGATGGTATGTTACCCCAATGTAGGTTGGTATGCTATCCAACACAGGCTGGTATGTTACCCCAAAATAGGTTGGTATGCTACTCAGACAAAGGTTGGTACACTACTCCAGTGAAAGTGCATAACTTCTTATGATGAATGGATACATGAAATTAAACAATACGATGGTCGAGGTGTGAATAAGCACAGAAGCAGTGATGATGATCATTCCAAGAGGAATACCTTCCTCATTCAGAGGAAGTGTTAATTTTTTTAGTTAGATTATATGTGAGTTGACGAGTTACTAGTTATGTATGAACTATATGTCAACTTGTAGTGTTGGAAATGATTCCCAGTTAGAGTGTCAATCAGTAGCATCAGAGGTTACTAGTTGGAGGGCCAACTAGTAGTGTTGGAGGTGTTTTCCAGCTAGATGGATAATGTGCGGATATGATGGTTATACTTGATCTGTTTGATCAGATGATAGCATGTGTGGCTATGGTGATGCTACATGTAGGTTGGTATGTAAGACCATGTGAGTCTTTCCCATGCCATGTGATATGGATGGATGTGTTTGATACCACTACATGAATAACATATTAGTTAATACCTCCCTAGATAAGAGGGAGTGTTGATGTTTTGGTAGTTGCAGGAGGTATTAACCTCTGCATGTAACATATGACTTAGAATAGAATATTCTGAAAGAAATTGAACCATTAAATAGTTGTGTGGAAACCTTAGAATACAAGTCGACCTAGAAGAATAAATAATATTAGAATATTATCTTCTAGAAATACAAGTTGGATCCATAGGAAAAATATAAACAGAAAATATAAATACCAGAAAGTCAGGTCGGCCCAGCTAGAAAAGTCATTGGACAATTTAATATAAATAGAGGACTTTTTAGCTCATTTGGATACTTAATTAGAGCGCAATTCTTGTGAAGAGTTGCATTTGCAACTACAACTATAGCTGCAAGGAGGAATAAGGGTGTATGGTCATCTCTTGGTCTTTGTCTCTCTCTAGTGTTATTAAGTGATTATCTTGGCGATTCTCTTGGTGATTCTCTTGGTGAAACTCTTTGTAACATCCCCAACATCCAATTGGGATATGTCACATATAATTTATCAATTGTATACAAATCAAAACATATACACACAGAAACACTTGCGGAAATTTATATATAAAACTTAAAATAGACAAATACATTTTGCAAATGCACAAATTCATATAGAATAATAATAATAATACACATGCAACACAACAGGAAAAAATCCATAAAATAAATGCATACATAATAATGCAGCATGTAATTTAACACAAATTGGACACTTGTCTTGGTAAAAATATCACCAACTGCATGCAATCCTTCCACGAACCTCCCAGCCTTAGACCACATTGCTCATCACTCTCAGTAGTGGGTCACCCCTGAGTTGGGACTAAACTCCACCCGGGTAAAGGAATTCCTAACCAGGATAATGTATCTCAGACAACAGGAAATACTTTATCATAGGTGCCAACTCAAACTAACATCCTATAGTGCCCCTTCTCTGCTCAACATTCCTTCGGTTTCCCCACTTCCTTTCTGGGCTTCCGCAACAGGTCAGACATGAAGTCTCAGAGACCTGTAGCTACAGTTTATCACCTTCAGGAATAAATTCCCATAAATTCTCTCACCTCAAGAGATTTTCTCATGGGCCTGAAAACCCGCCTCTTCAATCTCCCACGGGCCTGATAACTTGCTTCTTCGATCCATCTCCTAAGATAACTAGGCACATGTATGGATACGAGTATAGATACTGGTACAGGTATGGGCATGGGTACAGATACAGGTACAGATATGGTACTAATTTGGGTACGATACAGGTACAATGATAGTAACAAAATGGCATGGTAGATAGTTGAATGAGTCTCTCCATGATGATGGAATCTCCCAGAAAATGAACCAAGTCCAAATTATATGTATGCATGTTCCCAACTTAACACTTGTCATGTTGAGAACTACTTTGGCTCACTTGTCCCCATCCTTAGAACTTAGGATAAAATAATTATCCATACTTCAAAATTTAAGGAATATTAATATAATATTCTTTGTTGGCTTAAGATCCCTAGCTTAGCCCCTTATCCTTAACTTTTATCCCTCCCCCATTTCCCTAACTAGTGGATTTTATTCCCCCATACTCTTTTATCGTGGTCGGTCTACACACAAGGATGTATTATTTTAATGATAAGACATATACAAAAATAGGATCACTTCCCTTTAGCATCTAGGCTCTCTGGCCTAATTCAACACATAAGCCTCCTAGTTTATACTAATTGGCTCACCAACCTATAAAACACAACATATACATAAAGGCTTTGTGTCCTCAAAATTACACGCACTTAAGTTTGTTGTGTGTGGTATCCTGGAATGTGCACACTTCATCATTTTAGTGTGTAGTACATGTGCGCACTATACCATGAAAGTTGCATGCAAAATGATATCAAACAGCTCACCAGCTTAAGTACATTTGTATTTACATTTACAGTTGGGGTTCGGCCTAGGGGTATTACAGTCTTGGTGATATTCTTGCTAAGTATGGTGCAAGGTTGAGAGAGTAGTGTAGTTGTAGCTACTGCAATTGTCTATGACACTTATTCTATGGATATGGAGACTCTCTCTCTTGTGCGCTACCATTGGAGAAGGATCACTCTACTTGTCTTGAGTTGTTGTTGCAGTTACCAGCTAGTGTTTATCTATTGGTTCTAGAGTATGATTTATGGAATTATTCTAAGTAAAGGTCAGTGTTCTCGGGGATGGCATATGTGAATTCCTATGGTTGGGTGACAATAATGTGGCATTGTCTATGGTTAAATGAGCGTACCAAAATTTCAACATCAAGCAGTCATAAGACCCAAGTGATATGATGTTCAAATATTTCTTAGTGTTAGTTACATTCATATTTATAGGGCATTATTTAACAAGATCATTAATTCTTCTCTTGGTACCAGTAGCTAGCTTAACTAACCAAGACTTTTCATGCTCACATTTCTTCAATTTGAATATTTCAATTAGCTTTGGATCTATATAGCTATGACTAGCTCTAGAATAATTTAAAATGGCTATGCGATGATTATCAATCTTACCTTCCACTTCGATCATGTGGGATTGATAGTTTTGTTGTCTATTTTCCAAGGTTGCATAGATACTTGGAATGATTTTTCCCATGTCCTATATCGTCTCCTCTTGCTTGATGCTCTGCAAATTCTTCATATTATCTCCTAGGTGAGGACAATATTTATACATGTGATCTCCTTCACATCCCAACACTTCATGGGCTGATGTCTTGGCCTCTTTCCCAAGCACTCTTGATCACCTTGAGAGGGTTTCCCTTGTTGGTATGATTGATGTCTATTCCTTATGAAAGGTGGCTTGAATCATTTCTTCCTTTGATCCATTTTTCCTTTCTTCTTGTCATCCCAAGCCTTTTGGAAAGTTGGCCTTCCTCATTTTCTCTCATACAAATACTTAGCCTTCCTTATGGATTCCTCTAAATTATTTGTCTCATCAAACTGAATTTTATCCTTATAAAGGATGGAAGTACACTCAAGAACATATGAATTTTGACTTTCTCATCTTTGATGAAGCTCACATACCTGATAATTTCCAAGAAATTTCTCTCATATTCATCCATGGTCATGTTCCCAAGTTTGAGTTCAAAGAAATCTATCATCTTCTTGTCGTAATATCATTCTGAAAAGTACTATTGTTAAAAGTATTTCTTGAATTGCTTCCAAGAAATTATCTTCTCATCAAGGTTCTTAACCTGCTTCAGTCAGTCCCACCGTATAGTGCCTTCCCTTGAAGGTGTTAGGATACAATTTTGGCTTCTACATTTGATGAGTAGTTATGCAAGTGGAAATATTTTAGCATTCCCAACAACCATGCTTCTACATATTCACCTTTTTTGTTTTTCTCTATAAAATAATGGTGGCTTGATTTTCCTCAATTCACCTTGCAAGATATCTGACCCATGTCTCCTTCTCTGATGCTTGACAGGAGATATACTTGGGTTATTTTCTAACCTTGATCGTGCATATGTTTTTTTGGTCGAGTGTCCTAGGGAATGGTGATTTTGATGTATGTTAATACTCCTTGATCATCTAGATCCTCCATGATCATCCCTCTTATCATGAGAACTAGACACCTCCACTTCCTTGGCACTAGCTTCTTGCCTTGTGACTAAATCTTTGTTGAACTTATTATGTAGCATATCTAGGCTTTAAATTATCTCTTCTTGATCCTTCATGATCCTCTCATTATCGGCCCTATATCTCTGTACTTTTTTTTGCAAGATTCTCATAGTTACATGCTCATGCATGTCTCTTCTTCCATTAAACCCAGTCTTAGCATTACCCATGTTGATGTGCAGACCTATAAATTAGTATTCATGTCTGAAAGACCCTCGAGCATCCTCCATATCTATAATTCTCATGTAGGAACTAAATTTTTCTTTTATATATCTCTAATTTTGTAAGAATGTGCACGCAATATTTACTGTTAGAATTAATCATATTGCAAAATATTTATTAATTAGATTACAGGTTATTATTCATTTTAAATTATGAAAAATATTAATTCACTAATCCCAAGTATTATTCCTTAAATCAATTCCTCTCTGAAACATCTTTCCAACGGCTATACTCATGCCTCAGTCTGAGTTCTAAGTGAAAAGTTACAACATCCACATGTTGCAATTTCGACTCATTTACTACTACAACAATTTCTTTTATCACTTTCTGAGAAAATATGACACCCAATTTAAAAAATTTGGTTTACAGATGTATTTTAATCCTCAATACCTTTCCAACGACTATTCATTTTCTCAAATCCAAGCTCTAAGATTAAAGTTATGGTCTGGAAAAGTTTTGACTATTTTACCCAATTTATCCTTGTATGCTACAGGTGCCTTCTTTCACTCCCAACACATTTTTCAAGTACCCATAACCAAGATCGGATTTCACTACTAGATTCTATGGGTCATAATATTTCCATAAACTCCTCTTGTGCCCCAAATGGACTCCTGAGCATGGAGTTATTCCTTTTGGAATTAAATTTAGTGTCAAAATTTCACCCTTACTGTTTTGGTTGTAACTTTCTCATACGAGCTCTATTTTTCAAACTGTTTAGCTCATTCGATAGCTCTCTCCAAGTTATTGTTTATGATATGTAGAGATAAATTTTACCTTGGTACACTTTTTTCACTTTACCTTGGTACGCCTTGTTCTCATGGGTTTTGATTTGTTAAAAACGTCGTTTAGGGTCTCAAAATCGGCCCACAAGTTCGTGAGCTTCAAAAAATCAAAAATTTCTTAAAAAATTGATTGTTTTACTACTATAACAACCTTTTTAATCTGATTCATCCATTTCAAATTGCATGAAATATGATTTTTTTATCCAATCTCCATCGACAATCCGCGATCAATGATTTCTTTTGTGAAATCTAACTTTCATATTGTTTTCCTCGACCCTCGATAATCACAAATCTCGTTGATCCCTAACCTTATCTTGCGTAAACAAACGTGGAACACGAATCTCATCAATCCCCTACCATCAGTGATTGGCCATCGGCGAATTCCTTTGGAAACATTCATATTACCAATTCTTTGAACTCCGACCATCGGCGATCAACCACCCCTTTGTTGACATGGCGATTATGATGAAGTGGCATGACACGTAGTCATCGACATGGCATGACACATCATCCTCATATGTTAACTTGGCTGACATGGAATGACATGTGGATGTCAATGTGACATGAAACATGGATGATGATGTCGTCATCCTCTTTTCCCTTATTGGCCATCATCCACTTCCCTTGGAAGGTTTAAAACACTTTGTTAAATCTGTCGATGCCTGATCATCGGCGATCGACGATATGAGGTTTATTTCGATCGAATGAAACTCTCATTAAATTCTGTTGATCCACGATTTTCAACCATTGACGGGTTTTCTTGGTGAATTTTGACACTTAGAAAAAAATTTATCATCATATTATGATCCCTGGCCATCGACAATCCTCTCTCGACACGTGAAACCTTCACTAAATCCTGTCAATCCCCAACCAACAACCATCGACGAATTTCATTGGTGAACCTAGACACTTATAAATTTTGGCCAAAATCTATCGATCCCTGACCATCGGTCATTGAAAATCAAAGAATTATTTTGAATGAACTCAACTCTTCACCAAACTCGCCAATTCGACCATCGACCATCGGTGAGTTTAGATAGCGAACATCAAACCCTCTATAAATCTCGTTGATGTGACCATTGGTCGTCAGTGAAGTCCTTCGATGAACTCTAACACTTAGAAAAAAAAATTGATCACAATCAAGGTGAATCTAGGTCAACGATCTATTATCGAAAATTATCTTAGTTGCCAGTTCTAGTCCATATCCTCAATGGTCGAAACGAACACAGGTCGTCGATCTAGTCCATTTCAAAAACCTCTGAAATGGATCTTGATCATTGATTTGATCAACCTTTCAAAATGGTTGAACCTTATGGATTTTTGAATTTATCATGATGAATCTCAGTCATCGATCTCAAGATAAAAAGAGATCTCGGTCATCAATTCACCAAACTGCCTGTAACTCTACAACAACTATTAAAACTTAAAATTTGACCATTCCAAGTCAAATTCAGTACTACAACTTACATTTTAACTTCGTTAAATTATCTTAAATAGTTATGATTCATTCTAACATGAATCTTGACCAAGAATTTGGGAATTTAACTCTGATTTTCTCCCCAATTTTCCCCAAATTCGTACAGACCAAAGTATGCAACAATGAATTTACTCAAATTTGCACTAGTTATTGGCCCATATAGGTCTAGTGTTGAACGAGACACTCTAATACCACTCTGTAATGTACCCAATCCCTAGATGGGTCACGTCACTACTAAAATGACTCCATAAAATTTCTGATAATAAAGATAAATGTGGAAAGAACCAACATCGTGACATTCATACACTTGAAACTGTCTATGCTAGTTAAATACGAAAATATAATTTCTCAACTATGCATAGAAAAAACTAAATAACATACAGCAACATCCCACCACATAGACAAGGATTTAAATGCATTATTCTTCTCACAATAAGAAATAATATCCAAATATAATTAAGAGTAAATTGCCAACAAATATATCAGCAGCTAACATGGATATAAATAGCACATGAGAACACTTATTTTAATAAAAAGTGAAACTCATTGCAGAGGAAAAACATTCCTCCCAACCATAGCCTTGTTTTTCTAGTTCTCAACAAAAATACACCCTCAAGTTGGGGCTATGAATCCACAAGAGACGAAGGTCCCTAAGGCTAGCTAATGTCCCCCTTTCAGCAGTTAAACTCTCAGCTAATCCCATTCCACCGACACTCTTCCCCTCAAACTACACAACCCAAGGGATGGAATCCCCCTTCACTGCTCACAGTCCCTCAGGCATTTCCACTCCCCTCTAGGGATTCCAACAAAGGTTGGACAGGAATTCTACTTGTTGGGACTTCAAGAATTCTATAGTTGTAATACAAATTCTCCTAGCAGCCAAAACACCTGCTTCTTTGATGAATTCTAAACAGCTCGTCACTCCCAAGCACATAGCCTCTTTCTCCATGAAATTACAACTCCAATTAGCACCCAAACATGTCCACAACAACTTCCTTCAATCTCCCACACTCAAAACTCCATTGTTGGCCAAAAAACTCCATGTAAAAACAACTCTCTATGCAAAATCTAGTCTCCTACCCATACAAATTTCCTCTCTTTCTCTTGCTTGCTTGACTTTAACTCTACCCCAAGATGATTTTAATCATCCCCCGTGCTCTCAATAATGATGGGAAGTTACTCTCGCACCAACCCTCTTACATGAATTCAATGATTGGGCTCTAGAACACTCAACAACTAATGGAAGTTCATGGCAAGGATAATTTAGAGAAAAATAGGAAATGTGTTTTGGTTTAATAGATATGGGTAACTCTACCCCTTGGACCCCTATCCTCTCTTGTGGATACTTAGCCTTGAAATCGTCATCCATGTCCATATGGCGATACATTCTATTCATTTACATTCAAATTGCATCATTTACATATTACATCACTTTGGCTCTCAGCCATATTCTATATTTACAATATACATCATGTTGGCTCTCGACCATATGTTATATTTACAATATACATCACTTTGGATCTCGGCCATATATGACATCTAAAATATATATATTGCTAGTTTGGGGTTTGAAAACAGGGATGTTACAATCATTGCTCCATCCTTATCATTACTTCCACATCATCATCATCACTGCCACTTTGACATAAATGACAACATTTTCTCGATAATATCCCCCTTTGTCATTGATGGAAACACCTTCTTCCTTTTGCAGTGATGCATTCTCACTCTATCCATCACTTTGTTTCTCTGCCTCTTTGAAATCAATGGTAAAGGGCTCATTTTTTCTTATCATGTGATTCCCCCTGTCACCAACTGTTTATTTCTCTCCCCTTTGACATACAAGATAAATAGTTGTTCCCCCTCTAGAATTTCATTATTATATTTATTATTCTATTGATCTTCACATCTTCATGCTTTCATCCATTGTCATTTAACTAATTTGATTGCTCCCTCTATGATCAATGGTTCCATATTTTGACTATAATGCTATCTTTGTGAGCATCTTTCCTTTTCAACAACACTCCCCCTTTGATAGTGTCGACTCCCCCTTAGACTGGACCATTTATTGAAGCTTTATGAATTATCTCCCCTTTTGCTCCTGTATGATTTACCAAGCCACTATATTCTTCTTTGTACAATCCTCTATTTTCCTTTCTTTGGTCTTCTTTTCCTGCCACTTAGAATCCCCCTCAACATTATCCACGATACTCAGTGGAAGTATGTAAGCCAAAATGTTTAGAATAATGTATAATGTTTCTCTATTATAGGATCATCATTTGTAATCATGACATATTCCTCTTTACTTGTATATGTATCATTGTTACTTGTAACACCCCGGGTTTTGAACTCCCATATTAAATAATGTATTGTTACATTGTTGAGAGGCCAGAGTTCCCAAACAATTATTAAAAGGCTAGTGTGCCTAAGAAATGTAATGTTTTTATCATTATTAATAATAAATACATAGTTGGTTGCTAGACGAACAAGGAATAGAGTTATATAGGGCTATGATTCCACAAGAGAGGGGGCTAAGGGGATAAGTGCTTATTTATTTTATATTACCCATTTTGTGTGTAATGGGGGGGGTGGAATTAGTTACATGAGATCTTGGGGGAAGACCAAGAGGTTCTTGATCCCCACAAATTACAAAAACTTGTCCCTGGTTTGTACGAGGGGTTGGTTGGTTTGTTCTTTCGTTCATTCTCCCATTGGAAAATACTCTCATTCACATTCCCCATTATGGTGTTGTTGCTAGTCACCTCATGTGCTCATTTACCCATTATGGTCACTATTCATCCTCTCTCGTGGAGTCTACACTCCTTCCATCTCTTCATTCACTCATATTTCCTCACTTCAGTGTCTTGTCTTGGGAAAGGAATATGAGATGCTAAAGAGAAGCCATGGTTTTGTGGGTTGTAGAGATTGTTGGTGTAGTCAAGCCATGATATGAGGCCTACATGTCTGATATGCTTGGCCTGTGACCATCTTTGATCACAACTACAAGTCCTGAGATTCCCAGCATGGAGATTCTGGACCAGCTGCATTGGAGCCCTAAATGGAGAGGGACTTCCTAAGGGACTCCTTGGAAGAGAAAGGTGGAGGTATATTCTCTTGGGTGGTGCAAGTTGGGTAGAAGAGATTTTGATACTTGGATTGTTGTCAATGTTGGAGAAGCTTGTGAGAGCTTGACTATTGAATGGTTTGGGAAGCCAAGTAACACTCTGGAACCGTCTTTGTGGATTCATAGCCCTGGCTTGGGGTGACATTTTTGTTGATACTTGGAACAACAGTGTCTACGGTTGGTTGGAACATCCTTGGTCTACAGCCAGTTGGTGTCTTCTTTATAAAATATAAGTGCTCTCTATTATGGTATTAATTACCTGTGTATGAATTATTTTGTTGTGTACTTAATAATTGTTGAATTTGATATGATTAGAATATACATGATTGTTGTTTATTATTGTGCATGTCGTATGCTTCATTGTTTATATGCTTAGATTAAATCTTGATCAATGCATGTGAATCTTTCATGCATTCCCTATTAGGAAAAACAAGACCAAGGATCGAATTAGTCCGGAGAAGGGACTTGTAGCTAACATGCCCAGCCTGTGGTTGGATGGGTGTGTTACATTACTCATCTTTGCAACTCCTATGGGTATTTCCTATGATAATTCTCCATTGGCCTGTTCTTCTTGTTTTTTTTTTCTTCTCCAAAACCTCTTATATTTGATATGAAAAAATTATTTCATAGAAGACTCCATCATGCTTCTATAATCTCGAGCTATGTTTCCATAGTTATGGAATTTGTAGCATTCAACATTATTGTAGATACATCTATTCCTTACTTGAGTATTTCTTTCATAAGCTTTGTAGTCTACAGCCTTATGTCCAAAATTGTTGCAAGAAAAACAATAACCAGGAAAGAAAATTTGATACCTGGGAGCAAAGGATCTTCTTTTAAATGGAGATCTTTGAGATGATTTATTTTCATTTCGTGATTGATCATGGTCTTTTACTCTGCCATTGGAATCCTTTGAGCCATTTTTATGACTTTTAGGTCTTTCTTCAGTATTTCTTGGTAGTTTGGAACTCGTTTCTTCTTCAATGTGTTTTTGCTTGTGGTCATAACCAATACATGTCTTATCACTGGGATATCTTTGTTGATTGAGGATGTCTTCTAAGGATGATAAACTCTTCTCAAACTTCAAGTTTGTGGCAATTGTTATTTTCACTTCTTCTCTTAGAGAAACAATTTCAAGTTCTTTTGCTTGATATATTTCTTCCTTCTCTTTTAGTTGATTGTTTAGGACTTCTTCAGTTTTCTTGTCCTCTTCTATTTGAATCATATCATTTTTCAGATTTTTTCTTAGTTGGGTATCTTTCTCTTCTAATTTATTCTTTAATTTTTCTTCAGTCTTCTTAGCCACTTCTAATTGTTTGTTTAAAATAATGACAATATTTCCAGTCTCACTTAGCTTCTCTTCTAGCAATGTATTCTTTTCTTGATACCTCTGTGGTTGTTCCACTAGAATTTTTTTCTTCTCCCTTGCATTCCTCAAATCATCTAGAGAAATAATCAGTTCCCCTTTAGGGTCTACTTTAGCTTCTACTTCTCTTCAATCTTTCTTGGTAGTTTAAGACCCAAATGCTCAAAATATCATTAAATAACATAATTACACACCATGTACAGAATGTAAACGTGGAGCACAACTCCAAGATAGATAAGCTACACGATAACTCCTTAAAGAATAGGGTAACCCGATCCAAATAACCAAATACCATTCATACTTCACAATTGACCTCGCCCAATAATGAATACATGATATCTATGTATACCTATTCACACTTGCACATGAGGCCCCTTTATCACTAGGTCAACCCTATTACATATGTATTTACACACTACATCTACATTTAGGCTCTTACATTCCCCACCTTGGGGTCATATCATATACATTTATCCATATATATGCCCCTCCTTGGGTCATAACATAGTACCCTCCTTCAAAAAGATTTGTCCTCAAATCTTTGCATTTAAAGGCTTCACATGTGATGAAACCAAGTAATATGATTTTCTTATGTTCCTACTTTCTTCATTCCATTGTTGATGATCTATCCATCTAAAATCAATTATTTTCAGTCTTAATCCTTGGTGTCTAGTTGTTGCATAATTTTATTTCCATTGATTCCATTTATTTTTGTTGAAGCTTCTCCAATTGTAGTGGTTGTTGGTCTCTAATAATAGCTTGTTGAAGAATATTTTAGTGATTCCTTGTTCCATGAATATTGACAAGTATTCCATATTCTTCCTTCATAATGTTGATATCATCCTTCTTGTCTTCCTTGAAATGTTTCTTGGTAATGAGGGTGTCAATACAGTTTCACATTTGACGGTTTTTCTTCACTCTTCACATATGTTTCATCTATATTCTTTTTAAAGACAATGGCATCCTCAATCATATTTTCTTGGTCCTTGATTACTCTAGCCTTGGATATAATACCGTCATATTTGGCATGTACATACTCTAGATGGAGTTCAACCTCTTTAAGTATCTTCTTTTGACCTTCTTTAATATTGTCTTCTTTCTCCTTTTGAAGCTGCAAGGTGACCCCATCTATCAAATTCTGACGTCCTTCTTCAATTTTGGCTTTCATTTCTGACTTTACCTCATCTGTATTTAAGGATTCCTCAACCTTCTTTCCAATTTCCTCTTGCACTCTTTTGGTAAATTCTTCATCCAAGATCCTTCTTTCTTATTTATTTTGACAATTCTTATTTTCTTCTTTCAATCTCTTAACCTCATCCAATAGTTTTTTATTATGTCTTCCACTACATATCTCTTCTTCTTTCTTTTTCAAATATTCCCTTGATTCATCTTTTTCCCACTTGTCTTTGCTAGTATTTTCTTTCTTATGTTCTTAACCTCCTTAATGAGTGATTCATTAAGGGACATTATCTTATATAGATCCTCACCCTTCTTAATATCTTCCTTTGCTTCTTTTAATTCATCTTGAATTCTATACATTTCCTCCATTTTTGTATCCCTAACCCATTTATCTGAGAATGTTTTTTCAAATTCTTCTCATGTGGAGTGGAGTCTAGTATCTTCATCAAGGCTTCTCCACCACTTATGATCTCCACCAAAAAAATAAAAATATGCCCCACAAGGACTTACACCAATCCTCATGCAATGTTCCTTCGCCATCCTCAACCATTCCATGGGACTGATTTCATCTTTATCTTCATCTCCACTAAAGTTAGGTATTGTCATTGATTCTTAATTTAGGTCTAACCCTGATCCTTGAATTCAAACCTCAGTATCTTAAGGATAAATGTGTCAAATGGTTATAATCCTTGTTCCAATATGATATTATAGGTTTTATCTTTCCAACAGATTTTGAATCAGCTCAATCGGACATTCCCATAAAAAGTTATGATAGTTTTAAGTCAACATACCTTGGAAACCCTGATTTGGAGTCTTCCCTCCTTTCCAACCTTACTTCTAATGTATCTCTGCAATTTTGGCCCTTATGAGTCTGAAATTGCAACCTGTAGTACTCTGAAATTTC
>ML792318.1:175234-208990 GCA_009831015.1 Picea engelmannii | reverse complement strand
GGGGGAGTGGATTCATGAAGCCTTTACTTAATCATATTCTCTCTAGGTTTATCTCCCCTAAACAGTTTGGGTTTCTTAAGGGGGGGTAGATTCATGAAGCCATAGGCTCTGCTTAGGAGGGTATCCACACTATCAAGCTCTCTCAATATCCTGTAGTAGTTATCAAGTTGGAACTATCCAAAGATTATTACAAGGCCTCTTTGATGTATCTTCAACTTATGTTGATTCATTTAGGGTTTTATTTTCCTTTGGTAAAATGGATTAGGTTGTGTGTGTCTTATACTCTCTTTATTGTGTTGATAAATGGGTGTAACTCTTCTTTATTTGGGCTTTCTAAAGAGCTCAAGAATGGATTTTCTCTATCCCCATATCCATTCATGTTGGTGGCAGAAGGGATTAGTAGGCCGATTAAGGAGGATAAGAGACATAGGAAACTTTTGTACACTATGGTACGAGGGAGTGAATGATTAACATATCTCCCTTTTATTGATGTTGTACTTATTTTATATTTAGGTAATGATGGTCAAGGTCGGGTTTTCAAGAATCTGTTTTGTTGATATTGGTATGGAGATCAATGAGAACAAATCTTCTTTGTTCACATATTGCTTGGATGACACTCAAAATACTAGGATGGAAAATCTTTCCTTTTCAGCATATTGATATTTATGAATGGATAAAATATCTTGGTTTCACTCTAAAACCCAACAATTATAGTAAATTTGATTGGGGATGGACTTTAACAAGGATTGAAAATTGCATTCCTTTCTAGTGAAATAGGTGGTTCTTTAAGGGGGGAAGGTTGGTTCTTGTAAAATATGTATTAGAGGAAATTCCAGTATTTTGGCACACTTTATCCCACATCTTAAAGGGGGTTTTGGAAAGGATCATGAAATGTTTTTTGTAACTTTTTATGGAAAGGAAGTAGTGAGTATAATGGGTCTCACCTAGATAGATGAAATTTGATAGCTACACCTAAATATTAGGAGAGATAGGGGCTCAAAGATATTCAATTGTTTGGTCGGTTGTTATAGCGCCAATCACCACCTTTGAAGCATTGACAATATTGCTAGCCTAATCCTTGTCCCACTTACATATTATTATTCTCCATACCTCTTTGAGACCTTCCAAAAAGCAATTTTTTAGGATATGTATGTGCCCTCACTATTATTGTATTCACAAACACATGGGCCATTGAAGGGACAATCACCTACATTTCATAAAAATGATTAAAAAGATATATTTATGCTTAGTTAAATTTTGATTTATGAGTTTGGTTAGTTTCCTAACTCCTTTTAATCATACTCAACCTTATCTAACCAACTAGAGACCGCATAAAAGGAGAATTTTTCTAAGGAGAAAGGTAATGAAAAGTAATGGTTCTTTCCAAACATTAAGCAAACCTCTATTTGGATAACCCCGCCAAGTTTGTAAACCCTTATACATCCATGTTGTTGCTAGTTTGACCTGGAAACCCTTGTTCTAGACTCTTTTTTTATCACCAACTTATATTGCCATGAGTTTCCCCTTATATTATCTTTGGGCATGTGGTTGATTTTAAGTCAATACCATATTGTATATTAGGAGCAAGGGTGGAGGAACCTGGGATCTCTCTTGAAAGGGAAGTGCCGCACAAGACATGTATAAAGTTTTCACCACCTTAAATGTTGAATAAAAATTGAAAATCTTTCCTTCAAAATATGTTGTATTTGTAATGTTTTGTTTGCAATATTCTCACATATATTTTGTAGAATACTAGTTGCTAATATTTTATTGATATATTTCACTAGACTAATAGGTATTTATTAGTATAACTACCTCTTGATATAGTATTGCATCTTTAAGGTTCTTGCAGGTTGCATAGAATTTGTTGGAAAGAAGCCAAGAAACTACGACAATCAGGAACAAAATCAACCATAGGACTCTGAGTGAGTCAATATTTCTCTTCCGCCCAACAGTTAGTTATTTCTTTTGAAATAAGTTACTATATCTTTTTTGCATGTACTTTTTGTGAATTCGTTTATATACAATCATTGGTACATTTTATTATAGCTCACTAATGTAGGGGATTATCCCCAAAAGAAGAACTAGCGACCATACTAGGGATATTTCTCCAAAGTGGGCTTGTATATGGGTTTATGTCTTTGTTTACTTGATTGAAGTGTTTTTATTTTGTTTTAGACTATCATTTGTAATTATAGTGATGGCTTATAATCATTTGCGTATTTTTTCAGTTTCTCTTGTGCCTTCGTGTTGCCTTTTTCTCTCTTCTTGAGGTTTCTGGGTATATGCATGGTGTGCTAGTTATCACAGTCGCATACATATATGTGCCCAACCAGTACAAATATTCGGGTACATGCGATATGAATTCATCACAGTGATGCAGGAGCATCCTTTCCACCTCAACCATGCACCATCTATTTAGCACATCAACATGCATTCAAGAAGGGAGAGAGGCGCCAGCCCTCTCATTTTTCCTTGAATTTTAAATTCAATGTAATAAATTATTATTAAATGTTGTAAGGCTTGAGTAGAGCCAAGTCATGCCTTTGTACAGGTTGTAGTTGAAGTCGCCTTTAATGACTAGCAGTAGGTTGATCTAGATCTGATTTGGACTAGATTTTCATTTATTGTAATAAGCCTCAGTAGATAGGTGTTTTGATGGTGATTAGACACCACTAGTGTATTTTGGGGGGAAGGCTCGAGGAGCCCCTCTTTTGTAAAATCATTGTAATCAATTATTCAAATAATTCGAGGAGGAGAGGAAGAGAGAGTCGAGAGTCTTTTGCAGTCTAAGCTTGTACATATTGTAACCAAACATTTAGATATTAATAAAAAAGATCATATTTCACTGTTTATGAGCTCCTGTCTGGTGAATGTTTGTTTTGTGTTGACAATGTGTGATTATGAATACACGTTGTAGATGTATGTGATAGATTTTATCTACAGGGATAAGATAGTTCACTATCTGTCTACGAGTTTGTTGGGTTGTTTTGGGTTCTTTAGGCTAAGTTCAAGGAGTGCACAACAGAAAATTGAAAACTCTGTGAGCCAGTGCAAGGAGTGTGCGTCTGAATTTCAAATCGAATTCAGAGAAAAACGTGCCAGGAGGGAACACCAGGATAATTACAAACTCAGAGAGAAGCCTTAAGGTTACTGAACACCTTGGAGGAGAAACTATGCAGAGAAGGAACAGAAGACAGATTTTTTGTGCAAGGAGTGCACAAGAGAAATATGTGTCGAGTTTAGAGAGGAGAGTGTCAAGAAGGACACCCCAAAGTTACTAAATACTCTGGAAATATCTTGAAGGAGAAGTACTTCAGATTTATTGAACACTTTGAAGGAAAGGCTCAGCAATGAGTGCTTTGAGCAGGTGCAAAGAGTACAGAGAACCAACACGTTCTGAAGTGTTGGAGGAAATCGAGGAGAACCAGAGTTATTGAACGCTCAGTGGAATAGCTCCGAAAGTGTGCATGAAATGAACACAAAGAGTGTGTTATTGAACCTGGAAGAGATCATGATCCAGGAGGAAGACCTATGGATGGAGTGCACTAGGCCAGCACTTAGACAAAGTGTTGAAAGATTTTTTCTAAAGTCTCAGTCGAGCGCAAGGAATGCGCAGAGGTCAATTGTTTCAATTTCAATAGCTCAGGAGAGACAACGCAGAATTCACGTGGTGTGAACTTACTCAAAGTTCAAAATCTCAAGAGAGTCAGTGCAAGAGTGCGCTTGGAAATAGTCTAAGTTTCAGACTGTATTATTAGTGCAAGTTTGTTCCAGATCCGAAGTCCACTTTAGTTAGCAAAGCTCAAGGAGAGATAGCATTTTTAGAAGTGCAAGTTGAGACCCAAGTAGTCAGGCTCGCAGGAGGATTAAAGGCTACAGCCTTTGAATATTTCCAATTATTCCCAATTCGGGAGGAAGTGATAAATCTCAGGAGGAAGGAGATGTGACAGTTGTTGGATCAACTATCGGAGAGATATGGATCGTTGAATCCTATGTCTAGACATCAGAAGGAGCGCGCAAAGGAGGAGCATATCTCAGCCATCGGATCTAAGCATGGAGGACCAACAATCATTGGATCTAGGTAAAGTGCATGAAACTTAACCCATATCAGTGCATAGGGGAGTGAACAATCGAAGTCCTAAAGTGGATCGAGACCACCCATTGTCAGGAGGGACACGTGGTGAAAGACCTGAAACTCCAGAGAAATAACACTCCAGGGATTTTCAGTTGGGGAGTGTGAAAAATTCTCGAAGCCCGAAGTAGCAGAGAATATATTGGTCATCGGTCATTAGGGGCACGTGGCACCAAATATCGGAGTCTAGAAGGGAGGCACTCCGGGAGAAAGAGGGTGTAGAAGGCGGAAAAAAACCTGAAGTCACAGGGAGCCGGAGGAGATCTGAGTCATCTGTTGCAAAGGACGTGTGTCAGTGGATCGTGGAATTTGAAGCAGTAGTAATTCGTAATATCCAAGGTGTGGAGATAGAAAAAACTCTTGAATTTGTTGGGAGTCGAAGCAGATATGGGTCGTCCATTGGTGAGGACAGGTGTCATCAAGTCCTGCACTCTGTAGCATAAGTACTTCGGAGGAATTGGAGTGTGGAAGAGTGAGGAATCCTGGCGATCGGAGTCCTGAAGTCATCGTAGTCATTCGTGAAGGAGGATGCATGGCAGAAGATCTATCAGTTTGGAGAAAAGTCACTTCGGAAGAAAAGTGATTCAGTTGGAGCAATAACTCCTTAAGGCAGGAGCATCAGAGTTCATCTAAATTGTCGGATTAGGGGGACATGTGTCAGAGGATCCCTCACTTAGGAGGTCATAAACTCTAGAGGAAAGTGGAATTGGGTGGAGTGAGAACTCCCAAAGGTTGGAGCGTCAGAGTCCATCTAAGCCATCCATTGGAATTGGACAGATGTCAGCAGATCATGTACTTCGGAGGTTTGTCACTCTTGAGGATTCGTGTGGTGGTTGTTCAGAATTCACCAAAGTGTCAGAGCCTGAAGTTACTATGGGTCGTTGATCCCAAAGGAGAGTGTGGAACTTTTATTGGCAAGGGGACACATGGAGGACAGAGGTTCACTCCATTATAAAAGCACCCCAAAAGTTTTTTGGAGTGTGCATGCAGATTCGGCCGAAGCCAGAATTTCTAAAGGAAGAGATTGAGCCATAGATCTCAGTGAAGAACAAGGGATGAATATTGACTATTGATTGAGGTGAGCACATGGCGTTGTTACACATTATTTTTGTCACCCCAATGATCCATTGACAAACATGCGTTCATTTTCCCAAAAATATTCTTTTGCCATGAGGAAAGTGATTGGATTTCTCTTCTCAAAAACCTTATTAAGGAAGGTCATCGCAGGCTGCAAAAGGCACAGGGTGCAATGATGCCTGATCATCGCCCCCTGCTCTAGAGTTTTTCTACGATGTGTCTGCAAGTTGCACTATAGTTAGAGTGTGACAATGTCAAAAGCCAAGGAAAATTCAAAACTTCGCGAAAGTTCTAGAAGGGGATATTCTAGAAGATGAGGTAGCCTCCGAACGGTTTGGATATTACTCGCTTCTCTGATTTGGTGGGATCATTCTAATCTCCTAAACCATCTCTCTTTCCCATATATAAAGAGGTATATCTCATGGAAAATACAAAGGTGGAATAGGCTAAGAATTGGATGAGGAATTCTACTTTAGCTCATACTTGAGAGCTTCATTTCAGTTCATCAAGTCATTGTGGATCTTCTTCATTCAAGGTTGGAGAAAGTGGGTGTGTTGGATAAAAGTTCCATCGAAAGGGGACCTTGCGACATCAAGGCTTTGGTTGTAATCCCCACTTTCATTTTAATATGATACAGTGATATGTTTCTTTCCCATAAAACTTGTCTTGTTTTATTGTATGATTCCTTGATCACATACATAGGCTCTTGTTGAGTTAATTGTATTGCTTTCACTTTGGTTGGCTTGTGTTCCCTTGTATATCCAATATCACAAGAGCACCGGAGTGGATATAAGATGGAAATGAAAAGAGGAAACGACATTTAAAGAGTATGTTGTCTATCTCTTGTTAACTAGTAAACTCAATAGTTAGAGCTTTGGGAAAGCATCATATTCTTTTTTGTTTTGTTCTAGATCTAGGTGGATTTAGGGAGATCTATTTATGTCTACATTTACCAATTAATCCCATAACATGCACTCAATATGTAGCTCCAGGGAAAAAGGTTTATGGAACACTCGGAACTCCCAAAGCGGGAGTCCCGAAGTGAATCACAGCCATTCGTTGTTGGAGAAGCGTAGGTCATAGATTTTTGTCTGGGTCATTTCGTCGGTCCATAGTTCGGGGAATTGAGAGTCATTTTCACTCGAAATAGTCGAAGAATGAAGGCGCAAAAGGGGATAGCTGGAGGTTATAGCACATGGTCATAAGGAATAATTCCCTAGCAGAGGATCTAACGCTCGTTGTTTAGAATTACTTGAGGCTCCAAAGAAAGTGTGCACGGGGGAATTGAACCTACGTGGGTAACAAAAGGGGGTCTGTTTGAATTAAATCCAGGTTCTAGCAAAGTCCTAAAGAGCCGATTCAGCTTAGTGAATTGAATGATCCTATACCGGAAGGTTGCGCATCCCCTAGAAGAGAGGGGGGGCTGCATCACACAGGCATGTACACCTTTCCATAAAATATTCTTCCAAATCTTTTTTTTTCTAAAAGTTTGTAGTCCAAGTTCCTAGGGTCTTTTCTAAGGCTTTGAGACTCTTTGTTTTGCTATCAAAGTTTGGTTTTTGTCTATTTGATTCTTTTAAAGAAAAAATAAAGTTTTTTGTGATTTTATTTTGTGAATCGTTTTTTATTCTTTGAGGGTAGTTTGGGAAGTTATTTCTCAAGATATTTTTATCGAGAAGAGTTATCATTATTGTTCTTGATAAGATTTTATAAGTTTGAGTTCTTTCTCACCTTATTTTTTGCTATTTCTTATTGGTAGTTAAGAAGAAAAGTTATCCTAAATATTTCCTATTTCTTTTGACTATTTAAAAAAAAGAAAAATACAAAATACTTATAGAAAGTATACATTAAAATTATTTTCATCCCTTGCCATTGTATCACTAAAAAGAAAAAAAAAATTGTGTGATTTCTCTCTTTATGTTGTTTTTAGATTTTAATTTGTTCTTGCATTTTGAAAGATTATACTTTTGAAAAGTTAGTTTAGCTTCAAAAAATAAGAACAGTTACTTCCTTTTAGTTTCTTTGCATTGTAAAGAAAAATTTTCATCATTAATGCATACCATCTAAAAAGAAAAAAAATTCATCTTTTGCATATCATAAAAAAAAAGAGTTTGCTCCATTTGTCTGAAGCATTTAGCACTCATATTTTCACTGAAGAATTGTGTTTTTCATTTTATATTCTTAAGTATTTTTGTCTTTTTGATGAGTTTGTAAAACACCATTCAGTTTCACCCATTACCTTTATGGAGTAAATAATAGCCCCTGTAAAATGAACATTTAACTCAAATTAACTAGACATTTTCATTTTCTAGAGTAAACAAACTAGCTTAGGCTAAGGCCTTGGTTCAGGTTGTAGATTCAATTTCTCTAAGGCCAAAAACCAACTTAGGAGTCTTAGGAAGGGAGCGCAAAATCCAATTTTTGTATAAGTATAGCTGGGAACCTCCTCTAACATAGGATTTAGACACTAGGTCACGTGAAGGAGAGATGAGGATATAACCCCTCTGAAGCTTGACTAAGAATAGTGGAGAGATTGTATTTTTGGGGTTTCATTGGTGCCTTTACCTCCATGATAGGTGGTGATTTTGAGGCTTCGGCATTAATTACTTTTCCCATACATTCGATCCTGACTATCGACTGTACCCCCGAACACTGACTATGAGTTGGCACCCTTAGTTGTTGTTCCTATGGATCTCAAAGGTGAATGCATGGGGTTTCCTGTAGTACCTAGGGAAGATGTCGTATCACACCTTTTAGTACCTCTGGAGGGTGTCCCATGAAGCATGGGTACTTTCACCAGGAATGGATGGTTATTAGAGGTCGGTGTAACTTCTTCTCACTCCTTCATTCACTAGTTCACGGGACTTAATCAACCTGTGCCTTCATTTGGAAGGTCCTTACCTGACTTTATTGCTACTACAGTCTCAGGACTAATCCACCTGAGTCATAGTATTGGCAAGGTTTCTTGTGATTTTTGTTTCCTTTAGGGATTTTCTAGTGGTGTTCTCTACAATCATAGATTTCTTAGGAAGGTGTGTTGGTGGTCACCTCGAGCTGATAACTCAAAGTGGTTGATCAACCACCTCATAGGTATAGGAGAATTCAATTTTTTCTTCTTAATCAAGTGGAAGTTAATCCTATGCTTCCTCTTTTGAGGCATTGACTCAAATCAAATCATTGTGTTTGTACCAGCTAATCCCATCCAAATCGTAGAGATAGAGCCTACATAAACTAACACTTATGTATCGGAGGTCACACATGTATCGGATCATGAAGCCAAAGGTTTCATACGTCTATTTACTCCTCCACTAACTAAACCCCATGATCTGATTGTTTCACATATTTTGGCTTCCAGGTCAAACTTCATTGACATACACCCTCTTTAGTGGGTTGTAATGGAAAGAGATTCATAAATTTTTGGGTCAAGGGCCATTACAACCCCCATGTCAGCAATTGTGTCAGGAGGAATCCTACCTCCTTTCATACCTAACCAAATGACTAGTAAGGTTCAATCCATAATAGACGTGTCGGTTAGTAGCTTTGTGCCACTGACAGTTGAGTCCACTTAACCTTTGGGTGTGACCTCAACGTTAAATTTCGTATCTAATGTGTTTTCATTTGATATTCCATCAATCGTCATGTAGAACGTATTAATTGTTCCTTAGTCAATTTATCAAGCCACTAACAGTGGTACATGGAGTTATTCAATTCCCTTCTAAGATTTTCCTTGGGGTGGAAGTCATATTCCTTTTGTGTTCCCCTCTCTTGGAAGTGGTACTTTTTTGTCTTTCGGCCCTAATCCCTTCACGGTATGGGGCATTTCTATAAGTTCTTCCTAGCAACCTCGTGCCAGTACGAATTTAGAGTATTCTTTCCTGACAGTTTCTCAACCAAAAACTTCCAACCTGCCTAGTTGGAACTCTGGGCCCTAGTCGAGGCTACCTTTTTTGGCAATGTTGAACTTGTCAGACCTTTCTAAGCTTATGAATGATCTAGTTTTCCATGATCCAAATTGGCCATTGGTCCCCACCAAATTACCCTCGGACATGCCTAATTTCAAAGGAAAGTATGGTGAATATATCAATGATCATGTGATGACATTTATATGTTGTTCATCGAACTCTTTGAATGGTGATTCCATATGGATTCATCTTTTCCAACACACTCTTACGAGAGTCACAGCAAAGTGGTGCATCAAACTTGACAGTGGAGCATTTTGCACGTTTCACGATATGGATTATGTTTTCCTCAACCACTTCTAGCTTCATGTATGGTACGATTCCAACACCGAACTCCTATCTACACTTAAATAGGACAAGGACATTCATATCTCAGATCATATCCAAGAGTGGTGAAGAAGGAAGAGGTTAATGAAAGCCAATGTTCCTCTTGAATTCTTGTTGGAATGGTTCCTTGAGTATTTATTTCCATACAACTCCAAATGTGTATCCACGTCAAGAGTATTTTCGGAGGAAGAGGTGATATTTAGGGCCCATTTTTTGGACTTGATCGCTCATAGTCTGGGATCCTTTATGAGATTATACTAGATGCACCATGACCTAATTTTAACCCATCAAAATAAATATCTGGACCACATGTTGATGTCATTGTAGGGTACATTAAAAGCACAACAGCAAATATGGTTACAACCCCGATGCAACAAATGACTATTCATATATTTGTATTTGGTCAAGCCATTGCTTCAATTGTCCCCACTCTCCAATCATCAGATGTTCACATTGTACAATCAATAGCCCTGAAGGGTACCTAGAAACCTAGAGGGAAAGATAAAAATCACAAGGAGAAGAAAGGAGGTGGGGGTAATAAAAATGCCAAATCTTATGTAAAATCTAGGGGGGAAAAGAAGGATAACAATAAGGTGAATTTCTCTTCCAATCTTTGTGAGGGTGATCACCTTACCCATCAATGCCCACAAATAGAAAAGGCCCACCGCCTACTAATGTAGTAATATCCTGTTGTATTGAAAAATCAATTCCTGAAAGGGAGGAATATGCAGGCAGACTCTTCCAATGCAAATCTGCAAGGGAGCACCCAAAGTGTACCTTTTTCATATGGATCATTATCATTTGTCAATATGGTAAACCATAAGAAAGAAGAGGAGGTATATTTTTCGACTAGGTCTTGTGATTATGGTAATCCTAAGTCGGCATCTAAAGGAAAAGAAACTCCAGATCCCCATTTATCTCTCCATATAGAGAATGTTGAGAAGGAAATGATGCCATGCATACTAAAAGGTGTGTGTAAGTGGGTGTCACACAACCCCAATTCTTCAGCCTTTCCCAACTACTATGTTGTTGAGGGTTTGGCTTATATTCCTTGTGCAATGTCTTCCTTGGAGGTGTTTCAAAGTTTCCCTATGCAAAAAGCCGCATTGTTGTTCGTGATTAGGGCTGCTGACTCTTCAAGATATCTTTTTATGAAGTTTGACACTACTGAAGTAAATCCTTTCCTTCGTTATCATGTATCCTTCCATATGAATTTCATGTACACCAAACATGTTATTCAGAGGACCATCATTGACGAAGGCGCTTAAAATGTGTCATGTCTTTGTCCTATTGGAAATCCATTTCCCCCCTCCAAAACTTACCCCTTCTCCAACTCTTTTAATCACATTTGATGGACTATCCTTCAGACTACATGGGATCATTTCCTCTTTTCTGATCCAATTAGGAGGAAAGTTTATTTCCATAGAATTTGAAATAGTCGACACTCCACTCGACTATAATATTTTGTTAGGAAGGATTTGGACCTATCCGATGACGAATGTTGTCTCATCGATATTTCGAGTTTCATGCTTCCCCCATGAATGGAGGATTGTAACAATTAACTATATGTCATTTAATTGCTCTGACTGTGTGGTGAATCTGGGATCTACAGTCTCATTAATCGAAAACTCTTAGATTGCAACTGAGATCATTGGTGTTGGAATGTATCCTTCGCTCATGGGAACATTTAATTTTTCAGTACCAATTTCATATATTCACACTACCCATGTTGGATACCAAAAGTCGAGCCCCTCGGTCCCTATTACATGATTCAGTTCATTTATAACCTCATACTTTGAATATCTATGGGTGTTACCTTCACCGTGTGAACCAGTGAAGGATCATGTGCAAGTCGGGATGGCCATGCCACTATCTGTAGTGGAGATCACTTATCGAGCAGTCCAACAAGATATTGTAGACCTTGATTCAACTTCTTCATGGATGGAAGAAGATGATCAATTCCCGGATCTTATTTGGGATTAGAATTCTTCGAATTCCCTTGATTTCCTTGACACTATCTTTCTTTCTGATGAAGTTATTATAGAGGCAATGACAGTGCCAAAATGGCCATGGGAGGATATGCATCATCGATCATACTTCCTTCATGAAATTAGTCGAGTCAAAAGCAGAGAATTATGGTCAACTATGAGTAGAGGTGTTGATTAGTTTGTGAACCCCTTAGAAAATCATTATGTTTATGTCGAAGGGAACATGGCTGACATATCATAAACCATTATGATCAACATATCTAGAATCCCTGGCATTGTGGAAATGTTTTTATCAGTGAATATTCTTATCTTGAAGATATATGTACAGATACCTCTTTGTTTAAATAGTTCCACAACGTTTTTGCATGTTCCTACGAAGAGATGTTAGGCATATACCCTCACATTTTCGAACATGAGATTCATACCTAAGAAAATGTTAAACCCACTTGGAAAAATTTACGACCAGTGAACCCCAGGAAAGCAGTAGCTATAAAGGATGAGGTAGAAAATTTTCTTAAAGTAGTATTTATTTATCTAGTTCCTCTTAGTGAATGGGTTTCAAATCATGTTCTCATTGATAAAAACAAAGTAACCATACATGTTTGTATGGATTTATGAGATCTGAACAAGGCTTGTTCGAAATATAACTTCCCCATGCCCTTCATTGACGAGATTATCAATAAGTTTGTAGGAAGTGAAATATTCTCCTTTATGGATGGATTTTCTGGATACAACCAGATTCAGATCTGGCCTGAGGATTAGCACAAGACAAATTTTATACGTCCTTCGGGAACTTTCGTGTATCGAAAGATTCATTTTGGCCTTAAAAATGTTGGACCTACGTTTCAGTGAGCCATGTCATTTTATTTCCATGATTTGAAACACATTGTTGAGGCATATTGATGACCTCGTTTCTCACTCTCGCAAGAGGGTAGATCATCCAGAACACCATAGCATTGTTTTCGAAATATATCTTTATTATCATATTTGGTTGAACTCGAATAAATGAATTTTTTGTCTTGCTTCACGGCGTCTATTGGATTTCATATTATACAACAAAGGGATCATGGTTGATCCATTAATGGTGGAGGCAATAGTTTAGTTTCCACCACCACAAAATATTCATCAGTTATAGAATCTCCAAGAAAAGGTTGATTTCCTTCATCGTTTCATTGCAAACTACGTCGACATCACCAAGGAATTTGTGTGCTTGCTAAAGAAAGGGGTCTCATTTTGTTGGGACAAGTTCATGTAATGATCCTTTGATGTGCATAAGAACGTGCTCATGTCTTCCCCTCTGCTTAGTCCTCCAGACTATAGCATGGATTTATTGTTGTATATTGCGGTAGAAGAATCCATAGTCGGTATGGTTTTGGTTCAGGAAGATGATAGCTCATAATAGCATGTCATTTATTATCTTATTCATGGTCTAATTGGTCCTAAACTCAACTATTCACATGTTGAGAAGCTATCCTTGGAAGTAGTTCATGTTGTCCAGAGATTACGATAGTACATTTTACTTCGAAAAACCATTGTAGTCACACACGTCAATCCATTTCAATAGATCCTCACATGGAATATAATCGAGGGAAACTAGAATAAATGGATTTTCATTATACAATAATTTGACTTGGACTTCATTTCTGCTTATTCTAATAAATCTTTGGTTTTCACCGAGTTGATGTCAGAATTTCCTTGGGAGAATGAGGAACCTGTGATTACGGATTCATTCCCAGATGAACATTTGTTCGTTATTGCTTCTAATGATCCTTGGTATGGAGATATCCTTATATATCTCTAAACTCTCAAGTTTTCTCTGCATTATTCATGAGACGATCGGCATCAGATTCACCATCAGGTCAATAATTACCTCACCATCGGAAACACTTTGTATCATCATGGAGTTGATTCAATTATCCATCACTTCTTAACCCACAAAGAAGCAGAGTCTATGGTAAATTATTGACATAATGGAGTATGTGTAATTCACCTATTTTTGGTTACTTGGGTTGACCCAGGTTCTGATCACAAATAGGTTTCCAACAAAATCATCGTAAACCAGAAGGCAACGTTGCACATAGAGTGCACAGTGCATTCTCACCCAAGATAGCTTTATGGGGGACTGCAATACTCAGGTGTTTGTATTCTAGGAAGGAGTGGGGGATTTTTTTATATTCTTTCCTTTATGCATCATCATCATTAATCAGTCATCTACTTATAGAATTCATTCATCTTTAAACTTATGCATGCATGTTTTTTCAACTAGTTTTAACCATTCATTCTTTAACTGATGATTAACAAAATAGTAAAAGAAATCGTTCATAACACACAGAACATGGTATTTTACCATGGTTCACCCCCTCATGGGGCTATTTCCACAAATATATGGCTCTTTTGTTCTTTTATTCATTCTACTACAAAATATGCGCTACACATATTATATCTTCAATATTATAATCAAAATGAGGATAAGTACCCTTTGGGAGGTTGAATAGATCACACCATTCTCCATAGCCTATGATATAACCTTCAAAAAATATCTTATTCCTCTCTATCACAATAACCATAACAAAAATCCCAATAATCAATAACTCATGAACCCATAAAGATCAACTGACCGCACTTGACCTAGACCTTCTAGGTATTTATTTATACTACTCTATTGGCTTATAGTCGTTACAATATTGTCAAAAACCATAACCCTAACATGGTTAGGCTTGTATGCATGTGTGCCACGTTTATTTTCCTTCCGTGTGCTAATTTTCCTTCTTTTTCTGCATTTTTATTTTTTGCCTCCTAAGGCGCACGCTCCAAAAATAGACCTTCTCTTCCAAAAATAGGCTTGCACCCAAAATAGACCTCTTCTCCCAAAATAGGCCTGCACCCAAAATAGATATTTTCTCCCAAAATAAGCCTATGCCAACAGGACCCCAACACTGACATGTGGCTTGTCCCAAGCCACTCAGGTGGTGCACGCTCCATGTACAACCTTCTTCAAGCTTTGGAACTTTCCTGCTAGTTCTTTACCTTTTTCTTTCACCTTCGCGGTTTTATCTGCCAGTGCCTCAACCATCTGCATTGTTATATTTTCCTGTAACATTTTTTATCTCCCTGTATGTGTTTTTTCCATCCTTGTCTTCTCTTCCTCTAGCTATGCAATTATCTACGCTAATTTCTTCTAGAGGGACTCCAAATTGGCATGCCTTGCTTGCTTATTGATCTGCATAGTTTTTAAGTATGCCTGCAGGGTCTCCATATCCTTCATGCCCTTCAAGCATTTTTTGATACTCATGGATTTATGTCGCTACTTCAACTCCTGCATTGCAATGTTGATTTTCTCCTCTTATTGGTCCAATCGTTGGACCTTTTCATCCTCCTCCAAAGTATTCCATATTTGCGCAGTTCTGTCAAACTGTTTTGTGACTTCCTTGGCTTCCCTTGCCATATCATATTTTTGGAATTTTTCTTGTTGTTCTCTCTACTCGCGGACTATAGGAGGAGTCATAGGATTAAGTTTTTCTTTCAAATCCTCTATCTCCTACCTATATCCCTTGATTTTCTATACAATAATATTTTTCTCTCTTCGCAGAGGGTTGTTGTGTCTTTTCAAGTTGTTGCGGTGTAGCCTATTGTAATGTAAGAATTTGTAGTTGTTGTAGAGTATCATAGACTTATGTGATTTTTTCCATGATATCCTCTCGTTGTGCTTCTTCTATGTGGACCACATCTTACCCTATGTCCTGTACCTTTTCCGCCATGAACTCAACATCATCCTCTGTCAAGGTGATGATTGGGGCCTTCTTGGTGTATTTCATCTTTTAGCGCATTTCCTCCACCTACGTTGTAGTTATTTTTTTCTATGAGGGATGCACCCCACTCATCGTCGTATATTCCCCCTCATCATCGGCCTGAGATGTGTCTCCATTCTTGGAATCCCCCTTAACTTATTCCCTAGGCATCATTGTTGTCCTCCTTGGCCTCTTCGGCACTGTGTTGCTTCCAGAAACCTAAGTGTGCACCGCAGCCTTCCTAGTGTTAGAAGCTGGGATATTTGTCATTGTTGATGGGCCTACTTCATCTTGCCCCTTGGGTTTGGTTGATGTTGTTGTTGTTGGATTTGTTTCTATTTTTTCTAATGGAACCTTCCACTGCATCGGCCAGTCTTTGATTATCCAATCAACCTCTTCCCTAGTGACGCAGTACTGCATCTCCAACCATTTATTATTTGGATCCCTTGCAGCCTAGATCCACATATGGTGCATGGATGCCTTAAACCAGGATATCCCTTCAAACTCCTTGACCACCTCCATAGGAATGTGCCACACATTGGTTGTGCATTGTTGTATATCTTCTAGAAGCAAAGTGAACACCATGTTATTTGCTTGTTGATTTTTGGCATCCTTGGCCTGCCATAGGGATTCATACCTGGCTACGTAGAAATTCCCTTTCTTATCCAGAAAAGCTAAAAAGTTTGGCTCCTTCCAAGCGGCCAATGCAATGAGGATGAGAATCCAGGAATAATGGAACTTATTTCCATTATCCTGCACATATATGCAGTTGATCAAGAATTGGTTTAGGAGGTAAGGTTCCCAACTAAACATTACCCCTTTTGCGCATTGCACGACGACTTCAATGAATCCTACTGGACCCTCTTCTTTTCTACATTTTCTTAGCAACTTGCAATCCATGAGCTTGTTGGTGAACCTCATCATGTCATCATTGATATCTTTAAGTACAATTCCCTTGTTCCCTCTTTTGGTACCAAACTATGCTTTGACTATCTTAGTGAGCTCCTTCTCGTGCACTTTGTTTTCCAAGTATTCTTTTGGTTGTGCGCCCATTGTGGGTAACCATGTAATTTTGACGATCAATGCCACATCAATCTAGACTGGCCTATCAATCCAAATGACACCTCCATGGACCCAAGATATCAATTGTTTGACACACAACCCGACATTCTTACCACGCCTGAAGTACAGTATGTCTAGGAGGTTCATGATCGTAGAGTTGTAGAGCTTTCTTATCCACTACGCAGGCTCCATGATAGGTCTTCCTAGGGGTACAATTTCCCTTATGTCCGGAAATTAAGCTCCCTCGGCCAAATCTGGGAACTTTTTCATGTCACACACATCATGGTATGACTACCTTAGTTTAGGCACTTTCCCAAGCATGTCTTCCATGGTTAACACTGCATCTGGGAGGTAGGTAAGTGTGATCTCTACAACATCTAGTGCCTTTATTTTCTGATCGATGATAAGTTGTGATTTTGTCATTGTTTTTGTTGTGTCATCTTATTCCCCCTCATATTCTGGTTGGTTGGTGATGTCCTTGACCAACACCTCCTCTTTATCGTGACCTTGTTATTGACCCTTCATTTTCGTGGGTTTAGCAGGTGTTTCAGGGATACGGTTTGTACTGCCATTTAGATTTCTGGAGCTCTTCCCCACTTCCCCTTATGTCGTTGTCAACGATTCCTCCTCAACCCTCATCGAGATGAGTGACTGTATCTATGAGGTCGTAACATCTTCCATCTCGATGAAATTCTTGGGCTTCACCATCCTTTCCTTCCTCCTTTGGCCCTGTCGAGTAACTCGTACGTATTGTCCTGGAGCGCCAAACTTTGGTGGTGTCATGTTGTATGCGGTTTGGATAATTTCTCTCTTATTCACACAATTTCACATAGGTCACGCACTTCTAGCTCGCTCTATGCTCAAAATTACTAAGTGTTGAGCTAACCCGTGCTTTCCGCACTTTATAGACCCGGTCATAATTGTTTGGTTGTATTTTTCACTTTTTTCGTGCATTTGCATAGTGGCCATTTTTTTTCCTGCGCGTTGTCTTTCCATTTTGTCGCATTAGTTGTTACGCACAACTTTCTCCGCATTCCTTTCGTTTCAACCAACTTCCTCCTCTTTTTCTATTTTTCTTCTTTTTCTATTTTTTTATTCATTTTTCTTTGTTTTCTCCTTTTTATTGTCTTTTTTATAAATATTTATCCCTAATATATACTATAGTAAATTATATACATGACTTTATTATTACGTTGCAATTATTGAGAGTTAGTAGGTCGATTGTACCTATACAGTTTTAGTCGACTACTATTCATCATTCCTTTTAGCTATGTTCATCCCAAGTCCTTTAGTTGCACATATCCTCCATCTGTGACATTCTTTACTTCATATGGCCCTAGCCAATGCATTCTAAACTTACCAGAATGTTGCAAAAACTTGTTGTCATAGAGAATAACTAGGTCTCCCTCCTTAAATCTCTTCTTCTTTATGTTTATGTCATACCAGGCTTTATCCTGTGCTTTATGTACCTCTTGGTGAAATCCTGCCAAAATCATGTCTTCTTCCATTTCCATTAGTTAACTTAACATGTCTTGTATTGTGCCTCTTTTTTTCATATTGGTAATTTTTGCTACGTGCAGATTGGGTACCATAAATTCTAATGGAACAATTGCTTCTTGTCCATACACCAATCTGAATGGTTTGTATCCTGTAAAATTATTACATGTGATCCTATATTCCTATAGCACTGCTGGTATTTTCAAATCCCAATCATCCCTGTTAACATTGAAAATCTTAGTCAAAGAATTATCCAAAATATTGTTGAAAGCTTCTATTGTCCCATTTTCCTGAGGATGATATGGTGTACTCTTCTAGTGATAAACTTCAAACTCCTTATGCATAGCCTTGATGGTACTATTAATAAAATGGGTGTCTTGGTCACTTATTAGAATCCTGGGACATCCAAATATTGTGATCACCTACTCAAATAAGAAGTACATTGTTGTCTCTGCGTTGCAATCCTTGACGGGTGTTGCTTCTTCCCATAGGTTAAGTATTTTGTCATAGTAATGATATATTTAGCTCATGACCTTCTTGTTGGTAGATTAATAGGTCCGACAAAATATATTTTCCACTTGTCAAATACCTGAAGAGTTACTTTTGGTCTTAGGGGCATATCATCCCTCATGTTGTGTTTTCCAACTCTATGACATACATCACAGTTCTAGCAATATTATTTATCATATTTATGAACTATTGGCCACCATATACCTGCATGCAATACCTTCTACATGGTAGATTTTCCTGCATAGTGTCCTCCAGCTATACCTTCATGAGCTTCTACTAAAACCCTAGGTTGTTCATGTTCTAATACACACCTTCTCAAGATGTTTTCCACTCCCATATTGTATAAATGACCTGCAATGAGTTGATAATCTACATCTCTAACTACCAGAGTTTTCTTCTGCTTAGTACTAAACTCCAGTGGCACAACTCATGTACTTAATAATTCAATGACATCGGTGAAATATTTATCAGCTACCTATACTGAAAAATAAGTATGCATCAGGGAAGTTGTCTTCCAAGTTAGTAGGTTCTTCTCCATTGGTTACCCTTGACAAGTGATCAGGTCTTGCATTCAGCTTCCCTAGTTTGATTGTTACTTCATAATCAAATTCCTGGAATAATAACAGCCATCTACAGATCCTCCCCCCCAACACTGGATTGTTGACTAGATATTTGAGGAAAGAATGATCTATGAACATTTTAAAATGCTTTCCCAATAAATAATGTTTGAATTTATGAAGTGCATACACAATGGCTAGGCCTTCTCTTTTTATGGTGTTGTAGTTCTTCTCATATTTTGATAACTTATTTCTTGCAAAATCTATATGATGATCTAAGTCCCCTACTCTTTGTTGCACCATAATTGCTCCAAGTGTTATTGTTGATGCATCTACATGCACATGAAATGTATTTTCCCAATATGGAAACATTAATATAAGTGATATCGCCATATTTTCCTTCAAGGTGTCCAATCCCTGTTGACAATCCTCATTCCACTAAAATATAGTGTCCTTCTTCAACAACTTTTCCATCAGTGCAGTAATCTGTGCATACCCCTTGATAAAAAAATTGTAATACCCTGTGTGTCCAAGTGTGGCTCTTAACTGATGCACTAACTTTGGTGGTGGTAAGTTCAAAATGACAACAATATTAGCAGGGTCAACCAGTAAACCTTGTTTTCACACTATATGTCCTAACAGTATCCCAAAAGGTGTGCCAAAGATGAATTTCTTCATGTTTAATGATATCTGACATTGCTTTCATATTTCCAACATTAGTATTAAAAATTCTCCATGATCTTTCAACAGACTAAACATAGTCCATTCATTCAGGTATACTTCTAAAAAATGATGTATGAACTCCTTAAAAGAATTTATGACCACCCTTGAAAAGATAGTTAGTGCATTCTTCAATCCAAAGGGCATGACTGTATATTGGTAGGATCCCCATTCTATATTAAAGGTATTATTATTCCTTTCCTCTGGAGCTATTTTGATCTGATGGTAACCTGAGAATCTATTTGTGAATCAATATGCTTCCTGGACTCCAACATTCTCCAAGACCTCATCTGTAAAAGGGTTATGGAAAGGATCATGCAATCAATCATCATTGATTTTCCTCAAATATACACAAATCCTTATCTCCCCTTATTTATTTTCTTGGACTACCATGGGACTAATTCATACGAATTCCTCCACTGGTTCTATGATACCAGCTTCCAACATTCGATCAATTTCTTCTTTCACTTTCTGCTTATACACTGGATTTTGGTTGTAAGGTCTCTGTCTGGCAGGTCTAGCATCTAGTTTTAGGGGTATATTCATCTCACTTAGCTCCCTTGTTATTCCTTTCATCTCTAAAAAGGTTGTTGGAAACAATTCATTGTATTTGCGCAGTAACTATGTTATCCTTTCTAGTTTTTGTTCATTCTAGTAGTCTCCAATTATTGCCATTTTTGGATTTTATTCTGTCCCAATGTTGACTTTCTTGAATTTTGTTGGTGTGGAAAATGCCTCTAACTCCAGATATGGACCTTCCTCCTCTCTCTCCTTCAATATCTGTGATTTTAATGTTGTGTGGATCATCTTCATCTGGTGCTTCTTCTTCGACATGATAACATGAGAGTAACTCTTTGACTGTGTGTATTTTTTTATGTTGATATTGTGTTATAATTTCAACCTTTGGTTCATCAAAAAAATTCACTCCTCGAATCAACTTTAGAGTTGAATCAATGTTGGGGTTCTCATGCTCAAATGATAAGGTTACCACAAAATTTTGTTGTAATACAATCCATTATGTAGTGCCTCTGTGTATCTCGTGGTCTATGTACCAGTTCCCTGGGATCCCTTCTAATGTATAAATGAAGTGATGAGGCCATTCTCTAGTGGTGTCATCCTCCATTTTGTTCTACATTTCTCTAGGTTCTCAATTGGTCTTCCTCTCCCATCATACTTCTGCACTGTATTTCTCCCCTGTTCTCTGCCAAATTTAATGGGCAGTAGCCATTTACATTAATACCAGTCTTGAATTGTTTTTTTGTGTGCACCCCACCATCTTGTACATGTTTCCTTCAGTGAAATATCCAGGGATAAAAATATACAATTTTCCAAAACTTCCTCCTCATATTTTATCAAGAATTCCTCTAAGTCGTTCAACCCATGAAAATTGGGAGGTTCCCTTATCTTTGTACCAACCCACCTTACTATGTCATCTATTCTTGTGCATCTCCTTTTTGAGACTTTGTGTAGTCTCTGATGCCAATTCTCCATACTTCTATCTGAGTCCAAAGCACATGATGTAATTATTCTCTAGTTGAGTACCCCATCTGCAGTTGGGTTGACATAATCTTCCTCTCGCACAATGGTTCTTTATAATTGATTTATGTCTCCCAAATCCAAACAGGTCACCTCTACACACCTTTCTCCTTCTGAAGGATCCAAAGGTGAAATAAATCTATATTCACCTAATTCAAAAGTCATTTTCCTTGTCTTCAATTTGATTATAGTCTAGTTATCAAATTCACAATCCAATCCAAGTAATGTTGGGTAAGATTTTGTGCCATATACTATCTCTATTACTTTGAAATATGCCACAGTGCGCACCCCATCCAAAACTACTGTCACACCTTTAAGTCTTCCAATTGGTAACACTTTGTGTTGATTTTATGGTTTCAACTGGATAGGTGAATAGCCTAATGTGGCTTCCCCCATACGTTTCCATTTCTTCTTAGGCTAGATGTTTACCTCAGATCCTAAATCAAGTATGATATCTCCCATGTTGAAATCTCCAATGTTGGAATTTATCTTGAATTCCCTACTTGTTCTTCTTCTTGTATGGAGATGATTTACGGTTTTCTTCTCTAACTTCCCTTCTACCTTTTTGTTGCATCTTTCTAGCACATTCTTTAAGATCTTAACAAATGATGGATCATTTAATAACTTAACACTGGATTGAAAAAAATTCTTTATGGTACTTACTTTCTCTAAAGGTTGTCCTTTACTGGTGTGATCCATTGAAGATGGCATCTCGTACATTGGTGGATCATGAGTTTGTTGTGCAACTGATGTAGACGTAATGTTCTCCTTGAGAATCTCTTGTCTGGCCTATTTAAATGTTTCCTTTTCTTTCCGCACGTCAAAATCCGTTTGTGGCTCAGTATTATTCTTTACCCATTGGTATTGAGTTGGATCTTGTTGTGTTGCATCAACTCATGTCTTGGATCCTCCTCGAGTAATTATATTGATATTATTTACATCATCCCTTGATTATGTAGAAATACACTGGACATTTTGGTTGTTCTGGTTCCTTTTTTCCTGAATCTTTCCCAATAGTGTTGGGCAGTATTCTATGTCATGGTATGTTGCACAAAAATACATACATGTCGCAAGTGAAAGTGGACAATCCCTTGCATAATGTCCTAGTTTTTGGAATTTTTGGAATACTAATGGCCCTCTGCCTCGTCCTCCACCTCTGAATCCACCTCTATCTCCTCGCGGTGCATTATATTGGGGTACCTGGTTATACTGCGCAGAGTTATACTGTGGATGTGCATTGTTGTACTACAGTTGCGCAGGTTTGAATGGTGGTGGAAATTGGTTGAGATGAGGTGCATTTTCCTTATCATCATCTCTGTTTGCACCTTATAAGTCACTGAATTTATTTCTCTCATTATTTCCAACGTTCTACGGTCATTATCATCGTGACCTACTAATTTGCAAAAATTGCAATATGAACTTGTTGGTATTGTTTGATACTTCTGCATCATTGGACAATGATATGGATCATGCCCATGTGTCATACAAATATCGCACCATGGTCCTCTTGTTGGAAAGGGGTTTGGCACCCCTGATGCCAAGTACTGCGTAAAAGTTAGACATTCATTCTTATGATGTCCTTATGTCATGCATAGTGTACAACAAACAACTTCTCTTTTCTCTTTTCCATTATTTTGGTTTAGTTGAAATGTCATATTCTTCATATCCTCCTTCATCTCCTCTATTGTTCGATATGTCTATTGATATGGTTTTTCATCCAGTTGTAGGGATTCTTGCAGAGCCTCTGCCTGATTTTGGAACTTTTGTTGTCTCAAAGGATACTTCAAGTATACTAATAGTGAGTTCACAAGCAATTGCATATGTTGCATGTCAGTAATAGAATCCTTCAACTTACCTTTTAGACGTTTGAACCTTTGGTCAATCTCCCAAACTGACTCACATGGTTTCTTCCTTATTTAGATCATTTCATTCATGTACTGGTCTTCTAATCTTGGCTTCTGAAAATTATTTACCAGTAGCTTTTTCACCTCTACGACAGTCTTTGGTACTCCTTGTGGATTGTTTACATCAAGTCTCATGTACCAATCCAGCGTGCAGTCTCTTAGTGTGATAGCTAATTGAACGAGTTTTGTATCCTCATCTATGATTTTCTTTGCTTCCCAGATCTTTTAACAAATGAATAAATGATTTTCAGGGTCCTTTGATGCCTCTCCCCAAAACTCTGGTAATCTGATCGTGCAATCTTGTCGTGCCATTTTGAACTATGTTGAGATAATTCCTCTGTGTGTTGTAGATAATTGATTGTTACTTCCTGAACTTTATTCCCTAGTTAGTTTTCCTTTATTGGACCCTTGTCTTGTTTCTCCTCTTTCACTAAAATTCAGTTGTTTAAATGTTGGTTTTCTTTCAGGTGTATTAGTCACACATGGGGTTTTAGTTTCCACACTGATGGTGATATAGACTAGAGTTCTACCTTATGTTCCTAACCTTGGACCTCTTTTTTTCCTTTTGTATGTTGCACGCAGGATTTCCTCAATCTTCTCCACAACATGGAGATCCTCTACCTCTTCTTCATTGCTCACCAATCCCTCGTTGTCGGCTATGGCCCTCTTTTTGTTGTTCATATTGTATTGGTAAGTTCTTACACTGCGCGTCTTTCAAGATTTTTCCATTATCTTATTTATCTAGTCTTATTCCATCATGATTAGGTCCATGGCCTCCTTCTGCTTCCCCTTATTCATCTCCATGTCCATATCTCAACCTCCTATCAGTGCTTCCCCCCTTCCCCCATGTGCATAGAAAAGTTTAGTTGTTTGATTCCATGGTCATCACACCTTTTTCATACAATAAAATGTTGACTGAAGTATAAAGTGATCTGATGTACCTACCTCTAGGTCCCTTCAGAAAATCCTTCTCTACAATAGTGTAGGACTTTGCGATATCTACTACAATTTTGGTGATAAACCCTACAATAATATTGTCTAGCCACAAATATATTGCACGTGTAAATTTATTATTGACTCATTGTAACTGCATGATCTCCACAGGATGCCACTCTAGTTGTCTGATCCGATTTGTAGGATGGTTGTCCTTCAACCTCAATAACCAATCATGCGACAGATGTGGAAAATCACAAAAAAAATACCTCATGCAAGTTGCTAAACATGTATTTGTTGAGATATATGTGTTGTGTAAGTTTAGGTTTTCTATTGTCCTTCTCCAAACTACAGTTATTGTGTCCTCAGCCATCTTTCAATCTTTTCCTTCGTTGGATTCCATGGCCTAAAAATTCCTTTCTATTCTTTCATCCTCAATGATTTTCTTCCACAGATCCCATCAACCTAATCCTGTGCAGTTACAGTGAACAACAAAACCATTTTTTGGTTACTTGGGATGACCCAAGTTTCGATTACAAATATGTTTCCAACAAAACCCTCAAAACTATCGACCCTCCTAGTAAACCAGAAGGCAACATTGCGCATAGAGTGCACAGTGTAGTCTCACCTGAGATAGATTTATGGGGGAACTACAATACTCAGGTGTTTTCAATATAGGAAGGAGTGGGGGTTGTGTTTATATTCTTTCCTTTATGCATAATCATCATTAATCATTCATCTACTTCTAGGATTCATTCATCTTTAAACTTATGCACGCATGTTGTTACAACTAGTTTTAACCATTTTTTCTTTAACTGATGATTAACATAATAGTAAAATAAATCATTCATAACACATAGAACCAAATTTTTTACCATGGTTCACCCCCTCTTGGGGCTACATCCACAAAGATCTAGCTCTTCTACTCTTTTATTCATTATGCTGCAAAATCTTCTTTGCACGCATTATGTCTTCAAGATTACAATATAAATGAGGTTAAGTACCCTCTGGGAGGTTGAATAGATCACACTAGGATCCACAGCCTGTGACCTAACCCTCAAAAACTAACTTATTCATCTATACCACAATAACCATAACAAAACTCACAACAATCAATAACTCACAAACACATAATGATCAACTGACCGTACTCAACCTAGACCTCCTGGCTATTTATTTATACTACTCTATTGACTTATAGTCATTACAATATTGTCAAAACCCATAACCATAACATGGTTGGGCTTGTCTTCATGCACTCTACATTGTTTTTCCTCCTTTGTGTTGATTTTCCTTCTTTTTCTGCATGCTACTTTTATGCCTCCTAAGGCATGTGCTTCGAAAATAGACCTTCTCTTCCAAAAGTAGGCATATGCCCAAAATAAATATTTTCTCCAAAAATAGGCATGCACCCAAAATAGATATTTTCTCCCAAAATAGCCCTGCTCCAACACCTTTCTGGGTTGGAAACAACCCAAAAAATCCTACGCGTTGGGTACTTTTGGGTGACAATCTTTAAAGATAATGTTGATTCAATCAAAAAGTGTCATCCTTGCCATATTTTTTCTTGGAAAATGCACATGCACCTTGCTCCATTGTTTCTCATCATCACTTTCAATCCATTTACAAAGTGGGGAATTGATTTCATTATATTCCACCCTCCATCAGCTATAGGGCATCGTTACATCATTGTGGTTGTTCATTACTTTACGAAGTGTGCAGAGGCCATGCCTAATTTCATTATTGATGGTGAGACCACAACCTTGTTTCTATTTAATAAATTTATCACCAAGTTTGGAGTTCTGAAAGAGATTGTAATTGACCATGAAGGTCACTTTCAGAACTAAATGATGTATGAGTTAGCATCAAAATTGGGATTTAAGAAGGAGCGTTCTTCTCCTTATTATCCACAAGAAAATGGACAGGTGGAGGATGTAAACAAGTCTCTCAATACCATACTTCAATGCATTATCAATAAGAGAAAATATAATTGGCATTTTATGCTTTACCCAACATTATGGGTGTACCAAACCTCGATCAAAATTGTATTGGGTTTTATCCTTTCCAACTTGTTCACGGAGTGGAAGCAGATATGCCTATTGAATGTGAAATTCCTTCATTAAAGATTGTGATCGAGCTTCTACCTGACACGATAGATTTAGAAGTATGTCTAATTCACTTAGAGCATCTATATGAGTAGCATCGTGATTTTACCACCACGAACGAGACACATAAGAAACATGTCAAGTATCAATAAAACAAGTTTGTTTTCCCAAGGGTTTTTTCCAAGGGTGACATTGTTTTGGTTTACGATCAGGATAAGGATGCATTAGGCACCGGAAAGTTTAACCTAATGTGGCACGGTCCTTACATAGTGAGGTTTACCCTTCAGAAAGGAGCTTACAAATTATCTGATTATGAGGGTTATTTATTGTCAGAGCCCATGAATGGTCCCTATCTTAAAAGGTATTACGCTTGAGCATGGTTGATCGGGTGTTTTCCCTTGTATTTATTGTCCATAAATAATAATATTTTAGTTTGTATCTCATTTTTCTCTTGATTGCTTATAATGTTTCTGCTTGATTGGAATATGTTGATGGAATCGTCTGTCCATGTTAGGTTCATGGATGCACAAGTCGTCACACTCGGAACCTTTATTCCCCCGCATGGGTGATTTATTTTCCTGAGGACAAAGTGGTTGTATCTAGAGGCACTTATCTAGGGCCAACAATGAATAATGTGGTTGAGTATAGCGTCGTGATTGAACTCATAAGAGACATTATTGTGCATGGAATCCCATGTTTAGAAGTTTTCCTAGATTCCCAATTGGTGGTGTAACAACTAAATGTTCAATACCATGTGCATGATCCCACATTGCTCCAACAAATCCTACAGGTACATATTCTAGAACGATCTTTCAACTATATTGCCTATATTCATAATTTTAGAACTGCAAATTTTGTATCTGATGCATATACGAACTATGTATTGGACTGGCATTTGTCACATTTGTAAAGTAGGAAACACGCATATAAATGTATTTAAACACAATTTACATATAAATAGCAAGGAAAAATGGGATGTATATATTATTACTTCCATGTCCGATAATACAAAATATGGATGTCACATAACAAAATCGAGATTTCAACCCTAAATGTTTATAAATAGACCGATACAAAAAATGATCATAAACAATCTATGTGAAGGGCCCTACCCCCGCATGTGTGTTTTGGTAACACACAATGAAATTGGCTAGATGTTGGAACAGTTGTACCCATGGCCATGGTACACCAACGACTTGTCGTTGTATCTTCTCCAGCAAGTCCTTGATCTGCACCATGGGAATTTGTTGTGTTAGGAGATCGAGGTTCCGCTGGAAATTTTGTAGATTACACTCCATTTGAGTTGTATATGCACCTGGTTGAGCCTCACCACACCCCCTGCATCGATGGCGAGGGTATCCCTCTGGCTTTCTTGGTACAATATCTACATGTTCACAAATTTTTGTTAGTTTCAATCCATAACAAAAATATTTTCGTTTTAAAAATAAATAAAAATTAAATAACCTTGAAAATTGAAAAAGTTTTTACCTATCTCTCCCAGCGCACCACTAGGAAGCATAGGTATGTCTAGATCATGGAAAACTTTATTCCCATTATAATGAAAATTGTCTATGGCAATGATTTGAGGCTCCCACCATCTAAAAAAATCATCATCATGTGCATACATTATGTGTCCACCTCCTAAATGTTGTATCACTACAGCCCACCGAAGTAAGCATGGTTACCTGAGTTGATGTGGTGGCATGTAAACTCATGGGATCATAGCGGGAACTCTCAAAGAAGAAGAAGAATAAAGAAAATAATATAATACTATATCCAAAGTCCATCATCCTTCTTGTATTTCACTCAGTCAGTTGTGTTTTCATGCACTGAAGCAAAGAGGTGCTCCAACCATAGATCATCGAGTGAACATACTCCACTACGTAAAACATCTATGGTCAAGAGGCTTGATGTAATCCAGCAGACCCTGCAATCCTAGTGATATTCTGGAAGATCACCTTTAGACTCAAATCCTCTATGTTTTGAATCAATATTTGACTCTCGAGCCGCTATGTACCAGGTGTGTAGTATGTCGCTATATAATCTTTTATGTTCATCTTGATCCCACCATGAGTTTGGATATTTACCACATATCCTTGGCGGGATAAACCAGTAATAAAGTATATGTCCTCTACTTCAATGGCCAAGAATTGACCATTTATCATGAATGCATATGCCTCTAAGTTCCAGTAGCCAACCAACAACTGCAACAGTATTTTTGTGCTCGCATATTGGGGCATTGTCACACACCCACTATGACATAATAAATTTTTCGCCTTTTCTCGCGGGACAGAATCCCCGAAATCCTATGGGGCTTAGCACAGGCTATCTCTTCCCTTTTTCCACCTCCATGTGATCGTTGATCATGATCACAGGCCAAACAACTAGGCGCATTTTCGCATTTCGCAACTCAACGATATAAGCGAGTCAAGTCTTTCGACTCTGCCAACCCCAACATGTCGAAATGTCGAAGAGGCTTCGATCAGCAATTATCCCCCTGGGCTATGCCTTGGTATGTATGACCACTACTCATAAGACTGGAGTCTTATTCCCTTTGGGACTTATCAATATGAGAGCCCGACCTCTTGTCAACGGGATTCCCGAATACCCGATTTCTGATTTCCTGAAATGGCCTTTCTCACATTAGCCCTCCTAGCTATGCCCTGATCCAGGTGACCACTCCTCATAAGACCTATGTCCTATTTCTTTCGGGACTTATCAATACGAGAGCCCGACCTCTTGTCAACGGGACTCCCAAATTCTCGATTTCCAATTTCCCGCATTGGGTGATCTCGCGACACGTGGCCTCCCTTAATCGGACGGTCCAGATCTATTTCGGCACTTCCACCATGGAGTGTCTCGATCTCTTGTCAACGAGACCTCCGAAATCCTGAAGTCTGAGATCCTGAGATGGGTGATCTTGTGACACGTGGCCTCCCTTAAACGGATGGTCCAGATCTATTTCGGGACTTCCACCATGGAGTGTCCCGATCTCTTGTCAACGAGACCTCCAAAATCCTGAAGTCCGAGATCCTAAGATGGGTGATCTCACGACACGTGGCCTCCCTTAATCAGACGATCCAGATCTGTTTCGGGACTTTCATTGTGAAGTTTCCCGACCTCTCGTCATCAGGACTTCCAAAATCCCGAAGTCTGAAACCCCGATACCAACTCCTCTTTCGGGACTTTTGCCTCTGTTCACGAGGGCTTAACCCTCATGCATCTCCTGACAGATCCAACGGCTGTTGGGTTTTCTAACTAAGATCTGACGGTTCAGATCTGTCCCGTGCTGTGCACTCTCCCGCTGCTCCCTGGATGTGGGAAAAAACCAATGGTCTAGATACTCCCACGGACCTTGGGGATCTGCGGTCCCGATTTCTTTGCTACTCACGAAGATAAAGGAAAAGGGTTAAGGCATTTAATGCCCTCATTTCTTCCTCCAATATAACAGTCATGAATGACCGCAAATCTTCTGACAGGATCTCACCATCAATCGATACTTATCCCTACGCTGCCATTTCAGGATTTCAAGAGGATCATTGTTCCTCGTACAGGTTACTAAGACTTGTGCCTTCAAATCCTTTTCCAGGTTCTTGGTGAGCTTTCCAAGAAGGGTGTCTCTATAGTGAGATCTATCCAGGGTATTACTTGAGACAGATAAGGGTATAGATTTCCCGAGAACATACTTGAAGTCTGAATTAGATCGGTATGCATATAAATAGTGATTTATAAAACATACGCCATACATGGTCTTTCCATTATAAGCATGCAACCACCCATTCTAGTCAAAACACCACACAAACAGTCTTATACTCAAACCATTCATAAATTGCATAGACTATGAGCATACATATCAGCATATAAACTTCAAGATACAAGATATAAAACACTTATCAGAAATAACACTAGGTGTGATTGCAACTGCTGAGGGGGGTGCTCGTTTCCACCCAACCATAGGCTCAGCGACTCCCAACAGATTTACCACTAGTGACCCCCAAGATGAGACCACGATGTTGCGAGACTGCGTCTCTGTTTGCCAGTGATCGAGAACGAAGGTTACTCTCATTCTTCTCTACTATCACGCACTCTATATTTTTCCAGAGTTCTCCCCTTCCTCTTTCCCTCGCGTCTCTGCTTGATCCCACACTCTTCCTACCTTTTCTCCTTTCGGCGAGGTTGCATGTGGCATGATATTCCTCGCGGTGGTCAAGTCTAAGGACTCTACAGATGGGCAGTTCAACCCCATCCCTCATTACTCATGAGGATCCCTTTACCTACCAACCTGGCGAGTCATTTAATTCGGGGCCAACGAGCCGCTCTTGGTTCTCCGGGCCAATGAAGTCCAAATACGGTATTGGTTTCGGTGGAAGTTAACGCCACCATTCTAGGTGCCTTCCACCACCTTTCTCCAGCCATCGTGGTCTCTTTTTCAGCATATCCCCTCTCAGCAGTCCTGCAATATATATTCATAATATTATTCACATTCATCGACCTTTTTCACAAGGTGCATTCACATCACACATTCACATTTCTGAGTTTGCCACAATACTTGGCCAGTATAGTTATTTTTACAGACTGGGGGAAACAGGGTGTTACAGGAATTCATAAAATTTATTCAACCTACACTATTGGAGAGCATCTAAAACCTCTGAATGATCATCAATTTCTTGATCGATCTCCTCATGCTCTCTTTCTCGTCACTCTATAACCATTTTTTCACCTCTGCATCACATTAAAAAAAATTGCATTAGCTATTTTTTCACCTTTACTATCATGCACACGACTGCTTTTAGTGACAGACGAATATATATGTTCCTGTCATTAAGGGGCCCCATGTATCTGACAAGGTATACACGACTTATTCCAAGCGCGGAAGGGTACAATCCCACCTTCTTTTAAAAAAAAAAAATGCAAAAAAATAAAAAACTCTTAGATAGAATTGAAGAGGATTGAGATCTTGTTCACTTGGTCCAGAGGAGGATCATCATATAGAAATACATTGCACCAAATTCACTCTTGGACTAGGTTAGAATGGAGAGGAAAAGTATCCAAAATGTGTCAAATCAATGGAAAGATGTGACATTATCCTTCCCAGTGATTGGTAAGTACTTGGAATGGAGGGTTGGAATGGCGCACAGGTGAGGATAAGGACTTGTGTAATCATGGGATGTGGCCACGAGGTTTTTCTTGCTGAAAAATATTGTCTTAGATTTACAGGATTTGGGGAGGTTTACACAAAATATGGTCAAAAATCCAATTGAAACTACCATATGGTCCCAAGGTTGATTGTCAACTTAGGAATTAAGGTTGAATGATGATATGAGTCAAGAATGGGAGTCCTTTCTGACTAAAATTAGAAAATCCCATATAAGGTTGAGTGGGTATCTTGAAAATTTAGTGTGGGTAATAAACAAGACTAGGGGTGATTAAAATGTGAACCTCGACTATCTATCTCTACAATCCCTTGGCCCTATTGAGATCAGATAGTGGTGGTCAAAATTGTGGAATGTTAAGTCTCCACCTAAGAGTACAATGTTCATGCTATTGATTTTGAATAATAGAGTATTTGACTTGGGAAATTCTTCAAAATATGAACAAGGTTAGCCTTGGAAGGAGTTCATTACGTAAATCAAATGAAGAGACTACCACTCATCTTTTCTTCTCTTTTCATTATCTATGCAATTTTAGAAGGATTTGGAGACTTCGTTAGGTTTTCTGGATTTTTGGCATAAAGAGACTATGGTTATGAATTTCTAAGAGTGGTTGAGGAGAAGAGAGTTGAAGCCTTTTAGTGTGGTTCTATTCTTAGTCACTTGGGGAATTTGGTTGGCCTGCAAATCTAGTTTATTTGAAGAGAAACCAATCCCATATTTTCAAATCTTTTCCTAGGTATTGGCTCTATTATCAGTTTACAAATATAATGTGAGTATAAAGGTTCAAGGGTTGTGGGAGAACTTTCAGTGGATAGGTCTTATGCTTGGAGTTTTTTTTATAGGACCTATCAAGGACCAGGGAAGACGTGTAGTTTGGGTTTTTTCTTATTTTTATCATATTCTCATTTCTTCACTGCAAAGGATAATATGGGAAAAGGAACAAATAATGTTGGGGAATTCAAGGATTTATTTTTCCTTATGAAATATGCACTTAACAAATGGATTTCCAGGCTTCATATTTTTTGGGATTTAGTTCTCACTATAAATTGTGTGTAGTATTAGCTTCAGGTCCATAGTATTGGTTTATCCCCATTGAATAAGCATTTGAAGGAGATTTCGAGGAAATTTCAGGATGTCTCTTCCAAGCATGTCTATAGGGAGCTCAATATTCGGGATGATACCCTTCTAAATATGGTTTACAGTTGATGGAAAATCAGATTATTGAAGCTGAATATTAGGAGGGGATTTTAGTCTCCGCTAAGTCCACTAATCTTTTTTAGATTTGATTTTTTTACAGTCTTTGATTTGGTTACTTGATAGGTGTTTCGATGAAATTTTATGTAAATCCTTTGTACATGTCAAATTCAAGAATATATTTTTGATGAATAGTCAGTAGAACTATAGGAAATTCAATGATATGTATAGACAGTGGCACAAACTTTGATAGTTGTGTACCATGCACACTGTGTAATGTATTCTTAATTCTCCTTGAATAAAAAATATTGCTTTTTTTTTTTAAATGTGTGTGTTGTATGTTTTTTATTTTTTTTTATATACAAGCTCTAATTTATATTGCATATAAATTATCTTTTATATTTAATATAAATAAAAATTCAAAAAATCAAAATATATATATATATATATATATATATATATATATATATATATATATATATTCCCCTCTAAGAGACATTGATTGAATTAATTCCATAACTTTGTCATCCAAAGGTAGATTTTCCCCTGGAAAGAACCTAAACGGTCAGCACATGATTCAGATTTCATATATAATAATCAAAATCAGAAATTATTCTTAGAAATTTAGTGAAGTTTTTAGGAGTAACAAAGGCTCATTTTTAGCCTTGAAACTAGTGCCAAAAGGAGGCCTGGTTGTAGGCCTTTGGGGCCAAATTTTTCAAAATGGAAAGAGATTCATTTCACTTGTATCCTAAAAACCATGTATAAGATTTTAATTTCTATTTTAATTTCATTTTTAATCTCATATTCTCTAAATCCATCCCTCAAAAAAGCACCTATCCGATACCTTTATGAGGTCAAATCTCGCTAATTTTGAGACCAATTTGCACCAAACAAAGGAAATATGACACTGGTGAATAAAAAAAATATATGAGCAAGTAGAGAATTAGAATTAGATTTGTTAGGACCATTGGGGTAAGTAGGCCCATTTTCAATCATGGGGTCTTTGGTCTAAACTAAGCCCGATTTGAGGCCATGCTTCCTGACAGTGTTTTTGTATGTTGTCTTTTTTTTACCAAGAACACTTGTGCGTTTATCTATCATCTATGGGTTCTAATGTGCTTGAGAGACACAGTGTATTGTTTGTATGGAATAGGGCACTTGTTTTGACTAATAAACTAATGTGTAATGAATTGTATGGACTAAAGTCTTATTTATTCAATGATAAGAAAATGAATCTACTTCAAGTTACCAACCTTGATAAATGAAATAAATTTAAATCAACATAAGTAAAAATGAAAATATGGAAAA
>ML792318.1:82260-175134 GCA_009831015.1 Picea engelmannii | reverse complement strand
CTCACCCTCCTTCCAAAGATGCCCTGCTTTTGGTGCTCTACAATGACTTGGATAGCTCCATTCATAAATTACACACATTTCCAAATTTTGGAAATTACCACGAATTTTCATTTCCTCTCAATGGTTAAACCATGCCTCCTTGGGACATAAGAGGCCAGGTAAATTGTTTATTACCTTCCTATTTTCATTTCCATCCGATTAAAATTTGAATTTAGATTGAAATTTGGTATTTTTTTTTTTAATTCCAATTCTACGAGGTGCATCCTTTAGAATTGGAATTTTTTTTGAAAAAAAATTCCAATTCTGCGAGGTTGATAAATTTGCCTTGTGTTTCATTCTACGAGGATGAAACTCAACGATAAATTTTAAAAACAAAGTGGTGCATCCTTTAGAATTCCCCACAACCGATGTGTAATTGGCTTCAACCTATACCGGTACATTCCACTTAATTAAGCACACTGCTAACTTAATAATATATAAAATTTAATGTAGCAGTTTAACCAAATGCACCAGTGCAGTTTACAAAAGCGCACTGGGACATATATTAACCGACTTGGCATAGTAGGGCGTCTCATTGGACCCCATGTTCCCAGTGCTCTATCCTTTACAATGCACCATTGAACAAAACATCGATACTCCAATACCATGGTATTATCGGTGTGTTAATATTAACACATCGCACCGCTTCATATGCAATAAATAAATTTAACCTAGTGGTGCCCATCTATCCAACAAATGCACCGATGTTGTAAAGAGAATAGAATTGGGAAGAATTTTTAATAATCTATCAAACCAGTGCGACTTATTAGACGCACCATTGAAATACATGGTGGTGTGATAATAAGCATGGAGAAATGATGCATAAACTCTAAAAGTACGCACCATGATAGGTTTTGAAAAATAAGCATCACAGTTTATCTTCTATAAGGCCTCGTTAGATGTGTGTTAGTAAAACAACACAGCACTAGACACCATGCCAGTGATTTGGTAAAACCAATGCATTGATGTCGCGTTGAGGTCCATCTTTGTTAACGAAATGAATCAGTGTGGTTAAAATCATTGCACTAGGAAAATATTGTGTGATTTCATGTGTCAAAGAATTTCATTAGATGCTTCGTTACAGGTTCTCTATACAAGCCAACATACCACAAAATGTAATGTTAGTGCTAAAATAACATGATTTCACCAGTGTGTTCATATTATCACATTGCATCGCTTAAGTTGCAATGAAAAAATTTAACGTAACGGTGCATTTAGGTATAAACAATGCACCGGTGTTGTAAAGAGCATGACATCAAGCCGATTATTTCACAATTTAACGATGTGGTGCGTTTTATGGGACACACCACTAAAATATGTGGTGGTGTGACAAGAAATGTGGTACACTAGTGCGTATTAGTAACAACACCTCATGGTGGTGTTGTTTGTCTGATACAAAGCACCTTTCATGGGGCGTATGTTCTATTTTAGGTGCACCTATTACTTTTTTATATTTTTTTAGATACAAATTATTTGTATATGTGTGTGTTTTATAATTTAAATTTAATCTATATCTATGTGCCTAAAAATATTTTTATGTGAATTAGATATGATGACAATGAGAGGAGGACGAGCATCCTTAATAGTCGGATGAGATGCACACATTTTTTTGTGAGTGGGAGGTCATGGAGAGGGAGAGGGATTTATTCTCTTTCCCTATTTCACAACCGAAACATGACCTTTTGATGGATTTTGGCCTCTAGAAATTAATTAGGAGGGTACATCCCTCAAGGGGAACTATTTTTAATTAAAGCAATTGATCCATCATTGGGATCATGGGTGACAAGGTTTCAAGGTCAATCTCGATCTGTGGTATCATCCCATGGAGGAGGATGTTTATTTCATCATTGGGTTGTCTAGGAGGGGGGGGGAGGGGGAGATTTCCCCAGTTCCCTGAGCTAATGCATGGCATTCTAGGAGAGACCCATCTAGCATATGTGCAGAGATATGTCCATCTGGAGGTCCATTACTCTTTGGAATTATACATTCCTGGTGTTTAGTTGTTGATACGTTCATTTGGTAGCCAGAAGGTTAGGTTCATGTGTATTATTCTCTCGACACTGTCACAGTATAGCTCTGATGGGTAGCGCATTATTTTCTCTTTGTTTTATTATGTAGATATTTTAGATTAGAGGCCCCTATTGATTAAGTGTTTGGAGATGTTTTTGATATGGTTTTGTCATGCATTATATCATTCTCGCATAATTTTACAAGGGACAAGATTTTCCCATTCACATTACAGTTATTTGCACTATTTTTGAGAGGGTTCATGCCACTCAACTGGCAGTACCCCTCTTTCCTGCTAGGTCTATGTTTGGTGCATGTATGCACATGTGGGGGTAGTTTATGCCAAAGAAGGGCCAGCTTGAGCTACCCATTTCTTTGATCTGTAGGGATGCATGTGATTTATTGGCTAGAGAGGAAAATCCTATCCTTGATATTGTACAATACCTGTATGCAAGGATGGATTGGAGAGGATGTCCAAACATCCGATTTACAGCAACCAAGCCACTAGATGAGAGAGGTAATATTATCATTATGTTTTGATAAATCTAGATGCATATTTTTATGTCTTATTTAATGCACATGTAATTTATTGTAACATTTTGTTTCCAATTATCTTATTATTATTATCTATTGTTTTTCAGATATTGGCACATAAGTTAGGGATTAGTCTCTGATCTTAATTATTTTGAGAATGACATGAAGGAATAAATATAATAGAGATATAACAAGGAAATACACAGAGATATTGTAAGGAACATATTAATACAGTTAAAAACAGATTTTGTTAATCATTGTATGGGATACAAAATACTATAAAATGCAAAGAACACAAGCTAGCTAGAATGGTGGTATATTATCTTTGAAAAGAGATGTGTCGGCTACGCTCATTCATAAGAATATGATTACAATGAGGCTCCAAAATCCTTTTCTGACATAAAGCATGAATGAGAAAACCCTAAACATTCAAAACCCTAACCCTGGAAGATAAAACTCCAAAAGGTTTGTGGGCGCCAATGGGGGTAGTTGATACATCAACTTCCCTAGGGAATAAATACCTTTTTAGAAAGGTATAGCCAAGAATTACACATTATGAACAACCCAATCATCCCAACAAGAATATTTTGGGCATTTCCACATAAAAAATAAATAAATAAAAACCACCATCATTTAGGGCCTCAAAACGTCCCCGAAAGTTTCAGACCTGAAAAACTATAGAAAAAATGCCAATATGGAAACTGTAATTTGATTTGGTGGAATAGGTTGGAAGCCACCGATGTCCACCTAGATCAATCCTTCCCCCTTAGTAAGTAATGGTCTCCATTGTGTCAATTTCCTCCATCATATGGGGAAACTTATTTTGAATCTAACTCTTGGTGAACCACTTGCCCTGATGAAGAAACTGCCATGCTGTAATGACCTGATAGAGTTGGATGTTCTGTTGGCGGGTTCCCTTCATATTTGTGTCCATGATCCAATCAAATTTCACATGTTCAATGTAGTCAGAATTGAGTTTTGTAGGGGATAAGTGCTTATATGAATCCAAGGTTTCGAGGATAGGTGGAAAATAGGTTTAAAGTGGTTCCACATTAAGTATTGGGTGAAATCCAAGGAAAGGAGGAATACTTAATTCAAAATAATTCTCACCCTCAACCTCAGTGATGGTGTAAATACCATATCGTCGTCATTGTAGCTTTTGATGGGGTTCTGTGAGGCACTCTTTCTGCAAATGCAACCATACCTTATCTCTCACCTGAAATTTGTATGGTACATGATGTTGATAGTGGTGTTGCTTGTACACGACATTGGCTTTCTACAAAATATCATGAACTTGTTGTTGGATGTGCTATATTTACTCCACAAATTTTACTGCTCGATCAGCCTCGGTCTTAGCATGGGAGGTCTTTTCCTGTGCATTTTCAATGGGAAGAGTGACATCAATGGAGATCAATGGTTGCAACCCCAAGCACACTTGAAAAGGGTTGTGGCCAATAGAAATATGGAGGGCTATGTTGTAGCTATTTTGAACATAAGGAAGGCTTTCGTCCCATGTGTGTGGATGTTTGGAATTGTACATTCTCATATGGACAATCATCATGTTGACTACCTCTGCTTTTCCATCATTCTACGGGTGGAAGGAAGTCGATTTGGCCAACTTGGTGTCCATCATTGACCATAGGATGGACAAAAAAGTGCTCACGAACCTATTGTCTCGATTTGAGATAATGGTTCATGGGAGCCCAAAATGAACCCAAACATGGTCAAAGAAGAGCTTGGTGGTGGCCTTGTCTATGATGCTCTTCTTGCAAGGTGCCAAAAATGCCATCTTATAGAATCGATCAACAACCATGAAGACACATTCATTCCCATGCTAGTTGAAGGAAGACTAGACATGTAATCCATGGAGATAGACTCCTAAGGCCTATATGGATTAGGCAGAGGGGTGTATAGCCCCTGTTTCTTAATGGTGAGCTTGGAAATGGTGAAGGAAGTATTGGATCTAATGTACTTGGGGACATATTGTTCAATATTCAACCAATAAAAATTCTTTTGCAATTCCACCATTGTCTTGTCCACACCAAAATGTCCTACTGCCTGGCTATAATGAGATTTCCAAATCAGCTTTGCACACTCACTTGAAGGAACATGGAGATGGATTAGATGGCATAGAAACCCATCCTGGGGATGAAAGTCTGAAAATGTTTTTTCTGTGCTCAATTTCTGATAGGTAGCAAGAAATTCATAGTCATTATTGTATAGTTGTGGCCACCCGAACGTCTCATTCCCACATGAGTTAAGAATTGTTGTTAAAGCCACAATCAGGGGTCAACTGAGTCAATATGTCACATGGTTGGTGTTTCCCTTCTTGTACTTAATGTTCAAGTGGATTTTTTGTAGGTACATGTACTACTTATGATGGAGGTCATTTTGTAACTTTTCTTATGTCTTCATGAATTGTAGAGGCATGTGATCAGTGTGGATGATCATTTACTTCCTTGGAATGTAATGCTTCCACTATCAACATGCCTGCACAGTGGAGTACATATCTTTGTCATAGGTGGGGTATATGTGAGCAGTATGAAATATTTTTTTGATGTGATAGTCCACTGGATTCCCATGTTGAGTGAGGAATGCACTGATAGCATAATCAGAAGCATATGTCTCAATCTCAAATGGCTATTGCAAGTCTAGAAGAATAAGGACCAGTGTTGAGAAAAGGTGGGATTTCAAATCCTCAAATTATTTCTATTGGTACTCAACTCACACAAACTTGTAATTCACTCCATCCTTGGTCACCTATATTATTTCCCAAGCGATATGAGAGAACCCTAACAAAAACATGTGGTAGAAGTTGGCGAGGGCCAAGAAACTGTGGAGCTCAGTCATTGTGTTCAGGGCTGGAAAATCGTGGATGACTTGGATCTTGGTTGGGTGATATTGGCTAGATCCACATGCACACCCTACTCATTAATGATGTATCCCAACAATTGGATTCTCTACATGTTTAAGGAACACTTCTCCAAATCAGCATATAACTTGTGTTGTCGCAAGTACCCAAGACCTGTTGAATATGCTTCAAATGTTCCTCCCAGGTTTTGTTGAATATGAGTATCGCATCTAGATATATGACCACAAAATAGTTTATGAAATGTCGCAATATATAATCTATCATCCACATGAATTTGGTCGGGGAGTTAGTGAAGCCGAAAGGCATGACTAGCCACTCAAAGAGACCTTCTTTAGACTTGAAGGTTGTCTTCCATACATCAATTTTCTCAATCGACACCTGGTGGTAGCCTGACTTCAGATCAATCTTACTTGAAAAATTTTCTCCCTTGAGATGATCAAGAAGATCATCAATATGGTGTATTGGGTATCGGTTCTTGATTGTGACTTTGTTCAAGGCTCTGTAATTGATCCAGGGGATCAAAATATGCTCAAAAATAAAATTGCTTGGAATTTCTTCAAAACGGACTCATGCGTAGGCCTCATTCTCATGATCCCAACAAAACTTGAATGGGTTCAAATGGACGTCGTATGTGTGAGATATCGTATTCTATCCGCTTTGCTAAACAAGAAAAAATTTGTTGACTGTACAATCCATACAGTGTTGATGTGGCATGTTTGTACTGCTAACATGGCATGGTTGTACTGCTAATGTGGCATGTATGTACTATACATGTGGTAGGTGGTCGTAGTGATACGTGGCAGAGACTGATGTGGCAAGGTACTGTACAGGACATGTGTCAGATGTTGAGTTGTCAGATGTTGACATGGCAGAGTATGTGGACCAATTGAATGGTGCCACGTGGCATAAAAATTTTGGTTGTGTTCACAGGGGTTGAACCTGCGACCTCCCGGGACAAGTGGAAAAGACTTGGTAGGGGTCGGGCTACCATACCACCCACATAATAGTTCTTACCCCTTATGTGTTTGGTTTATATTTAAATTTGCGCAAGGTTTCAATCGGGTGCTAAAAGAGTTAGGGCTAAGCCCCAACCCTTGTATTTGGCATAACCATACGAACATACCACAAAATATAGAGTGGGAAATTTCCAAATGTTTAAGCCACTAACACATGTCCATACCACACTCAACCATCACATGCATGGAAAAATTACAACGGGTTTCGGATTAGGTGTTGGGTTGTGGCCATATGGCGCCCATGCAACCAACACCTCCGTCGGATAAGGTGTTGGCACGCTAATGATTCAACAGAATGCTCGATTTTGCGAAATGCACATGTGTTTTGGGTTTAGGCACGGGAAATGCCCGTGAGCCAGGTTCAGACAGTCTGGGTGTGTTTTGGCAAGCAGAGACAGCAAAGAATTAGGAGAAACTTCCAGGGAGTTATTCCAACTCAGTTTTGGCCAAACCAGGTGTAGGAAGAGCCCAACTAGGGGTTTTTGGACATTCTAGAGCCATTGAAGCCATCCACTTCTCATTCTAAGCATTGTAAAGAACTGATTTTGACACTTTCTGAATTAATGAAAATGATCCATTGGAAGATGGACCAGGAGATGTATCTCAAGAGAGGGGTGAACTCCTTTATCATTTTTCTGTGATAATGTGTGTATTTTGATGGTTGTTTATGATTTTTTATGTTGCTTGTGATTAAGTAAAAGACTCATTAATATTTATGTGTTTGTAACTTGATCCTATTACCCAAGCACATACCATTTCACTTGCAATTTTTAAATAGACTCAAACATTTCATTTTCAGATCAACTTGGTATCAGAGAATAGGTTTTTGAAGGTTTGATTGTTTGCAATTGTTTATTTTATTATGCTTACAAGGTTGAATCTCACAAGAGGAGAAGGTCAACTTGTAGATCCAAGTTCTCAACTGTCAAGAAGGAGAACTACACAATCACCTCAACTTCAAGGAGATATTCACCAAGTATGGCTCATGAGGAGAGTCATGAAACTCTTACTTCAGAGGATGAAACTTTCAGAAAATATTTCTATGATATGACAGAGATGGTGAAAGTTTCATTTGAAGAAAGAAATGCAATATTGCAAGGTGAAATATCAAACCCTCCAAAGGGTAATGGAGATAGTGTTGATAAAAACTCCAAAGGGAAATGGAGGTAAAGGTGACACTCTACCTCCTTCACCTCCATCTTCCACCTCTTCTACCATTTCACATCCACCTCCAAATTATCCAAAAGGACATGGTAAAATTCCTCTACAAACTCCTTTGCTTAAGCTTGATATTAAGTTTGAATTGCCTATGTACAATGGAGAGGTAAAGGTTGAGAAATTGGATAATTGCATTCATCATATTGAAGTGTATTGTAGGATACAAAGGATCAAAGATGATGAAACTAAGATTCAGCTTGCTTCTCTAAGATTGGAAAGTGCAGCACTCATTTGGTGGGAAGCCAATAATCAAGAGGACATGAAGAAACATGGTAAAGTTTTATCCTCTTGGAATGATTTTATTGTTGCACTTAAAAGACAATTTTATCCATTAGCATACATGCAGAAAGCTATTATGGATTGGAAAAACTTTAGACAAGATAAAGGGAAAAGTGTTCAAAGCTACACTCAATAATTTAGAAGAAGAGCTTTGATTTTGGGTATATATTTATCTTCTCAAGAAACTTTACTCAAATATATTGGAGGATTGCATAGCTACTTGAGGCACAAAATACTTATGTTTAACCCTACAAGTCTAGATGAAGTTTGTGTACAAGAAACTCATTTGGAAGCAAGAGGGATGAATGAACCTCAATAGGGCAGCAAGAAACATTTTTTTCCTGGAGACAAAGTAAAGAAGAAGTTCAAGGGAAACGGAAGGAAGAATGCTTCATTCAAGAAAGAGGGAGAGAAACTCACATGTAAACATTGTTCAAAAGATGGCCATGATGAAGACCATTGTTGGAAAATTCATCTTGAAAAGAGACCCAAAAATTTCAGCCATAAGGGGAAACCAAAGACTACTGCAACCATACAACCTAATTTAGGTTCTGATTTGAGTGATGAAACAAATATTACAGCCATGGGTTTTCAAGGTAAGGATTCTATTGCAAGTACTAGTTCTTCAAGTAGTAGTAGCCTTGATGAAACTCAACATGAAAAGGAAAGAATAGAGCTTTTATGCATAAGGGTGATTTCAAAGCATACCAAGATAGATACTCTTTTTTATACTGGATCTCAAGCAAACCTCATATCTGAAGACACTGTCAAGAAATTAAAATTGGAAACTAATCCACATCCTAAACCATACCCTCTAGGATGGATATGTGACAATGTTAAATTGCATGTGACAAGAAGGTGTAAACTTAGATTTGCCATCACTGCAAATTTTATAGATGAGGTAGAGATTGATGTTATTCCTTAGAATATTTGTGGTATTGTGTTGGGAAGCCCATACTTATATGATAGGAGAGCCATATTTCATCATCATGAGAACAAGTATCATTTGTTTAAAAATGGAGTTTAGTACATTGTTATAAAACATAAAAAGAAGTTGAATTTGTCACTTGTAAATGTTGGACAAATGAAGATATTAGTCACTGCTAGTAAGAATTTTGTCCTCTTCATGATCAAACCCAAAGACAATGTTGAAAAAGAATCTTTCCAAGGTTGTGATTCAAAGTTGAAATCTGATTTATATGAGTTTGTTAACCAATATGATGAGATTTTTCAGGAACCAAAAGGATTTCCTCCACAAAGAGCTATCCAACATGAGATACAATTCCAGCAAGATTGTCGTCTTCCAAACATTGGTATGTACAGGATGTCAGTCATGGAGAATGTTGAAATTAAAAAACAAATCCAAGAGTTTCTTGAAAAAGGGGTCATCAAGCCATGCACATCACCATGTGGATCACCAATTGTCTTAGTGCTAAAGAAATATGGTACATGGGGCATTTGTGTAGATTTCAGAGCCTTGGACAAGATTATGGTGAAGAATCGTTATCCACTTCCTAGAATTGTTAATTTGCTTGATCAATTGAAATATGCTAAGTATTTTACTAAATTGGATTTGATAAGTGGATATAATCATATTAGGATTGCTGAAGGAGACACTTGGAAGACATCTTTCAAAACAAAGCAAGGTTTGTTTGAGTGGATGGTAATTCCATTTGGACTTTGCAATAATCCCAACACATTCATGAGACTCATGAATGATGTTTTAAGGCATTTTCTTGATGATTGTGTGATTGTATACTTGGATGACATTTTTATATTTAGAAAATCTCGTGAAGAGCATGTTATGCATGTAAAGCAAGTTTTGGATGTCTTAAAGAAAGAAAGAAAAAAAATAATATGTCTAAATGTGAGTTTGGAAAGACCTCACTTGTTTACTTGGGACATATTGTTGGAGAAGGAGAAATCAAAATTGATCCTTCCAAGGTCAAATTAATTTTGGATTGGCCCAAGCCCAACAATGTGACAGAGGTAAGAAGCTTTTTGGGAGAATCCCAATATTGGAGAAATTTTATTGCTAACTTCTCTTCAATTGCAGCTCCATTACATGCAGTGACAAGCATCAAGAAAGTTTTACAATGGGGAGGAAAGCAACAAAAAGAATTTGATGCATTGAAGGAGAAGATTAGTTCTACTCCAGTTCTTTCACTTCCAAATTTGAGACAACCATTTGAGATCCAAACAGATGCAAGAAATTATGAAATGGGAGCAGTCTTGTTGCAACATGGTAAGCCCATTTGTTTTCATTCTAAAACTTTTAATGGTGTTGTGATTAACTATCCTACTTAAGATAAGGAGTTGTATGTATTGGTGCAAAGTGTGAAAAAATGGAAACATTATTTGTTGGGAAAAGAAATTATAATTCACACAAATCATCAACCATTCCAATACTTACATTCACAAACAAATCTACAGCAAGCAAGGCACTTCAGATGGATGGGTTTTCTACAACAATTCCACTTGGTTATAAGGTATAAAATAGGCATGTATAACAAAGTAGTTGATATGATTTATATGCCTATTGTTAGTGCTTCAGTTATTCTTAAGCATAATTCTACCATGCATGAGAGCTATGTTGAATAGTATGCTTTAGATGATGATTTTAAAGAGGTTTATGCAAATTTGTGTCATTCTAACCAAGTTGAGGAATTGGATTACCATGTGCATAATAATCTTTTGTATCATCTTGGCAAGTTATGTATTCCATAGGGTGAAAGAGTCAACATGGTAAGGGAAGCTCATTCTTCTCTTATTGTTGGCCACTTTGGTGTAGGCAAGACAATGGCTAATTTGCAAAGGTATTTCTATTGGCCTAAAATGAATGAAAGTGTTTCATGATATGTAAGAGGATGTTCTTTATGTGCTACAAGAAAGCCTAGCAATAGAGAGTTGGGTTTGTATACTCCACTTATGGTTCCTTCTCGTCCTTGGGAAAGAATTTCCATGGACTTTGTAGGAGGTCTACCTATGTCTAAAAAGAATACTGATTATCTTTATGATGTGGTTGACCATTTCAGAAAAATGTGTATTTTGATGCCTTGTAAGAAGCAAGTTATAGCTGAGAAAATGACACAAATGTTATTTCAGCATGTTTGGTACATTTTGGGTTTCCTAAATCCATTATTTTTTATCGAGATTCTTGAATTATTGGGAACTTTTGGTTAAGTTTATGGGCACTCATGGACAACAAGCTAAAAAAGAGCACATATTTTCATCCACAAACCGATGGTTAAACAGAAGTGGTTAATAGAATAGTAGTGCATCTTCTTTGTGGTTATTACAGCAAGCATCCTAAGATTTGGGATGAGCACCTACACTAAATTCAGTATGCTTACAACCGGACTAAGCACTCTTTGACTCAAACATCTCCATTTGAAGCATGTTTTGGTTATTTGCCAAAATCTCCTTTAGATTTTATCTTTGGGAAAGACATTGCTATTGATGGTCAATATGACATTGATAGGGAAAAGAAGTTCATTGAACAAATTCAGTTGGTGCATCAAATGGTACAAGAACAGTTGGAAAAAAGCCAAGCCAAGTACAAGAAAAGACATGACAAGCATCGTGTTGATCACAGTTTCCAAGTTGGAGATGAATTTTGGATTTACATTAGCAAAGAGAGGCTTAAAGGAGAAGGTAAAAAACCGAAACCAATTAGATATGGACCTTTCATGATTCTTGAAAAGATTGGTAACAATGCCTTCCATTTAGATTTGCCTCCTTATATGCAAATGTATGTAGTTGTCAATGTTGAGAATTTGAGATTGTATGAGCCTCCTTTGATTGATGATCAAGTAGAGCATGTTCATATTCCTTCTATGGATGATTTCTCACCAGAATATCTTTCAAAACTGCATGAAGATACAATCCTTGACATGAGGATGAGAACTTCAAAACGAGGGAATGTGGAATATCTTCGAGTTGGTCTTAAAGGCACAAATCCAAGCAAGGACAAGTGGATTGAGGTTGGAAATGTAAGGGAACTATACCCTCATCCTCAAATTGACTGAAAGTAGTCTTTTGGAGGTCCAAAAGATTCCCAATGGGGAGGAGTGATCCAGAGGATCAAAATATGCTCAAAAATCAAAGTGCTCGGAATTGCTTCAAAACAAACTCATGCGTAGGCATTGTTCTCATGATCCCAATGCAACTTGAATGGGTTCGAAAGGACATCGTATGAGTGAGATATTGTGTTCTATCTATTTTTCCAAACAGGAAAAAAATTGTTGATTGTACAGTCCGTACAGTGCTAACGTGGCATCTCTATACTGCTGATGCGGCATGGTCGTACTGATGACATGGCATGTTTGTACTGGAAACGTGGCAAGTGGTCATAATGGACATGTGGCAGGTGGTCGTACTGACATGTGGAAGAGGTTGATGTGGCAAGGTACCTTACAAGACACGTGTCAAATGTTGAGTTGTCAGATGTGGCAGAGTATGTGGACCAATTGAATGGTGCCATGTGGCCTAGACATGGGCTGCCATGTGGCACCCCTTCCAAGGCATAAAATTTTGGTTGTGTTCACGGGGGTTCAAACCCACAACCTCTGGGGAGATGTGGCAAAGACTTGGCAGGGGTCAGGCTACCAACCCACCCATATAATAGTTCTTACCCCTTATGTGTTTGGTTTAAATTTAAATTTGCGTAAGGTTTCAACCGGGTGCTAAAAGGGTCGGGGCTAAGCCCCAGCCCTTGTATTCGACATAACCATATGACCATACCACAAACTCTAGCATGGGAAATTTCCAAATGTTTAAGCCATGGACACATGTCAATACAACACTTAACCACCACATGCATGGGAAAATTGCAATGGGTCTCGGATTCAGCATTGGGTTGTGACCATATGGCTCCCATGCGACCAACACCTCCATCGGATAAGGTGTTAGCACGCTAGCAGTTGCGCAGAATGCCCGATTTTGTGGAATGTGCATGTGTGCTATATTTAGGCACATGAAACGCCTATGAGCCAGGTTCAATCAGTCTCGGTGTGTTTTGGCGAGCATAGACAACAAAGAATTGGGAGAAACTTACAAGGAGTGATTCCAACTCATTTTTTGGCGAAACCGGGTGTAGGAAGAGCCCAACTAGGGGTTTTGGACGTTCTGGAGCCATTGAAGCCATCTATTTCTCATTTTGAGCATTGTAAAGCATTGATTTTGACAATTTGAGCATTAATGAAAATGATCCATTGGAAGTTGGACCAGGAGATGTAGCCCAAGAGAGGGGTGAACTCCTTTATCATTTTATTGTGTTAATGTGTGTATTTTGATGGTTGTTTATGACTGTATATGATGCTCATGATTAAGTAAAAAACTCATTAATATTTATGTGTTTGTAACTTGATCCTATTACCCAAGCACATACCATTTCACTTGCAATTTTTAAAGAGACTCAAGCCTTTCATTTTCAGATCATTAATCAATACAAAGTTTCCATGTCCTATCCTTCTTTTGTGTCAGAACAATTGGTTTTCCACAAGGTGAGGATATTGGTTTGATGTGTCCCTTTAGAATTATCTCTTGGATATGGAATTTGATTTCTTTAATATCCATAATAGAATGCTTGTACATAGGTTCATTAGGAATAGGATTACCAGGTGTCAAATTAATTGAGTGTTTTACCTGACAGTGCACAAGAACCCCAATAGGTGAGGAAAATATGTATTAGTGCTCTTCTACTATAGTATCCACCTGCCATTCACCTTACGATTGAACCAGAAAGAGGAAAAATCTCCCAATATGAGTGACAACTTTTGTGCATTACTTCATGGAGAGCAAAGAGGCTACAATAGTTGGGACTTCCTCCAATACCCTGTAGAGTTGATCTCCCAAATTAATAATGACACTATAGGGCCTAGATTCATAAACAGCATGACGCTTACACATATATGGTTTTCCTAACAAAAAATCACAAACTTCAATGGGGGAAACATCACATAATACCTTGTCTTTGAAGGGTTTGATGTTGTAATGCAGGCGACATTGCTAACTGACACAAATGTCTCATCCTTGGTTGAGCTAATCTATGGTGTATGGATAAGGATGTGGTCTCATTTTCAAGTTTAATCTCTTGATAACTTCTACTAAGATTAGTTTATTTTTTCTACCGTTGTCAACAATGAAATAGAGTGCAGTCCCCTTCACCCACATATGTGAGTGGAAGAGGTGCTCCCCTTCTTCAAGAACCTCTAGTTCCTGTACTTATACTTTTGTGGTATTTATGGTGACACTGGGTTCTATGTCAATGATCCATTTTCTCTTTTGCAATTCTAAATTAGAGTCTGAGTCAGCATCTGTCCCTGAGGCTTTTGTCTCAGCCAACAATGACTGTTTGGAGCAACATTCATCAGTATTGTGCCAAGGGATTTTTTGGAACTTGTACCATTTTCCAGTTTCCTTCTTTGACTTCCCATTACCCTTCTTTACTCGTGGATTGGATTGGTTTTCTTGGGATTTTCCATCCTTTATCTGTCCTTTTCCTTAGGAGATAGGGCCACCCTTATCGAGTGTTGGACTAGTATCTTTTAAGACAATTTTTTAGTTTTGGATACAGTTTTGGAAAAAATCCAAAGTATAGGAAAAGTGCATGGAAGAAGAAGGAAATCTAGGGAGCACGCAACTAAGGCTCATCCAGGATGATAGTGCGTAGAAGGAGAAAGTGTGCAAAAGGAAGATAGCGTGCAGATAGAAGAGTAAATAAAATAGAATAAATCCGACAGAGAATAAAGCAAGGGAAGAAAGCGAGAGAATAAATCATGACAGAAGGATGACAGCCCAACATTCCATAAATAGAAGAACAATAGAAAGTAGCGTACAAATGGATAATAAAGAGAAAGTAGTCGAACAAATAGTGAATTGAAGTTGTAATTCCATGTAAGAGGGTTTTAATCCCTAATTCCTATGTATAAATATGTAAAGGGTTGGGAAAAAAAGGGTTCATCGGGTTGTTATTCTTTTGGGGTTCCTCCATATGATCGAGCAGTATTGTAGAATATGTTCTATGGGGTTCTGGATTTCTTGAACGTAATAGTCTATTGACAAGAAGAATCAATGAATGAATGTTAAAAAGAGGATATTGAATCTGTGTCTTTTATGTGTTTGCTTATGAATTTTGTTTGGATTCATAGTAGAATAGATTTGTCTTATGGTTAAACATGGTGCAGTATTCATAATTGTTACAACAATGAGGTATACAATAATCTAGAATAGAATTATAGTTTGAATCTGAATCACTAGGTAGTTAATAAGGGACAAAGACAAAATCACGCGCACAAAAATTATAAAGAAGAATGAACAAGATGGTCACTTCCCATTCCCTCACTACTATAGAAACCCACTTCTCCCAATCCCAATAGATACCTCGAGTGAGACTTAATCTGCACAAGATGGTGATGCTAAAAGGGCCAGTGTCAGGTGGGATTTTTTGTTTAAAGATAACTCAAACCTATGGTCTTACAAACCGCACACAGAATGAACAAATGGTTCCATTGTCGGGACCTGAAATTTGTGATTAAGGGAATGGTTTGGAGGCTGACTAGGAAAGAGATCTCAAAATGGTTGTAAAGAAAGGAATGGGAGTTTTCTCAACAAGAAAACAAGAATCCTTGGATGAGTGACAAGCAATGGATGCAAAGGTATGTGTATAGAGAACTACATGAAATTTTCTTTGGCGAATTTCCAATTATTATGACTGAGTGGCTAGAAGGATTAGTGTAGAACAATAGAAGGTATATAAATTCAGTGTCAAGGAATTGGACTCTTGATTTGGTAAGACAGTTGAATTTCGTAAGTAACCCAACTACTCGTGCAGTTGGTTTTTGGTTGGATAGCATACTAGGAGGATATATTACAGAATTTACAATAGATTGTACCCAATATTACAGTGTTGTAGAAAGGGACTTTTTCAAGGGTCTATGTGGAAGATTCATGAAATCATTGGGTACGTGGATAAAGATGTTGTTGTGTGACAAGTGGATGATGACAATGAAATCCAACTGCTAGGGGGGTTTACACACAAAGGGGAAAAGGGGGATGACAAGAGGATAGTTTGAGAATAGGAGAGAATGAAGAAAGCAATGAAGGAAGGAAGGTACTAAGGATGCAAGAAGAGGGTATACCAGAGAAAGAATATGAGTTTATAGTATTGCACGGAGGAAGGAGGTATAAGAGGAAAAAGAATGGGGCTTGGAAAGGAGAGCCTCACAGTGAGCCAGAGGGGAGAGAACCTTGTGCAATAGTCTGAATCATGGAGATGCCATATGTTAAGAACCAAATATCAATATAGCATAGAAAAACCTCAGAATAAGTAATCAACGCCTTGAAAAAGAGAGAAAATCAGATAATAATCCTCTTTGAGGGGGAAACCTCCTTATACACCACATAAATGTTCAAATACAAGATGATTCCAAATGAAAATGTCTCATTGGTATATATAGAAGACTAGGAGGTACAATTACAACTAATGGACCCAAGCTGACATAAATAAAATAACATTACTAATGTAATATTCCCCAATTAAAGGGTAATGTGCCACTATTTAGGGTTTAACATGCCCCTCCCCTTGAGACAAGTGTTTTCTGCAACACTTGAGTAACTCTGGATGCTTCTATATAAAAGACTTGTCTTCCCAAGTGGAATCTCCAGCCGGTAGTTTCCTCCATTTAATGAGATACTCTGAAAATGGATTTATTCCTCAGCTGGTGAATTCGTGTGTTAGTGATGGCTTTAGGCTCCAATATTTTTTTTCCTTCCTCATCAAGTTCTGGAAATATAGTTTGAACTGGGATCTTGTCGCCTATAACCTTCTTTAAGCATGAAACATGGAAAACTAGGTGTACTCGTGAATATGCGGGCAACTCCAATTTGTATGCCATAGTACCAATATTTTGCAACACCTTATAAGGGCCATAGTACTTTGGTGATAATTTATTATCCTTCTTGGCTTGCTTGAGGGACATTTGTTTGTATGGTTGTAGTCTTAAAAACACCCAATCCCCTACTTCAAAACTTATTTCACTACGATGTTGATCTGCTTTTTGTTTCATGTGATTTTGTGCCATGGTCAGGTTGTCCTTTAAGAATTGGAGAACTTGTTGTTGATGCTCGATGTGATATTCCACTGCTTGAACCTTAGATTTTTATTTTAGATAAGAAGTGATGGAAGGAGGGTGGTATTCATAGAGTGCCATAAATGGTGTCATTTTTGTTGCAATATGAAAGGAAGTGTTATACCACCATTCTGCCAAGGGTAACCATTTGAACCATTGTGTTTGTTTATCAGAGAAAAAGCAATGAAGGTATCCTTCTAGACATTTGTTCACTATCTCGATTTGTCCATCAAATTTAGGATGATAGGATGAGCTATGAGCCAATTGAGTGACCAAACAAGAAAACAGTTATGTCCAAAAATGTCCAGTGAAGATGGGATCTCTGTCACTTACAATAATCTTTGGGCTTCCATGTAGCTTTTGAACTATCTCCATGAATGCGGTGGCAACTGTACTGGATTTGAAGGGATGAGAGAGTGCACAAAAGCGTGTGTACTTGTCCAGTCTATCAACAATCACCATGATGACACTCTTTCCTTCAGACTTCGATAACCTTGTGATGAAATCTATGGAAACTTCCTCCCAGCGTTGACTTGGGATGGCTAATGGTTGTAAAATACATGGGGTCTTAATTGTTTCCACCTTATTTTGTTGGCAAACCAAACATTCTGCCACAAACCTTTGAACATTAATTTTAAGGCTATCCAAAAAAAAATCCTTCTTGACCCTATGGTAGGTTTTCAAAAATCCTGAGTGCCCTCCTACTGGAGAAGTGTGAAATTCCAATAGTACCTTTTGTTTGAGTTGGGAGTTATTACATAAATATAAGAGATATTTGTACCATAGTGAATCATTTTTCCATGTAAATGTATCTGATGCACTGGAATCCTGCTGCAACCTTTGAATGAGAGTCCACACATTTTCGTCATTCTTCCATTCATCCCTTGCTTCTATTATCCAATCAGGTTGGATGATCAAGCTAGCACAGAGAAAGGCCTCAACATATTCATCCTTTCTTAAGAGTGCATCTGCCACAACATTTGTCTTCCCTCTTTTATAGACGATTTCAAAATCATAACCCAATATCTTGGTCACCCATTTTTGTTGTTCTTCTGAAGATAGTCTTTGTTCCAAGAAGTATTTAAAACAATGATGATCTGTTTTGACCTTCAAGTGCCTACCTATTAGGTAAGGGCATCATTTCTTAAATGCATGTAGTATTGCCATCATTTCCTTCTAATAAATGGATTTGTGTAAGTCCTTTCCCTTGAGTGGTTGACTTTCAAAAGCCAGGGGTCTTCCTTCTTGCATTGGGACAACACCAATTCCATTTCCCGAGGCATCACATTCCACAATAAAGGTTTTTGTGAATTCTAGAGTGGTCAAAACAGGAGCTTTGCACATCACATCTTTAAGTTGGTCAAAAGCCTTAGTTGCCTGTAGAGTCCATGAAAATGCATCCTTCTTATTTAGTGTCGTTAAAGGTGTTGTTATTCTTCCATAGTGTCGAACAAACTTGCGGTAGTAACTTGTCAAACCAAAAAATCCTCTAAGATTCTTCAATGTTTTGGGAATCCACCAGTCCATCATGGCCTTAATATTGTTAGGGTCTACCTTGACACCTTCATGAGATACAATATGACCCAAATACTCTACCTCCTTCACCCCAAAGAAACCTTTGGATGTTTTATCATATAGTTGTTTCTCCTTTAGTAGTTGTAGCACCTTGTCAACATGTCGCACATGATCCTCCCAAGACTTGTTATAGATTAGTATATCATCAAAAAATACTAACACAAATTCTCGAAGGAAGGGCTTGAAAATGGAATTCATCAACCCTTGGAATGTGGAAGGTGCATTTGTAAGGCCAAAAGGCATGACCAAAAATTCATAATGGCCTTCATGAGTTTGGAATGTTGTTTTTGGGATATCTTCTTCCTTCAGTCTAATCTGATAATACCCAGAACACATACCTCATGAGCCATCTTTCTTGAGTACCATTACCACCGGTGCAGAGTAATAACTTTGGCTATGTCTAATAATGTCAGCCTCTAACATTTCGTCAACCATACACTCAATTTCACTCTTCTGGGCATAAGGGTATATGTATAACCTGATGTTAGGAGGAAAAATCCCAGGAATTAGGTGAATAGCATGATCATGATTTTAAGTGGGTGGAAGACCTTTGGGAATATCTTCAAATACTTTGGAATGCTTATCAATGATCCCTTGGATATCTAGGGGAATAGATGGCTAAGATTTTTGAACATTTAGTGAGCATAGTTGTGCAATTACACCTTGATGCCCCTTTTTCAATAATTTTGTCATGTCATTAGAGCTTATCACCTTACTGGGTTTCCCTATGATACCTCTTAACTCAATTTCTTTTCCTTCCAATGAAAATTTCATGAAAAGTTCTTGAAAATTAAAATCCATTGTTCCTAATGATTGTAACCATTGGATTCCTAGTATGATATCAGCACCACCCATGGGTATATCAATCGTTGTACTATTAATTACGTATTCCCCCATAGTAAGATTGATCTTATTGCATTTTCATGAGCAATTGATAGTTCCTCCATCTGCAATCATTACTTGAAACTCTTGCACTGGATATACAAAGCAATTGAGAGCTTTGTCTAATTTATAGTGAATGAAATTATGAGTACTACCAGAATCAATTAGGACTATTACCTTTTTCTTTTTGATATATCCTTCGATCTTGAGGGTTTAAGGAGTGTTAATTCCAGCCTATCCATTACACGATATCATGGGAATCAACTCTTTAGAAGAAATTGCTTCTATGTTTTCATCTTGAGATGGTTCTTGTTCTTCTTCCTCTTCACAATCTATGTAGAATAATTTCTTCTCACCACACTTATGTCCCTTACTGTACTTGTTGTCACAATTAAAGCACAAACCATTTGCTTTTCTTTCCTCCAATTGTTGAGGTGTCAACCTTGTAGGTTGAGGTGTTTTAGAAGAAGGAGCATTATTCTCTCGATAGATGTTAGGAGTGGTCCTTCTAGTAGCCATATCCATATTTTTACTTTCAACATTTCTTGCCATCCTAAATGCATTCTCCAATGATTTGGGTTCCCAAAGGAAAACCTCTTGTTGAATGTTATCCCTTAAAGTTCCTATGAATACATCAATCAAGTGATCATCTGGAATAGTGTTACCTTTATATTCAATCTTTGGAAGTTCTCAATGTCTTATGTAACTTAACCCTTTTGCTTAAGATTTATCAATTGGCTAAAGAAGGTATTGTTCCTTGTATCCTCATAGTGTGCTATCATTTCTTTCGTGAAAATTGTCCAAGTGACGAGTGATTTGCGAGAACAAAGCCATCGATACCACACAAATTGATTGGGTTCTAAATATAAAGAATCAATTTGTACCTTTTGTGTATGTGGCACATCATGTAGATCAAAGAATTGCTCCATCTGAAGTATCCATGTGATTAGGTCCTTGCCATCAAACTTCCTCATATCGATCTTAGGAACATGGTTGGTCTTCAACCCAAAGTTGGAGTTTATCCATTCTTGATTCATCTTCCTTGTGTCCTCATAATGAATTTCATGGGATAAATTTTCACTTTCAGGTGTCCTCTCTATTAGGAAATTTTCCAATCCTTACATGATCTCCTTTTTTAAACCATCCATCATCCCTTGTAGTTCATATTGTGTCACTGTCTTCTTTTGTAAATCATTTATGTCCCTACGCATTTATTCACCTTCATCAAGAGTCCAAGTAGGACTGTCTGGAGGCTTATTTGGTGTAGAAGTTCCCTTTTTTGGTGGCATGTTGGCAAAGTATCACTTTTAAACCTTGATTTTGAGGTGGTTCTGCTAGACAATCTTTATTTTCTTGTATCTCTAAAATTTCAGCCCTTCTTGGTATGAAAATTTATTTTTTGTAGTTCTCTAATATTTTTTCTCTGCAATTCCATGGGTCTGATCAAAATTGGATGTGCCAAGTGGAATTTATGGTAACTTCCCCACAACTTGCTTATTTTTGGCCTTTCCAAGAGATATCACTTGTATAGCGTGCCCCGCACAAAATAATTCATGTACAATTCTAAAAATTGTACCAGCAATACTATAGAATGTCCACTATCCAATGCAATTGTTCTCACTCAATTTGGATACTCTAGGAATAATGTATGATTGTTTTACTTAGAACACCTACTTGAGACTAGTCAATAGGACTAGTCATATACCCTATCTTCCACAGGGTGTAGCTACAAATGTAAGATGACCCAGAGGCTGAATTTTTTATCACATATACCTTAGTAATTTCTGTGAATATTCTGCAGATTTTAGAGTCTGAAACATTACAAAAAAAAATAGAGAGAGAGAAAATTCTGCAATAACTTAATTCAATATGATTCCAAAACCATATCTTAGACAGGTTGTATCTACGAAAGTATAAGGCCTCTGGAGTTGAAATTTGAACCCAACGTACCTTGATCCGTCTGCTAAATATCCTCCAAGGGGTTCCTTCTGAAACGGTGTAGAAAACAACTTATAGCAAAACTTCCAAGGTGTCTCAGATGTAGAAGAGAAACCCCAAGACCTTGAGCTCTGATACCATATGTTAAGAACCAAATATCAATATAGCATAGAAAAACCTTAGAATAATTACTCAACGCCTTGAAAAGAGAGAGAAATTTAGATAATAAGTATCTTTGATGGGGCAACCTTCTTATACACCACATAAATTTCCAAATACAAGATTATTCCAAATGAAAATATCTCCTTGGTATATATAGGAGACTAGGCGGTACAATTACAACTAATGGACCTAAGCCGACATAAATAAAATAATAGTACTAATGTAATATGCCCCAATTAAGGGGTAATGTGCAACTAATTAGGGATTAGCACCATATATAGGGGGAGAAGAAGAAGGGTTCCAGACTAGTAATAGAAGAGTCGTTAAGGCCTACTGAGACTAATTCCTATGTTAAATCCACGACCATGTGTCCATCACCAAAATCATAGATAACAATTGAAGACTTGTCAAAATCCATTGTAGTTAACCAAGGAGGACATAGTAGAAGTAGTCAGATTAGTGGAAGTAGTGTGCAGAGTTAGAGTCGGAATCAGAGTCAACCAACATCACCAAGAGGAGGTAATACACAAAGCAACATGGCAGGGGTAGATAATACTCTTATAATTCCTGATTTCTAGGGAGTGGGGTCAGAGGATCCAGAACACCATCTATTTTTTTGCGAAACAATTTGGGTCCCTAAGAATGTACAAGATGAGGCTGTGAATATTGCGCAATTAGAAACAACGTTTAGAGGTCATGCACTATTATGGTATATGAAGTTGTATATTATCACACCTATAGGATAGGCCAATACTTTGGCAGAGATAAGGCAAGCATTGTTGAAAGAGTTCAAGAAGCCAAAGTCGGAGTCGTCGTATATCACAAAATTGAAGGATATTAAACAGGTACAAACAGAGTCGGTATGGGATTTCGATCAAAGATTTAAGGATATGATGGGTAGACCGACTTTACAGATCCTAGATCAACAACATCAAGAATCATTTATTGTAGGGATTATACCACACATCCACAGACCATTGATTCAACAGAAGGTTGTGTCACAACCCGAAGCACCAAAAGTTGCAATGAAATTGGAATCATCTCCTGTAGGAGACAGTGGAAGAATGGCACAAGTTCATACGCAGTTGGTTGCATTGATGATTCAACTGGAAACACTGACAAAAGGGAAGGAGAAATGAGAACAAGTTTGGTGTACCAAGTGCAGAACTGAAGGCCATCACAAGGACGAATTCCCAACATTTGTGAAATATTTAGCGACTGTAGCACTGAATCCATTACCAGGAGGAGGGTATTGCAAGATATGTAATAAATGGGGCCATCATCACACTAAGTTTCCATTACTAAAAAAGTATCATGTACACCAAGGAACCTTTTTTGAAATTTTTGCAAGCCTATGGGACATGAAGAGAAGGATTGTCGTGTGTTCAACTTGATGAGGGAACACACATTATATATGTACATGATTCAGGAGGAGAATGTTGCAGCAGAAGGGGGTGGTCCGCAATACAACAATCAAAGAGGTTTTCATCTAGGGAACAAAGGAAAATTTAGTAGAGGTCGAGGTAGAGGAACTTTTGGTATAGGAGGAAGAGGATTGATAATATGTTATAATTGTAATAAACCAGGACACTTGGCCCACGACTGTCTGAATCCATGTACAATGTGCACATACTGTAGAGCACTAGATCATGTGACAGAATATTGTCCTCAACTAGTTACGAAATGGCAATCCAAAGATACCAAAACCAGAATCGAAATCAGAATGTGCAAAAGATATCAGCCGAAAAACGGAATGAAGGACCAAGAATAACAGTTGTTACGCACAGAAGAGCTATAACAAGAGACGATATGACAAATGGAGGAAAGTAGATTGAGAAATGGATAAGGAAGTTAGCAGGACCTATGCCAGCCTTTAATTCTTAGCAAGAAACTGAAACATATCAGAGAGATAGAAAAGAAGTACTTGGGCATGATGGGGGAGAATCAACGTCATCTACACCTCATGTAGAAGATTGTGTTGTGCCAAATAAACCAATTGGAAAGGCAATCACACTAACATAATTCTAAGGAGTTGTCTAGAGATAATTGTTGGCCCTTAACCAAGTTTTGGGAGATTCTTGTTCATGTTGACCTAATTTGGGACTTCGATAGCCTGTCAAAGACGGAGTGCAAGACGAAGCATAGATCGCGGTATCTCGGCCCCTTTTTGGGTCCTTTTTGGGATTTGGGAATATGTAATGGGTGTGGGATGTCGACCCAAGGATTTACCCATGTTTAGGCCTATTTTGTAAAGTATAAATAAGTAGCTAGGTGACATAAGTAGGGGGTCAATAATCTAAGTGCAAAAGTGCAAGTATGGTTTGTAGATACTATGTGCATACTGTGAGAACTTGCAGAGCTAAGTGCAAGTGGTTGTAATAGATTGTGAAAGGCTTTGTGCTAGACCTAGCTCGGGGAAGGAGGATCTGGTGAGGTGCATGCAGATCATCTGTCCTATGCGGAGTAGGGTTTTTGTGGATCTGTTCATGTATATGACTGATTGAAGCTAATAAAGAAGAAGAGTTGGTGGACGTAGCCCCAGGGTGGGGGTGAACCACGTAAATACTGTGTTATTATGCTATGTGCGATGTTTTGATGTGTTTATGTGTTATCTTTTAAGTGGTTGATATAGATACATAGATAGATATATTTATGCTTTGTGCTTATGATGAATCTGGATGTTAGATGTGCTTAGTGCTTGAATCTGCTAGATATGATCCATTTATATATGCTAAGTGCTTAAATACATTAGATCAGGGTGAATGTTGTGATGCTCTGTTTTCTTTGTGGAGTAGATATTGGTTAAACAATGATGAACTAACGGTGTTAAGTGCTCTATTCAATATTATAATCATAGATCTGTGTCCCAGCTAAGGTTGCAGACACCTGAGTCCTGCAACCACCCCTGCCTCTACCTCAAGTGAGACTTCATATGCTTCGCAGGTGTTGTCGAAAGGGTTGGTAGTTAGGGTTTTGTTGGTGCGTTGTTGTAGCGTTTAACCCTGGGTCTGCCCCTATGCCAACAAGTGGTTCCATTGTTGGGACCTGAAACTATGATTGTTGGGAACTGAGGAAGAAGAAGCTATGTGCAAAGATTTGACCTGACATTGTGAAAGCTCTGTGCGTAGATCTATTTCTCTAGTGCGCAATACTCTACTTAGTTTAACAAGCTCTGTGCTATGGAAAAGAAGTTTGATCTAAAGAAAATAGGTAAGATCTGAAAGCTTTGTGCTCTGTAGAAGTAAGATAAGTGGAAATTTTTGTTTCGACAGTATAGATCTAGGCATGTTTGATAGATTCTATCCTAACTTGAAAACTAGTGTATTAATAGATGAAATAATATTTGATATGAGTAGATATGATAAGAATAGTGAAAAATATGTTATACCTATGCATAGAAAGAATGTTTGGACTAATAAGTGTATGCAGGACCCCAAAAGGAAATGTTTGCAGGTTAGCTACCATGATCCTAGCACGTTGTATAGGAAAGCTTGGGGATCATTTAAAAGAAAGAGAGGATTAACCCTTTGTTACAGTTGCAGAAAATCGGGACATCTTGCTAAGGAATGCCCTGGGAGAAGACCTAGTTGTCTTTGTTGTAAAGCTAGGAACCATGAAGTATTGGATTGCCCTAGAATGATTGCTAAGCTTGAAGAAATTAACATGAGACAAGAAAACCCTAAAGAAGATCCATAAACTAAGATTATGACAGAATCCCAAAAGGAATCATAGAAAGTATTGCTACAGATGAAAGAAACCCTGAATGACCACCAACATGTCAGATTATCAGAGATCTTCAAAGAAAAGGAATGCCTTGAAGCAAGAATAGGAGATTTCGACATTAACTGTGTTCTAGATGAGGAAAAATAGGTGAATATCGTGATAGAGAGAACTTGGGAAGCTATAGGGAGGCCTGCTATGATTCCTTCATTAGGAGGAATAAGACTATTCAAAGGAAAGTTCATAAACTTATGTGGAAAGATCACCCGAATATCTATGAATGCCAATGGAACTTCGACAGAGGAAGGTTTTGAGATTATTAAATTTATTGAGAATAGTGCCCCATTTACCATGCTACTAGGAAAACCTTGGATTGAAAGAGATCGTGCCAGAAGGCAAGAAGAAGAAGAAGCTTTAGAGCAGAAGAAGCAAGAGTTAAAAGAATTCATGACTAGAAGGATCGCACACTTGATTGAAGAACAGAAGAATAGATCGAAGCTATTTAGCACCAGAGACCCGAGTGTCGAAGTTGCAAGAACACTAGAACACCCACAGAAGATTGAATTACCTATTCCAGATAAAGAAGAAGGATCACCCTTGAATATTAGGAAAGAATCTCAATAGCGTGAAGTAACTATGCCAAAAGAAGATACGAAACAGAATGGAAAAAGGCATGTTGAGACGAAGCTCACTGGGAAGAAGGCTAGAAACCTAAGTAAGAAGAGAGCTAAGATAGAAAATTTGTGGAAGGGTCCAGAGGGAACCTCACTGAAGGAAAATTTGAAAAATTGGAGCTTCGTCAGGATATCAGAACAACGACACATGGAACTTCTCCACGGCGAAGCAATATAGTCGTTGGGGACATTATAACCATTAGACCAACGCTCTGAATGGGTAGAAAGACATTTATGGACAAACAGCTTTCCATCTGATCGTTGGGACCATGCCATAATGGACAGAACAGAGTTAATGAAGGCTTCATAACCGTTGCAAGCGACCCATTACCGAGTTACCTATTTATCCCGTCACGCCACGCACCGAGAACACTTTTTCCAATCGTGAATTTGAGCTCGTAGACTTGTTGATTTTACACAGTGGTCATTATGTTATTTCCCTCTATCCTATTGCAGTGTCTAAGTTACCCTCCAAACCCAAAGATTTCAAACCTCGAGTGTGTATGTCAGACGAGTTGAGCGTTGTCGAGAAAAATTTTGAAGAAGTTTTGATCGACCTCATGACTGAAAGAGTCATGTTGATGTCTACATGTGTACAAGCATCATCGATGAGAGGACTGTCAGCCTCTCTGTCTACTGCTCGCGGAGCCAAACCATCCCAACCTTCAGATGAAAAGAGAACCAAGAACAAGGATGATCTAGTGAATTCCAAATTGATCCCGAGTTTATTACCCACTTATATTCCACCACTAAGCGGCACAATAAATCGAGACAGTTTGCCCAGAGATTTTGACTACACCTTGGTTACATATTTCCTCCCAAAGGGGATACACGCAGTTCAAGCAGACCAAGATAAGATTGCAGCATTGAAGTTTAGCGACTTCAACCTCGGAGATCGAAAAGTCTATAACATGATCGCCCCACATAAGTACCTGACTAGAACTAAGGGGAAGAATTCAAAGATAATCCCCCAGTCGTGGACTATGAATCTCGCGCAGTCCACTTTGTTAAACATCATGAATATTCCCCACTTCGAAAGACACCAGGAAGTGAATGCATGTGTCAAGTTGTTGTTCTCTTGTTACCAGGGCAGTTATTTGTGAATAAACCACCGTATAACGGTTGATCCAACGTTGATCAATTGGATCACGGTCTTGAGTATGCAAGGACCTGATCCACAGGAGTTTTACCCCGAAAAAGAAGAAGATCAAGGACACTTATGGTGATGTCGAGAAGGGCACATGAGGCTACAAGGTAGCTTCTATATAGAGTAGTGCAGTGCGCCTCACCTATCAGTTGATTGCAGGGAAGTTAGTAAGAAAGAATCGACCTACCCAAGTCACCGGTTTTGTAGTCGACCTCGCAGGGAAGTGCACGGAAGGCCTTCAGATGAACTGGGTGAAGTACCTAGTGAACCAATTGGAACTCGACTGCAGAGAAGCATAGGATCAAGGATACAAATTTCATTTCAGCTGGCTCTTGATCCTTATAGCTTTTATTGCCTGGGATATGTCGGAAGGTACGACCTTCCTGGACATCGAGCCTTTTGAACCGTTGGCTGCGAAGTTCAGTACACTGTGGTATTCAAGTGACATGAATAAACAGTGGTAGTCAAATGTTGGTTTTCATACCTACTACAATCAGCTGAAGATAGCCATACAGTCCGAGCCTTGCATGACTCTGAACACTCTACACCAGTTTCGACCTTTGATGAAGTTCAGCGCAGATCGGCATTTTATTTACATCGCAACGCGCGCCGATGAACATAAGCAAAAGCTTCAATCCTACTATAATCTGGAGGAAGAGGGCTTGGAGGAGATCACTAAGGACTAGTCAGCGGATCTCCTTATTCCAGTAGACCCTGCAGAGATATCCAACATCGACAGCCCAAAAACTGTGTAAGATACACCCAGACCTAGCAGAACAAAGAAGACTGAAGAGGTCCAAGAGATAGACAGGGCATCCATGAAGACTTCTTCCATATCACCAAAGCAAGGAGGTGATGGCAAAGAGTTGAATGACAAAGAAGTTGAACAAAAGCAAGGAGACGAGGTTGGTCCCCTGAAAAAGAGGAAAGGTCCACCTCTGAAACCTTCCTCCCAGAAGAAATCGAAGGCCACTATGACCAAGATGCAGATTGTCCTCACCTCCGATGAATTTGACTTCCTCATAGCAGCTCTGCAAGATGCTTCACTGGAAATAGCAGAGAAACAAGAAACAAAATAAAAGGAGATGTATGATCGAATTGAGACTGAACTCCGAGGGGTACAACAATCCCTACAGTCCAGTCGCGCAGTCTCCACTGCGTTGGGAGAACCAGAATTGGGAGATGAGCCAGCTCAACTCCACCGCCTAGCCGATACAATCAAAGCTCGCCTTTGACGAGCACAGGAAGAAATAGAGCAAGCCACCTAGGCTTTGACACAAGTACAATGAGTACTCGTAGAGCAACGTAGTGCTGCAAAATAGGAAAATCTTTCTCTCCAAACGAAGTTTGATGAAGAAAAATCACAGCTATAACAAGAAAAGTAACAGTTGCTCATGGAGCAAATCGAAGTAAAAGAAGCATTCAACAGAGAACTTCTCTATGTGACAGTCTTAGAAATCAAGGCAGAAGACCGAGTTACATAGCAGGTGAACCAGCTCACAGAAGCCATCCAGCAACTACAGCAACGCATAGCATATTTGGAGCTACGCACTATACCTGAGACCCCATAAGATGTAAGAGACCAAAGAGAAGCAATCGCCTGGATCACAGTTGAAAGGCTAAAGGCTCTTACCCTAGAATGCAAGAAACTTACCAATCGCAATGCCCACACCTATGAACAACTCACGGAGAACCCAGAATTGAAGGCACTGGAGTCATAGCTCCAAGAGGTGAAGTATTAAGCTGAAAAGATACAGGCGCAGATGAAGTCCCTATCAGTTGTGGAAAGAATGAAGCGCTCTCAAGAGAAACGCACTGCACAGTAGCAAATCCATACTATCCAGAGTAGAGTTATGGAAGTAACTCAGAGGCTCCAACCCATACAAGACACTGCCTATCAAGTGTTTACAGAGGTAGAAGGCCAAGGATCAGAGCTAGAGAAGGTTGTCACTAAAGTCGAACAATGTCTAGAGGGACCTATCAATGACGCGAACATCCAAGAGTTCGTTGAACAGAAGATTGTAGCACAGCAGCAAGTCAAAGCAGCTCGAGCCAAGCTTGAGGCGTTCGAAGCAGAACTAGTCAAACCAGAGTGACTCGAAATGAGTCACAGGTGAGTATTGGGGGCCTATTGGCCCTTGACCAAGTTTTGGGAGATTCTTGGTCATGTTGACCTACTTTGGGACTTCGACAGCCTGTCGAAGACGGAGCGCAAGACGAAGTAGAGATTGTGGGATCTCGACCCCTTTTTGGGTCCTTCTTGGGATTTGGGAATATGTAATGGGTATGGGATGTCGGCCCATGGGTTTACCCATGTTTAGGCCTATTTTGTAAAGTATAAATAAGTAGCTAGGTGACATAAGTAGGGGTCGATAAGCTAAGTGAAAAAGTGCAAGCATGGTTTGTAGATGCTATGTGGATACTGTGAGAACTTGTAGAGCTAAGTGAAAGTGGTTGTAATAGAATGTGAAAGGCTTTGTGTTAGAATTAGCTCGGGGAAGGAGGATCTAGCGAGGTGCGCACAGATCACCTGTCTTATGCAAATTAGGGTTTTTGTGGCTCTTTGCATGTAGATGACTAATTGAAGCTAATAAAGAAGAAGAGTTGGTGGACGTAGCCCCAGGGTGGGGGTGAACCACGTAAATATTGTGTTATTCTGCTCTGTGTGATGTTCTAATGTGTTTATGTGTTATCTATTAAGTGGTTGATATAGATAGATAGATAGATAGATTTGTTTATTATTTTTTCTTATGATTAATATGGATGTTAGATGTGCTTAGTGCTTGAATCTGCTAGATCTTATCCATTTATATATGCTGAGTGCTTAAATACATTAGATCAGCATGAATGCTACGATGCTCTGTTTTCTCTATGGAGTAGATATTGGTTAAACAATGATGAACTAATGGTGCTAAGTGCTTTATTCAATATTATAATCACATATTTGTGTCCCAGCTAAGGTTGCAGACACCTGAGTCCTGCAACCACCCCTGCCTCTACCTCGGGTGAGACTTCATCTGCTTCACAAGTTTTGTCGAAAGGGCCGGTAGTTAGGGTTTTGTTGGTGCACTGTTGTAGCGTTGAATCATGGGTCTGCCCCTGTGCCAACAATAATGAAAGATGAAACTGCACTCGGTACATCATATGACATGATTGATCACTATACAAGAGGAAGGGAAACTCCTATCACACAAAGGATGGTAAATCAGGTACTGCACAGGAATAGAACCATTGAATAATTTTGATTCAATGTGCAGATTAGGGAGTATGATGTGGATAATGTCATCTTGGACTTGGGATCTGACGTGAACGTTTTACCTAAGTAAACATGGGAGGTGATGGGAAAACCCAAGTTAGTATGGTCTCTTTTTCAGTAAAGGTTCGCAAATCAGCACAAAATAGTCTCAATTGGTCATTTGACAAGAGTACCTGTGAACATAGATGGGGTGCACAGCATGGCAGCATTTGAATTTATTGAGATCATGGACGATAGTCAACCATATCCAGCACGGATGGGATTGTTATGGGATTTTGATAACTAGGAAATCATTAACTTGAAAAGGAAGGAGATGATATTTTAGGTTGGAGATTTGAAAGTTACTGCACCCTTGGAACCATTAGAGGGAAAAAGATATATAGAGCCAACAAGAGGGAACGACATTGACAACTTATATAACATGACTGCGTGGATGGAGGATTATGTCAACCTGACTATGGATGGTGCGTTAAGTTGGAGAAGTATTAGTTTGTGTGCATCATATTCAAAATAATGTCTAGAGCATTGGCAGTATAGGATGCATGAAGTGTCAACTAGACGATGTGCACGCATAAATCGATACTTGCGCTAGATTGGAACAAAGTTGTGTGATCCACACAAATATGATGAATTAAATGATATTAGAATGTTTGTAAATTCATTTGAGTTGAAGGTACCCAAAAATCAAAGGTTGTTAGCACTAGATGTTGTCCTAAAAGTGATTCTAGCTAGATGGTGGGTTGCACATGGAAAGGCGATAAAAGACTGGTCACAGTGCAGCAAACTCATGCAAATAAAGTTTGGTACTTAGTAAGAAGACATTGGGAAAAAATATATAGGAGAGAGTGACCCAGAAGGTCATATTGAGTAGTGCGGGGCTTTATGGAGTTCAGTACCGGAGATAGAATAGACGCACATATTTATACGCACACTTGACACAATTCTGAAGAACTGGTATTTGGAATTGGAAATGCATAAGGAGACAACACGATGGGAATATTTGGTCCAGATGTTCAGATTCACGTTCACATTCAAACATGAATCTCCATCAATAGATGTGGTGCTACTCGCTATTCAAAGAAATATATTCTTAGAAGAAGGGAAGATGGAGGTAGTATCAGTGTATAGTGTGCACAGAGCCAATATAAATGTCCATGAGTTATTAGAATGCTACAATGTAGCTAAGGAAGAACATGATGAAGAAGATCCTAGAAATGTAAAAGTACCTAAAGCGGAAGGAGAATGAGTAGTAGAAGGGACAAATCTTGAGTCTGTCACATATACACAACTGATAAAGACGCGAAAGGTAAACATTGGACAGCAGAGAATCCCAAGTTTGCACAGATAGGATATTATTGGAGTGATGAGATAGTGGAGAAGATCGCATAATTATTGTGATAATACCAAGACCTATTCTCAAAGACATTTTTAGAGATGAAGAGGATAGCGAGAGACTTAGGTGAGATGAATATTCCACTAAAACCAGGTGCTAAGTCGATGCGACAGAGGCCTTACAAGTTAAATCCAAAGTACAAAGAGAAGGTGAAAGTCGAACTAGATAGGATGTTGGATGCAAGAATTATTGAAGTAGTAAAAGAATCTGAGTGGATTAGTCCAATGGTAGTGCAGGACAAAAAGACAGGGGGAATCAAGATCTACGTGAATCTAAGGAAGTTGAATGATGTGTGTTTACTTGATCCATTTCCAACACCATTCACATATGAGGTACTAGAGAACGTAGGAGGGAAAGAAACTTATTCTTTCATAGATGGATTCTCTAGGTACCATGAGATAAAATTGCATAGGAGGATCAGCATAAGACCAATTTCACAATAGAGTGGGGGAGTTATCAGTATATAGTCATGCCCTTTGGACTGAATAATTCCCCGGTGGTATTTTCCAAAGTTAGGATAGAAACGTTCAAAGAATTTATTCATAAGTTCCTTGAAGTGTACTAGGATGATTGGATTGTGTTCAATCTACTGAAGGATCACATATAAGTACTCATGATGATGTTGTATAGGTGTAGACAATGTCATATTTCATTGAACCTGAATAAGTGTATATTTTGTGCATTGTTTAGAATTTTTTTGGGACATGTAGTATGTAAACAAGGATTTCTAGTAGCTCTAGCCAAGCTTCCAGTCATTTTCTAGTTATAACCACCTACATCAGTCATAAAACTAAGGCAAAATCTGGGTCATACATGCTATTACAGGAAATTTATTAAGGGCTACGCGCAGATCACAACACTGATGGAAAATGTTTTGAAGAAGGAAGCAAGGTTTCAATGGAACGAGGACTGTCAGAACGGGTTGGACACCTTGAAACATAAACTATTAACTGCGTCAATTTTGATCTTTCTTGATTGGAACAAAGAGTTCCATGTACATGTAGATCCATCGTCCATAACGTTGGGCACAGTGTTGTCACAACCAGGGGAAGGAGACATAGATCACCCAATTGATTTTGCAAGTAGGAATTTGTCTATATCAGAGAATAATTATACTACCATGGAATGAGAAGGATTGGAAATGGTCTATGCGCTACATAAGTTCAGACATTATTTACTGGGGTCTCACTTTAATATACGATTATGCATTAAAATACTTAGTCAATAAGCCAGTGTTGGGGGGGAGAATATGCATATGACTTCTATTTTTCCAGGAGTACGATTTTGAGGTTATATTAAAACTGGGGAAGTTGAATGTAGGGCTAGATCATCTATCATGCATACTATTAGGAGAATATGCAAGCAATTTAGATGAAAACTTACCATATGCACAGTTGTTTGCAGTAAATATGGTGGATGATTACTTCTCAGACATCATACAGTTTCTAAGTACATGCATGGCTCCATTAGAGATGATAGTCACACAGAAGAAACAACTGGTAGTGAAAGCAGCAAACTATCACTTGATTGCAAGGAATTTATACAAGTTGGGTGTAGATGGAATATTGTGACACTGCATGTTGGAACATGAAAGAACAATTATACTTGAAGAAGCACATGGTGGGATTGCAGGGGTACATTATGCAAGAAGAGAAACTACACAAAATATTTTGTGTGTAGGGATTTGGTGGCCTACACTTCACAAAGATGTGAAGGAACATTGTCAGTCATGTGATGTATGTCAAAGAGTGGGAAAGCCATATAGAAGGGATGAAATGTCTTTAAGTACACAATTTACTTTGCAATCATTTGATAAATGGGCCATGGACTTTGTAGGACTAATCAATCCACAAGCAAGAAGATTAGGGGCAAGGTACATAATCACTATGATGGAGTATTTGACAAGATGGGAAGAAGCAGCCTCAGTTATAGATTGCACCGCAGACACTATTGTGAGGTTTGTTTTGAAAATGTTTTCACAAGGTTTGGATGTCCACGCATATTACTCAATGATCAAGGCACACACTTTTTGAATAAGACAATTGCAGCATTGACTGAGGAGTTCCAAATCCATCATCAGAAGAGTACCCCGTATCATCCTCAAGACAATGGAATAGTGGAGGCTTTCAATAAAATCTTGGAGAATGCCTTGACCAAAATTTTCAATGTGGGGTGAGATGATTATGACTTAAGAGTTCCTATGGTGTTATGGGCTTATAGGACGAAAAGTAACAAGTTGACAAGTCATACACCTTTCATATTGGTCTATGGATAGGAATCAGTGATTCCAATGGATTGTATTCTACCTATCATGTGCATTGTAGCAATCAATGAGCTATCAAACACTAGCACCATCGAGGATAGATTGGCATAGTTAGTACATATTGAGGAAGATTGGTTTGTCATAGGCTTTCATTAGAAAGTTCAGAAGCCTAGAGAGAAAGCTTTGGCATGATCAACACATCAAACAAACAAAAAATTCAAGTGGGAAATATGGTACTACTCTATGAAAACAATTCCATGCAACATCCAAGAAATTTTAGAATGCATTGGTTAGGACCCTATGTGATTCAACATGTAACAAAGAAAGGTGTTGTGTAGTTAGAAACCTTGAATGGAGAAGTCATTAGAGGAATGGTGAATGGAAGTCGGTTGAAACTCTAAAGAGACGACAGACAGTCTGTGTAGTAATCTGGGATGCACCAAAACACATGTACTATAATAGTTGTACCATAGTAGGAATAAAAAGAAAAAAAAAAGTAGAAAAAGGAAGAAAAATAAATAAAAAGTAGATAGAGAAAAAAAAAAGATTACAGAGTACAAGGCCTTGGAGATTGCGTAAAAGGAATGGTTGTCATGCATTAGAATGGAGTTGCACCAATTTATAAGACAATACACAAAAGAGAAAGATTGTGAATCACATCGATGCAACAGTAAGAACCATTGCACAGTTTGGCAATGATAGGACCGTTAAAAGCATTAAATAATGGAAATAATGATCTCAAAGAGGGAATGACAGGTCATAAAGGTTTTGTAGAAGATTAAATGGGAAAAGATGACGGAAATCATGACATATTGGTAGGACAAAGGAAAAATCACACGATGGATTTGGTAATAAAGATGCATTTATGGAACAACTCATCAACCATGTTGGCGAATTGAACAAGGAAGTTAAGGTAGGATGATGGAACGAAGACACAAAAATAGTAGAAGGTCATGAATTGTAAGTCATTTTTTCATACAAATGAGAGAAAAGCAGAGTGAACCAGAGTGAAGTTGAGAGAACCAGAACCGAGTTGCATCTACCAGAGAACAGACACAAATTCAATCCAGGAATCCATCACAAAATATGAATGGCATCGCCTAAAGTTGGAGCACCATCTACAGCAGCCAGAAAAAATTCAAAATGCCCAGTAAATACACTAGAGGTCAAGGAAGTAGTTGGAGCTTTGTCTCTGTCATCATAGGCGAGTTTCCACAGAGACTGCCTCCCACTGAGGAAGGACAATGTGCCACAAATAAACGTCCCAACAAATGGGAAATACCCATTATCGAAATCACCAGTTCTGACTGGTCTAAGCATTGAAGGGGAGATGCTCAAAAAGGTGGTCGGCCTGAATTTCATGGACCATGACATTACTGATGAGCAGAAATTCCTAGAGTTGGCAAGAGAAAAATATTTGCACACAAGGAGCGTACCAAGCATAGGATCAATCCTGTTGGAAACATAGGAGTGGGAAACAAGCTTGGAGAAGGAAAGCATCTTGAACTTGTTGGAAATCCCACATTTTGGGCACAGCTTGGAGATTAATGCATATGTGAAGTTGTTTCTTAGTTGTGTCCATGGGGGGACACTATGGATAGATCCACCAGTATCGGTTGATATTTCACTGATTGCAAGAATTGCAGGGCTACCAAAGGCAAGAGAAGATCTGACCCTTTTACTCAATAAGGCAGGAGAGAGAGAAGTCTCAGAAGCGATGAAAGAAAAATTCCAGACCTTCAGGGGAAAGAGGGGACTCAACGTGAAAAACATTAATGACCCCAATGTTTGGTTTGCAACGCATGTGATGGCCTATAAGTTGTTGCGCAAGGGCAGGAAGGATGAAGTCCCAGCTGTATTAATTTCAACTGTAGAGAAATGTGTTTAATGGGTTCAGATGAACTGGGCACCTCTTTAGTAAACCAATTTTTACAGGACTGCATTGAGGCCCAGGAGAAGGGCACAGATTTCCATTATGCGTGGTTGTTAATTCTAATTGTGTTGGTCGATTAGAAAGAACTAGGGTATTATCATCATATGTGCATATTAGGCAGAGGAAATATGGTTGGGAGATATTCCAACTTATAGCATTCAATGATCAAGAGAAGACAGAACGACAATAATGCTACATTGTATGTATACCTAGAAAACATCACATATCAAGTTACAAACACACTGTGCATATCAGAAGATATGGTAGCAACATATAAGTATATCACACTATTTAAAGCATCCATGCACCATATATATGTGTAGGCCAAGAAGGAACCAATGCGCCAATGGTTTCCAACCCACTATAGTTTGACATTAGAGGACATATGCTCAATAGTGACTGACTAGGAATAGGACTAGAAAATCCCAGTAGAGAAAACAGGGCACTCGAATGAGGGAGAAGAGAAAGACAAAAGTGATGAGGATCCTAATGACGATCAAAACAATGGCACAAGAGATCATCCTAGGCCATCCATGACAGAGGAGCTACAACCAATCCCAATAGAAAGGACAAAAAGGAAGGATACAGGGAAAGAACCTGCATGGGGGGCGCGCAAGAAGGTGAAAGCAGATAGAGAAAACCCAATCTATGCATTGATTGATGATGATATGGATATGATCATCTACCAAGTCTAGGATGACGTGGAGGAGGCAGCAAGGAAGAAAGTAGAACAACAACAAAAATTGCAAGATTAGCTAGCCACACTCCAGCATATGTTGGAAGCAAAAGCATCACGAAAGAGCACAAGACCGAGGAAGGACCATCCACGGTGCCAAGGAGATAAGCAAAAAGTGCACAGTTGATCCTAACACAAATAAAAGTAGGGAATAGAGCCTTACACATTGATACATATGTGTTGTAGTTGCCAACGAGCGAGTTACAGGAGCAAGTAAATGCATTGGGTTATCTCATTATAGTCATATCAAGGATGCCCATGCAAATACTGCAAGACTTGGAAGCAGGATTGTTTCAAGAAATGAAGAACAAAGTAGAGGAAGCACATAGAGAGCTAGAAATAATAAGGGACGAAAGAGGCCAATTACAGAAGCAGTATGACATGACACTTCAACAAAAGAAGGAAGTTGAAGGAAGCATAGAAGAAGTTATGAAGAATAAATACAAGGCTAAGGAAAGGGAGAAGAAATCCCTTAAGGAAAAGGACGAAGCTAAAGGGATAGTGCAAAAAACCCAAGAAGTTGTCCAAAAATTATATAAAGCAATCCCAGAAGTCCCCATAGTAGTAGAAGCTACTATGGAGGAACAAATGTTAAGAATCATTGATGTCATTAAGGTCTTCCGTGAGTAGATTGAGGACTTAAAATTGTGGAGCATGCCAGGAACGCCACCAAAAGTGTGTAAAGGAAAGGAGAGAATGGCAGCAACAACAGTTGCCAATATCAAGAAAGTAGTAGGAGAATGCACCAAAATCTGTGAGGAGAGCACAGATATATGTATCGATTTGGCAGAAGACCCGGAGTTGAAGGTTGTGTAAGCTTGCTTAAGAGAAGCACAACAAAGAGCACATCAAATTGTAGAGAAGATAATGACACTTCCACCAGCAGAGAACATGAAAACCATTTTGGCTTAGAGGTAGCCATACATGGAGCTAGAAAATATGAGGGATCAATAAAAGTTCCTTCAACAGAAACTAGGACCACTGCAGGAAGAATCAGTGAGGGTAATTGTGGAATTAGCCATTGTGCAGGGTAAGGTCAAGCAAGCAGCGATTGAAGTAGAATACAAAATTACAAACTTGACCTCACATGGGGTAGAGGAGATAGCAGAAACAAAGGCCATGATCATCAAAGAGGTGAAGGTAGCAAAGGTTTCCTCTCAAAACTTCATTGTGGCATGGAAGAGTAGGAAACGGGTCTGAGTGGGTTGGGACGAGCCCTAGATGAGTATTGGGGGATTGTTGGACATCCAACTTTGGAGACATTTTTGCAGTTTTGGATACAATTTTGGGAAAAATCCTAAGTATAGGAAAAGTGTGAGGAAGAATAAGGAAAGCTAGAGAGCGTGCAGCTAAGGTGCATCGAGGAGGACATTGTGAAGGAGGAAAGTGTGTAGAAGGAATACAACGCGTAGACAGGAGAGTAAAGTAAACTGAATAATAAAGCCGACATAAGGAAAAGAAAGGGAAGAAAGCGAGAGAATAAAGAATGAAAGAAGGATGACAGCCCAACATTCCAGAAATAGAAGAACAATGTAAAGTAGCATGCATATGGAAAAGCAAGAGAAAGCAGTCGAACAGCCGGTGAACTGAAGTTGTAATGCAATGTAATAGGATTTTAAGCCTTAATTCCTATGTATAAATATGTAAAGGGTTGGAATAATAGGGGTTCTCTGTAAGGGGTTCCTTTGTTTGTTATTCTTTTGGGGTTCCTCCATATGATTGAGAAGTATTGTAGAATATATTATGTGGGGTTCTAGAGTTCTTGAATGTAACAGTTTGTTGACAAGAAGAATCAATAAATGAATGTTAAAAAGATGATCTCGAATCTATGGATTTTATGTGTTTGCTTATGAATTATGTCTGGATGCATAGTAGAATAGATTTGTCTTATGGTTAAACATGATACAATATTCATAATCGTTACAACATTGAGGTATACAGTAATCTGGAATAGAATGATAGTATGAATATGAATCATTAGGTAGTTAATAAGGAACAAAGGCAGAATCACGCGCAAAGAAATTATAAATAATAATGAACAATATGGTCACCTCCCATTCCCTCACTACTGCAAGAACCTGGTTTTCACAGTCCCAATAGATACCTCGGGTGAGACCTCATCTGGAAAAGTAGGTGATGTCGAAAGTGTCGGTGTCTAGTGGTTTTTGTTGGTTAAATATAACTCTAACCTAGGTTATTACAAACCACAGACAACACCAACACTAGGCTTATACTACGATGGTTTTGAAGAACCGAAATCTCACTTATTATTTTGCCTAAACTTTTATTCGACCTTGACAACATATCGGTAAGTGACTCCTAGTGAGGAGATGTCCAAAAACTCCATATTTGTTTGGATGTACCTTTGTAGGCCATTGCGGTAATTCAAAACACGTTATCGCTCATATTCTTTAATACCAATATTTGTGCGTAAGGTATGGAAGATGTTGGTGTACTCCAACACTTTATGGTCTCTCTCTTGATGTAGAGTTGTCCATCTTGTGTATTGGACATCATAGCATCCAACAAGGTAGTATTTCTCCTTGAGGGCATCAACAAAAGCTGCTAAAGTGGGTCCTTGCCCAAAAATTGTAGACTCATCTTCGGCATGTTGCTCACAGTAAGTCTCCCACCAATATATGACATAGGGAAGGGCCTTAAGGAGCACGAAACTGATTTTCTCACTATTGGAAAAAATTTGGATAGTGAAATAACCCTCTAGCATACTTAACCATTTTTCCAAAGCATGAATGTCTATCTAGCATTAAAATAAAGGAATATCAAAGTTTACTTGTACCTTACAGGGCACCACACTTCTGAAGTAATTGTTGGATGAAGGTTCCTCTATTTTTGTTAGCAGACGTCTAAGTGTCTAGGTGAAAATATCCATCATCTCATTCTTTTGTCGTGTGAGGGATTCCTCGAGCAACAGTTTGATAGGATCTCCTGCTCTTCCATCCCATTTTCTTCCACCATGAGAGGTTGCTTGGGAGGGTGAGAGTGGTTTTCCTCAATATAAACAAGCTTGACACCCAACTCTCTATACCATGACCTCGTCTGGGATATGCACAAAGAACAACAAGGGGTAAACTTCCCTGATACCACTGATCCAGATTATTTTGAGAATGATGTGAAGGAAGAAATATAACATAGATATAAAAAGGAAATACATTGAGATATTGCAATGAACACAGTAATACAATAAAACTCATATTCTATTAATCATTTTCTGGAATATAAAAGACTATAAAATGCAAACTACACAAGCTAGCTAGAATGGTGTTAGTTTATCTCTGAAGAGAGATGGGTCAGCTATGCTCATTCATAAGAAGATGATTAAAATGAGGTTCCAAAATCCTTTTTATTATATCAGGAATGAATTATAAAACCATAAAAATCTAAAACCCTAACCCTGGAAGATGAAACACCAAAAGTTTTGTGGGCCTCGATGGGGGTAGTAAATACGTCAACTTCCCTAGGGCCCAACTTTTGCATGCGATCTCCATTTGGGGCACTTGATACCTTGTTAGAAAGGTTTATCCAAGGAGTACACATTACGAACAGCCCAATAATCCCAAATACAATGAATTGGACATTTCCATGTCAAAAAAACGATGTTTAGGTCCTCAAAATGGCCCTGGATGTTTAGCACCCGAAAATGTATAGAAAACGGCCAAGATGGAAGTTGTAATTTGAGCAAGTGGAATAGATGGGAGGCCATCAATGTCCACATGAATCAGTTCTCCCTCCTTAGGAATAAATTTTCTCCATTTTACCAAGTTCCTCCATCATATGGGGAAACTTCTATTGAATGTAACTCCTAGTGATCCACTTGCCCTGATGAAGAAAATGTCCTACTTTGGCGACCCGATAGAGTTGGATGTTCTTTTGGTGGGTTCCCTTCATATTTTTTTGCATGATCCAATCAAATGTCTCTTATTCAATGCATTCATGATAGATTTATGTAAGTGCTAAGTTCTTGGTCAAATCTGAAGTGTATGGGAGAGGTGGAAAATAGGGTCGAAGCATTTTCACATTAAATACCGAGTACAATCCAAGGAAAGGAGGAATACTTAACTCAAAATCATTCTCACCCACAACCTTTGTGATCGTGTAAGGCCCATATCAGAGTGGGTGTATATTCTGATGGAATCCTATGGGGTGCTCTTTATACAAATTCAACCATACCTTATCTCCTACCTGAAACTTGTGTGGTACCAGATGTTGACCATGGTGTTGCTTGTAATTTCCATTGGATTTCTGCAAAATATCATGAATTTGTTGTTGGATGTGTTGGATTTTCTCAACAAATTTGACTGCTCTATCAACCTCGATCTAAGCATGGGACAACTCTTCCTGTGCAGTTGAAATTAGCAGAGCTACGTCAATGGAGGCCAATGGTTGGAACGCCAAGGATAGTTGAAAAGGGTTGTGGCCAATAGAGATGTGGAGGAATCTGTTGTAGCTATGTTGAACATAAGGAATCATTTTGTAATACCCCAAGGTTGATCCCCTGTGAAATGTAATGATGTTTATAGGCTGGTGAGCCAAGTAATTATAAGTTGGTAGGCTTGTGTGTTTATTAGGCAGGAAAGGCTAGATGTTAAGGCCAATGGGCCTAATTTTATATATGTAATTATGCAGATTATTAATAAAATGCATCGTTGCGTGTAGAATGACCACGAAGAAAGAGTTATGGGGGACTAAGCTCCACTAGGTAGGGAAAGGGATGGGGAAGATAGACTGGGAGAGAGGGGTTAAGATTGAGGGTTTAACCCAAGGGAATATTATAATGTATTTCCTGAAAATACTAAAATTGGGAAATAAACCCAGTTATCCTAAGTTCCTTTGGGGAGAGGAACAAAATCCAAGTGGAGATGAATGAGCTCCTAGAGAGACAAGTGTCACCCAAGACGCATGCAGATTATTGTGGGAAATACACCGTTGTGGGGGTTCGCTCTCAGCATTTTGGCTCTCTCACGATTCTGCAATGGGACAATTCTCACCATTCTCGCTCTCACCATTATGACCATTGCTTTCCACCTTTCCTCACGATTTCACTCACAATTCTTTCCATCCCTTGTCCAGTTCAAGCGTGCACTGGGTAGCCACGTGACTAGAGCCATTTCTCTCATTGTTGAACCTCTGTCATTGTGAACCACTGTAATTGTTGATCCATCCCTTTCCTTAGTCATTTTTGCATATTGTGGTTGAAGAGGCGGGTTGTCAGGACCGTGGTTAAAGAAGCAAGTTGTCAGGCCTGTGAGCAGCTCTCTTCATGTGAGAGATTTTGTTGGGGAAGTGATTTCTCCTTAAGGGAAACCACCAACAGCTACATATCTTTGAGAATTCCTAATTCAACTTGTTGTTGAAGCCCTGGAAGGGAAGTGGAGCAGTCAATGGACTGTGGAAAAGTGAAGGTGCATATTCTCGGGGTGGGACAGGCATGTGGAGAATGAGATTATGTGAATAGTGGGCGTAAGTAGGCTCCTTGGAGAGAATCCTTCATGTTGAATTGTGCAGTTTCCCATAGCCTCAACCTAGCCTAGAATTCATTTTACATGGGTGGAGTTTATTCCCAGCTCGGGGGTGACCCATTATTGATAACTTGGAGCAACGTGGTCTAAGGCTTGGAGGTTCATGGAAGGTCTGCATGCAGTCGGTGGTATTCTCATAAAAAGATAAGTACCAAATCTATGTTAATTGTACATGCTATGTTTAAATGTTGTGTTTAGCTACATGTCTGAATGTTATCAGAATTGCCTGTATATATTGCATGTATGTGTTTATTGTCGCTTCTGCATGAATATGTGTATGAATAGAATGTTTATGTATGTTAAAAATTTTACATTAGATATGTATATGTATATCATAGCATGATAGTTTCAAGTAGCATGACTGGCCTGGGTGGTTGGGTGTGTTATAACCGGTGTCAAAATAGTTTGGTTTTGAGTGGGTGGTACTGTCCCCGACAAGTTGAGCCAGGGGGCGCTACTACCAGGGGGCACCACAATCTGGTATCAGAGCCCATGGTTTCATAACTAAACTTGGATAGGTCATACAAGTGGTTATAGAAGCAAGTCGAGAGGAATTTTTGTCTAAAGGGACAAAATTCAAAGTTAAAAGTGTCCCATAGTGCCAAGAGAATACCTTGGTCATGTTTTGAAGCTCAGGAGGTATAGCGGTTTAAGAAAAAGAAATGAGAAAAGAGTTTGTGGTCACTGTGGGTTCGGGAATGCGAAAATTAAACTTGAGTTGTTGGAATAGTTTGGGAAGGGATAGACCCCTCACATCCGTTGGATCCAGATAAGATGCATGGAGGATAAGCACCGAAGTCCTTTGGACTTTGACCCTCCAACCATTTTAAAACTATAAGCAGAGAAGATTGTCGAAGTCCGGAACCAATCCAGACCATCTATTCTAAGGGATCTGTGTCCAAATATTAATCAAAGTTCTGAGTTTCGACACTCTGGAAGAAATGGTTTTTGGTTGCGCGAGAGGAAGAGATACCTGAATTCTCAGAGTGCCGAAGTGACGTGACAGTATGATGTCACCAAGGGTGATGTGGACTAATTCATCAGTTCTGCAACTTGGAGAAAATGTAGAAGGCAGGAAATCCCTAAAGTCCCGGAGTGTCGAAGTGACATGACAGGATGACATCACTGGAGGTGACGTGGACCAGTTCAACGATTTGGTAGTTCAGCAGCTTGGAGAAAATGTGCCAAAGGCAAGAAATCCCTAAAGTCTCAGAGCGTCGAAGTGACATGACAAGATGATGTCACCTAGGGTGACGTGGACCTACCTAGGTCTGCCACATGTCACTTGTTTCCATACTTTTGATAGGCCCTTAGGACCAATTGGAACCTGACACATGTCACTCAATAGTGGGGCCACGTGTCACCACTTTAATTGGTGACAGTTGTGCTTCATGGGCCCCAGAAGGTTAAGCAGTTCGAGAGTTCGATGTTCGGGGAAAATTGTTTGAAGAACTTTCAGACCTCCGAAGTCCCAAAGTTCCGAAGTGACATGGTGGTGATGTCACCTGGGGGTGACGTGGACACACATGATGTGCGCCATGTGTCAGTGTTCTATCTACTTTTGAAGGGATGATTTTCCATTTAGATCTTGACACATGTAACCCCTCAGATTAGGCTATGTATCCTCTTCTAGTGTTCTTCCACGTGGCACCATATCCTACAGTCTGGAGACTTGGCATTTTGGAGGAACTTAGTTAAGAATTGTTAAGTATGGAGTGTCTCAAAGCTCCAAAGAGCAGAGTAAATCCTCATCGTCCATTGGGAGGGGACATGCGGTGGTAGATCCCATGGTCCGGAGAATTCAAGGCATAAGAAGTTGCAATTGAAGGACTTCCGGAGGCCCAAAGGCCAAAGTCCATTGTGACCATTGATCATAGAGGACGCGTGGTGCTAGATTCCATAGTGTAGAGGAGTGGTACTCTGGGGGATTACGTTGTATAATTGTTAGGTTCCAGGACTTCTGGATGCCCGAAGTTCAGAGTCCATCATGATCGTTGATCACAGATGACACGTGGAGGCAGGAGAAGGGATCTCAGGTGGGTCAGCACTTCGGGAGATTGGTAGTGAAGTGTTTTTGGAAACCATCGAAGCTTGAAGTCCCAGAGATCCTATCCACCATAGATATAAACAAGGTAGGAGGACCATCGATCTGTACATCCTCTAAGTATTCATAGAATCGACATTTGGGGAAAATGTATTGTAGTGGAGGTAGATCCTTTGAAGCCCTGAAGCTCCGAAGTAGCAGAGCCTCGAAGCTCTGAAGATACATTGTGCAAGGATTCGTCGGTCCGGCGTTCGGAAGAGGGAAGGAATGAGGTAGCAAGAGCTTATGAAACCTAAAGTTTTGGAGCCCCTAGGCTCTTAAGGATCTGGATAAGCGCATATCCTATAGCACCGGGACACAACCGTGGTCACATGCGTTTGGGGACTGAAGAAAAGGGGCTAGTCCTCGAAAATTATGTTTGAAAACAAAGAAGGGCTTAGAGAAGGAGCCCATGGGGTTTTTTATTTGCACAGACCTTCACCAATGAGGTAAAGAAGGCTTGTAAACTTGAAGAGAGGACCCAACACTGATCGAAAGGCCAATCCGACTCTAATATGGAAGAATGCATGTACAGAAATCGCAGCATTGAAGAGACAAATTGTTCAAGAATCCATAACTTCCTGCTCGAAATTTAGAATTGAGCATGGAAATAGGCATTGGAATGGTCTTGAATAGTAGAAGATGATTGTTCACCCAGAAATTGGACCTGAACAACAAATTTCTCAGGAAATAAGAAGAAAATAAGTTTGATGTATTAATGAAGTAGAACGGTTGTGTTTTCATGGAATTTTTAAGATCAGTTAGCCTGACAAAGTTATGTTGGCTGCACATTTTTGCAGAGTTAACAGTAGATTGGTCAGATCATATCAGCATAGAGTGAATAGGGATGGATTATACTCAGGTAGTCTTCAGTCAAGAAGATGAAAATAGAGGGTTGAATGTCCAGTTGGCTAGCGAAGGAACCAAATCCAATGGACATGGAGGAGAAAAATAAAAAGACATAAATCTGGCTGAGACCATTAGAAAATTGTAGACAGATATTTAGAGCCACAAGGCTGATAATGAGAGGCTTATGAAGCCCAAGGAGCGACGGGAATACTTCAACATGAAGTTAATTTAGAGCCTGGAAATAATTGAAAAGAAGTTGGATAAGGAGAGTGGCTTCAACAAATTGGGAAGTAACGAGACCCCTAAGAAGAAAGGAAGATCAAGGAGTGGTAGAAAACATCACAATCAGTCTCAAAAGAATTCCCATAGGAGATCACACAGTAGCTCAATTCCATCCCCTGTCAGGAAGCATAGGAGGTCTGGGGTGGATGAGTTGAAAGGATAAATGAATAAGATCAAACATCCTACTTTTGATGGAGATCACAAGAAGGATGAAGATGTTGAGACATGGTTGTTGGGCATGAGGAAATACTTCCAATTGCATAACTATTCTTCTCATGCAGAGGGAAGAATTTCCATCTATCAGCTAAAAGAAAAAGCATCTGTGTGGTGGGATCAACTTGTGCAAGTGCGGCACATAAGAGACAAAAATGTGACTTGGAAGGAATTCAAGAGGCATTTTGAGAAGAAATACTTGGCCAAGGGATATTATGATAAAAATATGAAATATTTCTTTGCACTTAAACTGGGAAGCATCACTATTGTTGAATATGAAAGGATATTCTTAGAGTTGTTGAAGTATGTCTCCTTCATCAAGGATGAGACAATGAATATTCAAAGGTACCTGAGTGGGCTGCCATCTCTCATCAGTGATAAAATCCAATATGATGATCCCAAGACCCTGGAAGAAACCATAAGGAGAGAAAAATGCTTATATGATCATCAAAAAGGAAAGCTTACTTTCCAGAAGGCTTGGGAGGACAAGAAGAAGTTTAAGAAGGAATAGAGGCAGAAGGGGAACAAGCCTTCATTTTTCATAAACATTCCTCAAGGGCAACCATCTGTTAGAGAGCACAGAATGGATGAGGTTGGTGGGCAAAGGCCAAGGCAGACACCCATTCAATGTTTGGGTTGTAAAGGATACCACAAGTATAGAAATTGTCCTCACAAAATTGACAAAGTGAGAGCTTTCCACAATGTACAGCAAGAATAAACAGTGGAGGACATGGGCAGAAGTATACCTAGGATCTATGCAGCCCTAGACAACAAGCAAGTTGAGTTTCAATCACACATGATTGAAGTTGAAGGTATGATAAATAACCATGCCTTTATAATTTTGATAAATTCAAGAGCTAGTCATAGATACATAGATCCTAAAGTTGTGGAAGGAATGTTTTTTCCAAGAAGCAAGCATAAGAAATCTTGGCTGGTACAGCTGGCTACAGGATCCAAGAGAAAAGTTGTTGAGCTAGTTAAATCGTGTCCAGTGGACATGAATGGGCTAAGTACCATGGAAGATTTGAACATCTTTCCATTGGGTTATTATGAATTTCTAATTGGTATGGATTGGTTGGAACAACACCATGTTGTATTAAATTGTCATAACAAGGCATTTACTTACTTGGATGAGGAAGGGAACCCAAGAGCAATCTAAGGAATTCTTAGGGCAGTTACTATCCAAAAGATCTCAGCAATGTAGCTGAAGAAGTGTTATAGGAAGGGTTTCCAATTATTTGCAGCTCATATGGAGGAATCATCTAAGGATAAAGTGCCAAATCTTGAGGATCATGCATTCCTGAAATATTTTGAAGATGTGTTCAAGGAGATACTAGGACTACTCCCAAAGAGAGATATTGATTTCTCTATAAATTTGATGCCTGGAGCAGCTCCAGTATCAAAGACTCCCTACAGAATGAGTACACCTGAGCTGAAGGAGTTGCAAATGTAGCTTGAAGAGATTTTGATGAAGGGGCATATACGCCAAAGTGTTTCACCTTGGGGTTTCCCAGTCTTGTTTGTGAAGAAGAAAGATGGGACATTGATATTTTCAATCGATTTCAAGAAATTGAAAAAAGTGACTATAAAGAACAAGTATCCCTTGCAAGGATCGATGAACTCTTTGATCAGTTAAAGGATGCAAAGATATTCTCAAAGATCGATCCCAAATCAAGATACCATCATGTAAGGATCAGAGATGAAGACATCAGTAAGACTTCCTTCAGGGCAAGGTATGGTCATTATGAATTCACGGTGGTGCCATTCAGATTATCAAATGCGCTAGTTGTTTTTATGTGTTTGATGAATAGTGTTTTCTGGGAATACTTAGACAAGTTTGTCATTATCTTTCTAGATGACATCCTTGTGTATTATGATTCATAGGAATAACATGAGCAACACTTGAGGATGGTGTTACAAGTGTTAAGAGGGCACCTATTGTATGCCAAATTGAGGAAGTGCTCATTTTATCAAAATAGAATTCACTATTTGGGTCATATCATATCCGAAGAAGGAATAACAGTGGACCCTGAAAAGATTGAGGCCATTAAAGAGTGGACAACACCTAAGAATGTGACAGAATTCAGGTCTTTCATGGGTCTAGCTAGATACTACCGAAGATTCATTGTAGGGTTTTCGAGAATTGCTTACCCATTCACTTCCTTGCAAAGGAAAGTGGTGAAGTTTCAATGGATAGTAGTGTGAAAATAGCTTCCAACAATTGAAGCAGTTGTTAGCCAACGCTCCAATTCTGGGGATTGCATATCCGAATGAAGATTTCATGGTTTGCACAGATGCGTGCAAGGAAGGACTTGGTGGATTCCTTAGTCAGAATGGGTTTGTGATATGTTTTGAGTCCAGAAAGCTGAAAGAGCATGAAAGGCTATATGCCACTCATGATTTGGAGTTGGAATCCATAGTGCATGCTTTGAAGAAGTGGAGGAAGTACCTCATGGGAAAGAGGTTTGAGTTGAGGACATACCATAATGGTTTGAAATACTTGTTTGATCAGCCAACTTTGAATGTTAGGCAGAGCAGATGGTTGGAATTCCTCTCTGAGTATGACTTTGATATTAAGCAAATCAAAGGAAAGGAGAACAAAGTGATTGATGCACTCATCAGGAGAGTGCATGAATTGCATGCTACAACCATTAACATGTATCATACATATCTTAAAGGAAGAATTTATGAGGCTGCAAAAGCTGATTTTCAGTACATGGAATTGGTAACAAAATTGCAACAAGGTAAAATGCAACAGAAAGTTGAAGATTATGAATTGGGAATTGATGGAATTATTCTGTACAGAAACAGAGTTTGTGTACCAAATTCTCCTGAATTGTGGAGTGTGATTTTAAAACAGATGCATATTGTACCTTATGTTGGGTACCTAGGATATCAAAAAATAGTTTCAACATTCAAGAACCAATATTATTGTCCAGGCATGAAGAGAGAGATTGTTGAATACATAGCTAAATGATTGGAGTGTCAAAGGGTCAAGGCTGAGCATAGACACCCAGTTGGGTTGCTACAGCCATTACCCATTCCTGACTGGAAGTGGGAAGTGGTGACAATGGATTTCATCACCAAATTGCTCAGAACAAGCGAGCAACATGATGCTATCATGGTGGTGGTGGACAAGCTTACTAAAGCTTCCCATTTCATTCCTATGAAGGTTAATTACAAGGAAACCAATGTTGTTGATATATATATGAGGGAAGTAGCACTCTTACATGGCATACCCAAGAAAATTGTGACTGACAGAGACCCAAAGTTTATCTCGAAGTTCTGGAAGGTGTTATTCAAAGGGTTTAGAACAAATATGAACTTTAGCACAGCCTATCATCCTGAGTCTGATAGGAAAATAGAAAGAGTGAACCAAGTTATAGAAGATATGCTAAGGATGTATGTGATTGAAAAACCATCTAAATGGGAGGATTATCTACACTTGGTAGAATTTTCATACAAAAATGGGTATCAAGAATCACTGAATATGAGCCCATTTGAGGCACTTTATGGCAGAAAGTGCAATACACCAATAAGATGGGACAACCCATCTGATAGAGCAGTGGTTGGGCTAGAGCTGCTCAAAGAAATGGAAGAGAAAATGTTGAAGATTAAACAGAATTTAAAGGCTTCCCAAGACAGGCAGAAAATCTATGTTGGCAAGAACATAACTCATAGGGAATTTAAAGTGGTTGATCATGTTTTCTTGAAGGTGAAAGCTAACAGAAGTTCCCTAAAGTTGAGAAACTATTCCAAGTTGGCAACTAGATATTGTAGGTTGTTTGAAATCCTAGAGAAGATTGGTCCAGTAGCTTGTATGCTTGCATTTCCTGCATCTATGTCTATACATAATGTATTCCATGTATCATTGCTTAAGAAATATATACCTAATGCTAATCATGTTATTGATTGGAATGTGATTCAGGTGGAGCAAGAAAGCGTTTTTCAAGTGCATTCGGTACGCATTCTGGACCAAAAAATCAAACAGCTCCGGAATCAAGCCATAGGGCTTGTAAAGGTCCAATGGACCTGGTACGGTCCTGAGGACGCAACATGGGAGCATGAAGATTATATGCGGGCAGAATACCCACATCTTTTTTAAGATTTTGAAAATCTTGTTGATGTTATGTAAATGAATTGCACTGAGGACAGTGAAAAAATAAGGGGAGGGGATTGTAATACCCCAAGGCTGAGCCCCTATGAAATGTAATGATGTTTATAGGCTAGTGATCCAAGTAATTATAAGCTAGTAGGCTTGTGTGTTTATTAGGTTGGAGAGCCTAGATGATAAGGCCAGTGGGCTTGGTTTTGTATATGTAATTATGCAGAATATTAATAAAATACATCAATGCATGTAGACCAACCATGAAGAAAGAGTTATAGGGGACTAAGCTCCACTAGGTAGGGAAAGTTATGGGGCAGAGAGGCTAGGAGAGAGGGGCTAAGCTTGAGTTCTTAACCAAAGGAATATTATAATGTATTTCCTGAAAATACTAAAGTTGGGAAATAAACCCAATTATCCTAAGTTCCTTTAGGGATAGGAACAAACTCCAAGTGGAGAGGAATGATCTCCTAGAGAGCCAAGTGTCACCCAGGACACATGCATATCCATGTGGGAACTTCCACCGTTGTGGGGGTTCTCTCCCAACATTTTGGCTCTCTCACGATTATGCAGTGGGATGATTCTCACCATTCTGACCATTGCTTACCATATTTCCTCATGATTTCACTCACGATTATTGCCATCCCTTGTCCAGTTCACGCGCGCACTGAGCAGGCACGTAGCTAGAGCCATTTTTTTCATTGTTGAACCTCTGCAATTGTTGAGTTGACCCTTGATTTAGTCATTTTTGCATACTGTGGTTGAAGAGCCAAGTTGCCAGGCCCATGGTTGAAGAAGCAGGTTGTCATGCCTATGAGCAACTCTCTTCAGGTGCGAGAGTTTGTTGAGGAAGTGATTTCTCCTGGAGAGAGTCCAGTAGCAGCTACAGAGCTCTGAGAGTTCTTGATCTGGCCTGTTGTTGAAGCCCTGGAAGGGAAGTGGATTAGTCGATGGATTGTGGAATAATGACAGTGCATATTCTCAGAGTGGGACATGCATGTGGGGAATGACATTCTGTGAGCAGTGGGCATAAGTAGGCTCCTTGGAGAGAATCCTTCCTATTTCATTGTGTAGTTTCCCGCAACCATAGCCTAGCCTAGGATTCCTTTTCCATGGGTGGAGTTTAGTCCCAGCTCAAGGGTGACCCACTATTGATAGCTTGGAGCATCGTGGTCTAAGGCTGGGAGGTTCATGGAAGGTCTGCACGTAGTCAGTGGTCTTCTCATAAAAATATAAGTACCAAATCTATGTTAATTGTACATGTTATGTTTAAATGTTGTGTTTAGGTACATTTCTGAATGTTATCAGAATTGCCTATATATATTGCATATATGTGATTATTTTCGCTTCTGCGTGAATATGTGTATGAACATAATGTTTATGTCTGTTAAAAAAATTGCATTAGATATGTATATCAGAGCATGATAGTTTCAAGTAGCATGATCGTCCTGGGTGGTTGGGTGTGTTACAAACGGTTTCATAATAGTTTTGTTTTGAGTGGGTGGAGTTTACCCCTGCAAGGGTGGTCGGGGGACGTTACAGCTTTCATCCCATGTGTGTGGATGTTTGAAATTGTACATCCTCGTGATATGGAAAATCATCTTGTTTACTACCTCTGTTTTTCCATCAAATTATGGGTGGAATCCAGTCAATTTGGTCAGCTTAGTGTCCATCATAAACCATAGGCTAGACCAAAAAGTGCTCAGGAACCTACTGCCTCAACCTGAGATAATGGTTCATGGGATCCCAAAATGAAACCAAACGTGGTCAAAGAAGAGCTTGGTGGTGGCCTTGATTGTGATGCTCTTCTTGCAGGGTGCCAAAAATTCCATCTTGGAGAATTGATCAATGAACACGAAGTCATATTCTTTCTCATGCTTGGTTCAAGGTAGATTAGACATTTAATCCATTTAGATGGACTCCCAAGGCCTATATAGAGGAGGAATAGGGTTGTATATCCCCTGTTTCTTGATGGCGGGATTGGAAATGGTGGAGGAAGTGTGGGATATGATGTACTTGCGAACATCTTGTTGAAGCTTTGGCCAATAAAAATTATTTTGTATTACTACCACTATCTTTTCCACACAAAAATGTCTTATTGATTGGTTGTAATGAGCTTCCCAAATCATCTTTGCATGCTCTATTGAAAGAACATATATTCCTCAGATGGCATAACAATCCATTCTGGAGATGAAAGTATGGAATTTTTTTTCCTATTCTCAATGTATGATAAGTAGCAGCAAAGTCAGAGTCATTATTGTATAATTATGGCCAATTGGATGTCTCATTCCCATATGAGTTAAGAATTTTGGTTAGCGCCACAACCACTGGTTGATTGAGGCAATATGCGACATAGATGATGATTCCCTTCTTATACTTGATGTTGAAGTGGAATTGTTGTAGGTACGTGGACCACTTCTGATGGCGGTCATTCTGTAACTTTGCTTGTGTTTGCATGAATTGCAGAGGCCTATGATCAATGTTTTTTGATAGTTTCCTTCACTATAATTTAATCCTTCCACTATCGACATGCCTGCAAAATGGAGTACATCTATTTTTTGTTAGTCGGGTATCTGTGAACAAATTCATAAGTTTTTCTCTTTGATAGCCCACTATATTCCCATGTTGAGTGAGCACTGCATCAATAACATAATATGAAGCATATTTCTCAATCTCAAATGGTTGTTGTAGGTCTAGAAGAATAAGGACCAGTGTTAACCAGAGGTGGGATTTCAAATCATTGAATTATTTATGTTGGGATGCATCCCACACAAACTTGGCCTTAACACCACCCTTGATCACCTGGATTAGGACCTAAGTGATATGAGAGAACCCCAACACAAACCTACGGTACAAGTTGGTGAGACCCAAGAAGTTGTGGAGCTCATTCATTTTCTTCAGGGTCAGCCAATCACGGATGACTTGGATCTTGGTTAGATCCACATGCACACCCTGCTCATCCACAATGTATTCCAAATATTGAATTCTATGTTGATGTCGAAGGAACACTTCTCCAAATTTTCATATAACTTGTGTTGTCGCAGAATGCCCAAGACCTGTTGAATATGCTTCAAATTTTCCTCTCAAGTTTTGTTGAAGATGAGGATGTCATCCAAATATATGATCACAAAGGAGTTTGTGAATGGCCACATTATATCATCCATCATCTGCATGAATTTGGTTGACACATTAGTCAAGTCGAAAGGCATGACCAGCCACTCGAAGAGACCTTATTTCAACTTGAAGGTTGTCTTCCATACATCAATTTTCTCAATCATCACCTAGTGATAGCCTAACTTCAAATCAATATTACTGAAAAACTAGGCTCCCTTGAGTTGATCAAGAAGATTATCAATTTGGGGGATTAGGTATCGGTTCTTGACTATGATCTTGTTCGAGGCTCTTTAATCAATGCAAAGTCACCATATCCTATCCTTCATCTATATTAGAACAATTAGGCTCCCACAAGGTGAGGAGCTTGGTCTGATGTGTCCCTTTAAAATTAGCACTTGGATCAAACATTTTATTTCTTCATTGTCCATAATAGAAAACTTGTACACATGGTCGTTAGGCATAGGTGATTAAGGGATTTTTCCCCCGTGACCTTGGGTCAAGTCACAACAGAGCAAGACCAAATTAAGAAGACTAAAATCTACCCTCACAAACAAGTGTGCAAATAAGAAATAACTACTTTTCACTAGGAGAGAGAAGGGAAGGAAAAAGGAGAATACTTGAACCTTAAATCCTTTTTTGGATGTCTATCCCCACTCCTTCTTGAAGCGCTCATGGTCTCTATCGAAACCAGCCTACAATAGGAAACCAAGATAGTGCCACAACAAAGTAGTTATAGGTTCAAGTAGCATATATTATGTGTATAAATCAAAGCATCTAATAACAACGACAACATATAATATTACAATGAACACAAGATAGGAGGGAAAGAGAAATATCCTATTGTTAACAATATGTGAAAGTTGGTTACAACCTGATTCAACTTTTGGCACTGCTTCGAAGCCAACTTCCCGAGTTCCTCAACAAGTCCTTTGAGCATAAACTCAGTAGCAAGGCTCTTCCTCAGATAACCCAATAAGGATAGGAACACAACTTATGGATATATAAGAGAGGAAGGAACACTGGAAAAGGAGTTTCCAGGTCAGGGGATGCTACTCAGAGAATGAAGGGATTAGGTAATCTTGCTAAATCTCAACAACATAACCTTGCACCATCAGACTTGTTCTCATATTTTCCCTCAATGGTGATTTTATACCATCCCAAAGAGGTTGGGGAGGTTGAATTGCATTTATTATGGCCTCAGGGATTTTGGGGAACGATCCCAACTGAAAAACCCTCCTGAAATTGTGGAAATATTTTATTTTTCATAATTTTTTAGTACATATGTGGGCTGGAAGCTTGCAAGGCACAAATGTCCACATGTTGCAAAAAGGAAACCCACAGATATAAGAAAGATTCAAGTTTTTTAAGTAATTTTGATGAGGAAAGTTTGGTATTTTTCATAGCAAGCTAGGGAAAATGGTAAGGCCATGTCACAAATGCATAGGTGTGGAAATTTGTGCTATAACAGATGCCCCCCTAATGTGTGAGGTCGGAAGGGAAAAATGATGGCCAAAATATATTATAACTCTAAGAGGAGAGGATGCAATGAAGTAAACTCATGAAGGTTCCCAAACAATTGATCCACAAACAGAAACCATCAACTAAAATTAAGTAAGAGTATTATTTTCCCAAGTTAGGCATACCCATACTCAGGAGTGATATAAGCATGGCCTCTAAATCAAGTACATTGTGGATCCATGGTACATATGAAATTATGACTAATTTCCATGGACACGAGCAATACACAGAGGATCCTTTGAAAGTAGACCATAGCCATGAATAGATACACAATGGAGCTATGTCTCAAAATCAAGAACAAAGGATATTTGAGACCAATTGAGTGAAAAAGTTTATCCTCTACAAGGACCAATGTCTGTGGAGTGGTAAAATATGTTAGGTAGGAGAAAAAAATATATGATGCTCGTACTTCACCCGAAGTCTTCAAAACAATCTTTCATGGTATGAGTCTACACTATGTGAATAGATGTGTTGGGGTCAAACACAATGAGACAACATTTGATTACTGGTCATTGATGCATACCATTAACAAATGCGAGACAACCCACCAATGATGATAATGGGTTTCAAGGTACCATGGTGCAATTTAACAAGTGTGAATAAATGAGTTGATGTTGAACACCTGGTAGAATCTATCGAGCAGGGGACATTGATGTATCCCCGCTATCAATAGCGAGGGAACCTGCCACTGATGACTACAAGCCCTAAGGTACCAAATATGAGTCTATACCCCTATCCCATATCAAGATTTGTTGAATTCGATAGGAAGAGATTCATTGGAAGGAATTCATTAAGGCATCCTCCATCATCTAGCAAGAGGAGTAGTAGAAGGCCAAAGATTTGGAAGGACTTGGAAGAACAGATTGTAAGGACCACACCAAGGTATGCCTACAACATGCATCAGATGGAAACAGAGCATTCCAGAGACGCTATAAATAGTATCCAATGATGAATACTACTGACAAAGATGAGGACTCCACCAATGGGGTCAAATGGAAACCAAGGTACTGCATGAATCCCTATGTGTGATGATTGTTATTGATGTTGAAAAAAATGGAAAGCACTAAGTCAGTGACCAATGATGATTTGTCATCTGTCGAGTGCAAGGTCTCCTATAAATAATTGAAATAGGCCTAGGGTGAAACTCTAGGTCATACTCTCAGAGCAATGTGTCAGAGTCGATAAGAGCAGACCCATCGGCAATAAGTCAATGGGGACCTTCTATACTAGCACGAGTGAATGAAAAAGATACGTGTGATGATGAGATGGACTTGAATGACTTAGGAAGGCTGACATGTAAGGTCAGAGACTAACTATAGAAGGGACGACTTGGGATGAAACTTCCCTTGAACAAGAGAACGACACATTATGTGACTTAGGCAGCATGGATTATAAACTGGGATACATTTGTGACATAGGAGGCATCAACAAATGCTCCATATGGTTGGAAGAATAAGCAACCAAGGGAGATAATACTCAATAATGAGAAAAAGTTTCTTAAATCCATACGAGACCCAAAATGATGATATATTGACTGAAGATTGTGMTTTTTTCAAGGGCGACAAAACTGTTGCCAACAAAAGAGATGGACTCTTTCCCCCCTTATTTTTGGTTTTTTTTATTTTTTTTATATTTTTCATATTATTAAAGCTTGAAAAYGAATAAAATAATTYYATAGTAYAGTAGAAGAAAYRAGTGGCGTGGGAAGGAAAACCAGTTCCARAGCGCAAGGAGCATACCTATGCTCAATGCAAGGAAGCATGTGCARGATAAGGACACTCAGGGGAAGTTTCCTCCGGGGTTAAGGTATTGAGTCAAGCATGTGCAGGATAAGGACACTCAAGGGAAGTTTCCTCCAGGGTTAAKGTGTTGAGTCACAAAGGCATAAATTGAAAGGTTGGTAAATGATWGGAATGCATAAGAAATGGGATAAACAACATAATGTTGAAGCTAACATTAGTCCTAAAAGTGCGAGTAGTCAATATGTAATGCAATTGGAACTCAACTTCATATTCTTTTTCGTAAATTTAGTCTCTGGAGCCCGAAAAAGAGTAAAACGATACCAAGGATAACTCTTCTAGTCAAAGTTGCCTAGAGTATTCATTTTTCATAATTAGTCCATTCGATCTAAAAAGGGGATAAACTTGCATTGAATAGATGTCCTTTCAAATTTGTTTAATGAGTGTGAAACAAAACAAGTTCACTCAACAACCTTTTCATTTTTAAGGAGTTTGAAAAGAGCTTAACTAAGACTCCTGGATGTTGTTGAGAGAATCATATAATGGGGGAGTCCTGTAGGAAATGGACACAACTTCTATTGAGTAAGAATAATGAAGTTTGAATGCAATGTCATGGAGGGGCTAAACAAAACTCCCAAGCCTAATGCAACACTTGCAACATGAGCACCAAAATACAAAAGGATTCTAGAATAGAGTGCCCATGGAAGGTAGGCTCTACCATCAACAAAACGACATTCTTAAGAAGATGAGAAGGTTTTTTCACTTGTTAATGGGGTCGACACTAGGTTAAAGTGGCAATGGTGACTGATACTGCAAAAATTCCAGGTGGATGCAACCCATACTAAATGTCAGTTACGAAAACATCACCTGCCCAGAGTCTTGAGAAAGACTCGATCAATCGACGAAAAGGGACCAAAAATATCCAAAGTATATCTTTAACACCTACAATGATAACCACAAAACTACAAGGCACTTTCCATTAGTTGAATTTTTTGGAAAAAATAACAAACTATAGAAAGTGGGTTTCAAACATTTGTATAGAATAGGGCTATTTTACCAATTTACTAATTCATTTTGACCATTTCACCCAAAAATTACCCAAAGTGGACAAAACCTTTGAACCTTCCTATGAAGATTCCCAAAGCTTGGAGAAGCGAAATCACGAGCCATCTGGACCAAGTAGGTGCTCATCCCATTATCTTCATTTTCATCCTTTTAATTTTAAATTTTCATGAAAATTTTGGGGTCATCCCTCCCTTTTTGCTCACGTATTTGTGCATCTGCAGGTTTCCTCAAAGTCGGGCACAGATGTTCGCTCTTGGTAGAAACACCTGGCGTAGATATCTACGCTTGATATCAAATAAAGCCATGGATGCCCAGATTTACTTTGAAAAATAAAGGACTAACTTTTTTTTCCTTTGAATTTGGGTAAGATGTTTGTGCATTGGAGGGAACGTGAACACGAAGAGGTGGATTGGGAAGTAATTGATGATGATGATTCCAAACAAGCACTTCAAGAATTGGCATGTTCAATTTTTTTCAAATTGGTGGCATGCGAGCGCAAAAATTATTCTAAACCTTCTCATTGACTACTGGAACCCCAACGTAGAATCGTTCATGTTGGGAAGGAATTCCTTGACCATCACAGTTGAGGACATTTACTTTATCACTGGTTTCCCCGAAGAGGTGAAGTGCCTAATTTCACAACCCATGGAGGAGGTGGTCAGACCATCAATGACTATATCAATGAATATTGTGACAATGGCACAAAGAAGAGTGGTTCTCATGTTCCTATCAAACATGTCACCAATATGAGTCTTTGAGTCATACTATGCACCATGGTTCGCATTGTGGGATCCAAATCCTTTCACTTGGATTCTCGAGCCCAAATGATACATGGGGTTGAGTGCTTGAGGCCGACCATGTTTGACTGGAGTACAACCATATTGACTTGCATGAAATTTCAACTTACATCCTGCAATTTAATAAGGAATGAGAACTTTGGATTTGGTAGCATCCTTTGCACATTTTTCTTTGAGAGGGTGCCCATGATGAGCCTCGTGACCCATGTGAGAGGACATCTACAACCATGGCCTACCATGGTACGATGGATAAAAATTTTGGCCCATCTAGGAGGAGGGAAGATGTCTAACCCATTTAATGATGACTTATTTTCTTGGTGGGAGCGTCAGGTCCCATTTATCGAAGACTATCCATATGCCAGGATTGACTATACCCGCGATCTTGACATCATCATTCCTCCTGATGACAAGCTTGAGGACATAGGTAAATTTTATTTTATGTTATTTAATTTTTAGTTTTTGATGATATATTTTATGTACAAATGAAGGAATTCTATCTTTTTAGTGAGATCCAAAGTATTAACCCGTACTTCTTCAAATGTGTAGACAAAGCACCAATGAGACTAGTAGGCATTCCACGACACATTCGTCAAGGAAGAGAGGAGGCCAGGCCCAACAAGGATGCAGGGAGGACTCTATGGAGCATGGGCATGAACCTGGAGGCCCTGACACATTCCATCCCCATGGATACTATGGATGACTTTCTTGTAGGGATGCAACGCCTTGTAGTAGGAGTACCTTGGACATGGGTTCATATGTTATGGCATCTAGCAAACGTCGTACTTTGCTATGACAAGGTTCACCGACCTCGGGCCTAGAATATTATGTGTCGAGATCACCATTTTGTATTGATATAGACTCGGGGCTAGTAACCCAAAATTTTGTGTTATGGACCTCATTTTGGAATATATATATATATATAATTTGTGCGTTATTTTTGTTTTTTTACTTGCAAATGGAAAATATTTACATGTGTGAAATGTGTGCTTATGTGATTAATGAGACAAATGTCAATCTAAAATATAATTAGCGTGGGAATCAGCTACCTAATTAGAATGCCTAGCAACATGCTCATAAGTAATGAATTCAAATGATCATTCCAAGAGACGTACCCTAAAAAAAAATTATGCGTTATTGTTGTGTTTTTACTTGCAAATGGAAAATATTTACATGTGTGAAATGTGTGCTTATGTGATTAATGAGACAAATGCCAATCTAAAATATAATTAGTGTAGGAATCAACTACCTGATTAGAACGCCTAGCAACATGCTCATAAGTAATGAATTCAAATGATCATTCCAAGAGACATACCCTAAGGAAATAACGCAACAAGATCAAATTGCAAATCTAATATAGACCATTCAACTGAGAGACCACCAACTGAGAATGTTGAAACACCTAAAGGCGTCGAATTCCATGTGACAAATCATCTCGTAAAATCTCAATGACAACGTTATATTCAAAAACATTATTGGTAGTTTCTCCAAGACACACACCTCCAGCAGACACTAGTTGGCTAGTAGGCGAATAAATCACCCAAGTAGCGGAATCCAAGTTCCGAGAATGGCGATTGGCACCATATGTGTATCCAATATAAACTAACGATTCATCGAGCATCTTCCACATAGAAAAAGCACACAATCACTAACGCGAAAAAAATGCTAAACTTCAAAGTAAAGTTATGTACAAAAATAAACACTATTTACAAAACACTAGTACCCAATCTGTGAGGCTCAAGCGTAGTAATTTTTAAGGTAGAGCCCATTTCTGGAATTCGACAACACATTCCCCTCAAAATGCACTATCCCATAAGATCCCTTCTCCAACACCCGTCACACGATATATGGACCGTACCACATAGGGTTGAACTTAGATGCCCCCAGGGCATCCTTGTCCTGGTCATAAACTAAAACAAGGTCTCCTTCAAAGAACACTCTAGGACAAATAGACTTGTCATATTGATACTTGACTCTTTTCTTATGTGCTTCGTTTTCCATTTCTTCATCTCGACGTTTCTCGTCAAGTTGTTCAAGGCAAACAAGATGTTTTTTTAGATGAGTTGTATGTGGGAGGAGCTCAATGGGGATTTTGAGCAAAGGGATTTTGCACTCAATAGGAAAGACTTCCTCAACTCCATGAACAAGTTGAAAAGGAGAGTCTTAACTGAGGTTCAATAAGCCCATAATGTCGGATATAGCATCAAGTGCCAATTTGATTTGGTTGACTTGACCATTCTTCTCAATATCATTTTTAGGGATTTGTTGATGGCTTCAACCTGACCATTAGCCCAGGGATAGTAGGGAGACGAGCGCTCTTGTCTAAAACCCAGTTTTTATGCTAACTCTGACATCATGTGATTCTAAAAGTGACTACCATGGTTAGTGGAAATCTCGCTCGGAAACCTGAACCTAGCAATAACCTGATTGAAAATGAAAATTTTTGCAGTTTCACCATCATTCACAAATGTCGCCATGGCTTTGTCCCACCTAGTAAAGTAGTCCATGACCACTATGATGTAATGATGCCCCTTAGTCAAAGTTGGATGGAATGTCATAAAATATACCCCCCACTTTTTGAATGGATCGACAGTAATGACAGGAAAAATGGGAGCAAGGAGTGCACACATATTCTTTTTAAAAACTTGACAAGGATGGAATTTCTTGATCGCCTTAATACAATATTTAAAGATCGTAGGCCAGAAAAAACCGGTGTGCAAAATATTTTGGGTTGTTTCCAACTTTGATAGATGACCGCCACATGCTCCACCATGACAGTCGTTTAAAACTACTTCCACCTATTCATGAATGAGGCAGCGATAGAGTATCAAGTCTACCTCTTGTCGATACATTGTATCGATGATAATGAAATAGTTTTTAGCCATATGACAAATCCATCGTCGCTCATTTTGTGAATAGTGCGAGGGAAACTTCAAAGTCTGGAGATATATAAGGATATCTATGTACCAAGGGTCAGACAAAGAGATGAGGAAGATGTTTTCATCAGTGAAAGCATTGACGACTTCTCCTTCCTCATTCTCAACTGGAAATTATGGCATTAATTCAAAGAAGACCAAAGACTTCTTAGATTTCACTCAGCCAAAATCCAAGTCGAAATCTTGAAGCACTACCATCCATTTGTTGTACTTCCTGCCGAAAATTCATCGAGTAAAAACATATTAGAATGGATTAATAGCGGCAATGACGATTGTCTTTCGTAGAAGAATGTAATGATGAAGACGTTGAACAACATGAAATGCTTCCAAGGCAAGTTTCTCGACATGAGAGTACTTAAGCTCGGGACCTAACTGTTAACATATAAGATTGTATTGGTAAAAAAATTCACCTTGGTTTTTTGTTTGAGTCAAAAGGTTTATAGGACATAGGTTTTGAGTCTTTAGGTTGTAATCATAAAGTTAGATTTGGTTTCAAAATAAATAAGGTTATGTCTAGCCTTGGTCTAAAGTTTGAGCTATGTGATTGTTTTTGTGACAAGGATTGTGTCAAGGAGGATACATGGTTTTTAGAGCCTACAATTTAACCATTTCTCCAGGGATTATGTCATACCATCAACTAACATCCTCCTCAAAGTGTGTGAGCTATGTTTAATAGGCGTTGCAAACTAGTTAAAGAGGAGAGTTGGAGGTTCAACTACTTGTAGACACCCTCGAGCAATTTCAAAGATACCAGCATCAAACGCAAGACCACCAAGTACTCCATGAGGGTTTTCATCCTGTTTGAAGGTCGAGAAAGTGGTTTTGGATGTTTTTTCCTTTTGGCACTACGAACTGACAAACAGGGGTGTTGCGAACTCATTTCTTGTAACAGCGACTTCTAAAGATTTGATCATAACTCCAAAACAGTGATGTGGTTTTTTCTGAAATTTTTTGTGGAGCATGATAGCAGCATTACATAGCTGACCAAATTTGTAATGTCCCCATTTTGGGACATTATAACAATACAGAGTGTTATGCCTACTAGAGTAGCCATATAGGGGTGACAGAGATTTCGAGAGATATTGAGGGGTTTTATTGGGCCTGACTTGCATCATTCATCATCAGGATCCATTCCGCACAACTTGGCTTTGGTTTCGTTGCATTTCGACGATTTCCGTAATTTTGAGTTAATATGGGTCATATCTTAATTAAATTCACTAAGAAGGTCATAATGGGCATATTGCTTGGAGAAACCTCTTAGTGTAATAGCTCATTGGAATCGGGAGGAAGAGCATTACAAGATAAGATGTTGATAACTGACTTTCAGTGGCCGAAGAAGCCATCAGGATGGATAAATCACTTTTTAGAGGTAAAATGGTTAATTAATTAATTAATTAAGTGATTTAATCAAGGAATAATAAAATAAAGTGAAATTCGCTTGCAGGGAAAAGGTCAACAACGAATTAGGGTTTCGGGAATCTATAAAGGAAGGGTAAAGCAACCTAATTCATTATGCATTGTTATGATTTGATGTTGAGAGTTCCCAGAGGAGGAAGAGAGTCGACCTTGTTGCTTTGTGGATTTCTGGAGGAAACCACCACCATTGATCGGTTTTGGTGTTGAGAGACACACCCTATCCCATCGGAGATACCAGCCAGGTATTTCACCGAGATATTCAGAAGAATCCAATACAGTGTGCGCAGCTCATCCAGTGAGGGCACAAGTCAGATTTAGGGTTTGAGGAGCTGCACGAGGACAGAGATCTGATTACATTTTCCTTCCAACCCAGTTGAGATCCAGCCAGGGCGCTTAGATTGAGCTACTTCCCATCAGATTCTGACAGTGGAATCATTCAGAGTGCACCATTCGGCCATTTAGGGTGTAGCTCTTCTGGACAGACAGTTGGGGGTTGCATGCATAGTATCAAAGCAGATCCGAGCAAATCCTTCCGACCCAGTTCTGCATTTGGTGAGACAATCGTTTTGAGCCATATAGCAGTAGATTTTGTTGGTGGAATCCTTTGGGGCGGATCCAGTGCTCCAAGAGGTGTGCAAACCCCCCAGGGGTCTAGATCCAGTGCCTTAGAGACCAGATTCGAGATCCGGCACTCACTCATTTTAGTCTAGAGGCTAGGGTGCTTCTTTTGGAGCAGTTTCCAATGTATTCTGATGGTCTGAACTTCCAGACGAGTTTTCCAGCTGGTAGCGGTTATCGTACTTTGTCGAAATCGCATATTTTCATCGATCTATCCGTGCATGCATCATATATGCTATCATCTTCTGATCACGGGTATTTTTATGTTATTTGATTGTATTCCAGTACTGATCCATGAGATCTAGATGACGTTTATATTCTATATTTCCAGTAGGCTATTGTCTTTCCATGCTCGAACTGTATTATACATGATATTGGGCAGTTGATGTTCTTTACTTCTGCATGCATCCTTTATATGTTGTTTAAACCATAAATATGCAACATGCACATGCAATAACCAACATGCACATGAAATAACCCACATGCACATGCAATAACCATCAAGATCTCAAACATGCAACTGAAACGCATCCAGAAACCCCTAGTGTATCAGATCTGCAAGACAGAATAATAGGTCAGTAGCAAATATCTCGATCTATGGGATCAGGGATATTACAGTGGTATCAGAGCTTTAGTTTTGCCAACCTGTGACTAAAGTTGATGAGTTCAGTGGGTGACCCAGAAGGCATAGAGGATGTGGGGAGATAGATATGAGAGGTCAGAGAGCACTGGTAAGGCACCCATGGATCGAGAGGTAGCCTTCATGCAGGTAGTCAATGATTTGATAGTCAGTCAACAGACCATGAAGCAGTCTTTGGTGCAGTTGGCTGATAGATTAGCTATAGTGGACACCCCGGGCACACCAGCCCCACATGTAGCACAAGGGAACTTGGGGGCAGGCAATAGACCCTAGACACCTACTCGCACATACACATCTTCGAGTAGGATTCCCATACCATGGTTCCCTAGTTTTCATAGGGCACCTCCAGCAACAACACATCAACCGTTAGCACAGAGGTCTCCCACTGAGGCGGAAGACATTGCAGAGTACAGGACGGAGTATGCAGCGTTGGGCCATGACTTCCATCATGACATGACACTCGTAGAGTACTGTGGACTTAGGGGCATGAACCATCCCAGAGAACCTCGGAGAGGAGGACAACAGCAACAACAGGGGCATAACATAGATTTCATCCGGAAAGTTGGTAAACTCACCATACCTTCTTTTGACGGATCTTCCAAATGCACTGCTAGAGTTGGGGTACAAAAGTTAGACATGTACTACAAGCTCAAATAGATGGTCGAGACGGAGGCTAGTGACTCTTGCGCATTTGAGGGACAATTGGATGGACAGGATGATAGTGCATGTCCTTCATCTTCCCGATCAGGTAATGTTGAGGATTCAACACTTTAGCATAGTGGTGACACTTGTGAGGATTCATATGTGTTGGCACTTAGACATGATGAGATTAGGAGGTTGGATGACCTACCTATGGGTGTAGACATGGCTTCCAAGAAGTCATGTATGGAGGATGATGAGATTCCTATGATGAGCGAGCCACATTTTTCATCTTCTCAGTCACCTATGCTAGCCACGACACATGAGTATATCAGTGGCATTCCTGATATGGTGGAGGAGCCTTGTGTGAGGATTGTACACCATGGACATATGGATCTGCATACCCAGGAGGAGAGACATGACTGGGAGACAGTTGACCTTACACATACCCACCAGTATGGGGAGAGGGAGTCACCTCTTTTGGCGATTCCATTGCTAGATCAGGTTGTGGAAACTGACAGTTTGATAGGATACTCACTTCTAGGACCAGTCCACAGTGATGAGGGTGCACTCTACATGGGTCAGGATGACCATATCTCATGTCTAGACACATCTGTATGGGATCCAGGTGCATATGACATTAGCAGAGTGAGTGCACAGGAGGATACATCTGCCCATATAGGATACAGTGCGATTCAGATGGGGGAAGCAGTTGGTGATGGTGTGCAGTGGCATACAGGAGGACTCGATAGCATAGTGGACAGTGGGCAGTTCAGTGCCTTATCTTTTGAGGAGTGTGTTGTTGTGGATTCCATTGTTGACACTAGCAGTGAGGAGCATGATGTAGGACCTCAGCGGGACTATGATCAAGAGTCATGACATTAGACGGGACAATTGAGAGTCAACGAGGACATGATCATGGCAGACACTAGATGCATGGACGATACACACGCATTGGTGGAAGATTATTGTTGGAGGGCATCGATGGCACATGATAGTTCAGATGGGGGATTTTCCATGGATGACTTTCATACTCTCAGGGAAAGAGTAACTATGATGAGGGTCGACTACCAACAGTTTTTTATGGACAGAGATTAGCTATTAGAGGTTGGCAAGATGTATCGCAGAGCCCTAAGGGAGCAGGAGTTGGAGGTGGACCGACTCACTCATGAGTTGGTGAGCACACGAGGATTCTTGGAAGGAAAACATACAACCCCTCAAGAATCAGAGTTCAGATTAGATGAGCTCCTTGAGGAGACTGGTCAGAGATACACTATATCTATCTCGACAGAGACTCAGATATGTTCCTCAGTTACATTGTTGGAGGACGTCCATAGGTCACAGGGACCACCCTTCACGAGGGGTGTTGAGACAGTTGGGCACACACATACACATGAGGATTCCAGAGCTAGGGGAAGTTATGAGGACACTTCCATTTGTGTTCCAGGATTGGTTGACCTTCACGTAGAGGATGACCATGTAGTACACCCAGGATCCATGTTGTTGCAGGTGTATACAGGAGATCACATCAGTATGCAGGGGCATACAATGATGAGTGGTAGTTCATAGAGACATACAGATATGTACAATGGGATTCATGGGGACGCATTAGATTGCAGGGAGGAGACACACTTAGTGAAGCATGGAGATTCCTCCCCCTTGCAGCAGCACATAGTTCTGGGAGATCACCTTCACAGTAGTAGCATCTATCTGAGTGATGATGGAGGGAGAGTGATTGACCAATAGTTTGTGGAGTTATCTATTGCTGTATCTGATAGTTGGAGTTTAGACGATGATTCACCATGGGTGTTAGTGGATGAGTTTTGGGTCCAATCCTAGGGATTGACCAAAGCATATGATACTTTCCAGTCCTACAGTCGGTTACAGATGTTTCTGTTAGCTTCTCCTGATACTTTCATCATTGACAACAACATAGGGGGAGATAGACAGTGGCAGGGGACATGGAGAGTGGGTAGGTTGAGACCACTTGACAGGAGTGTCTTTATTTCATACAGTAGGATAGGGGTGGATCATCAGAGACAGGCAGTTGAGACCTTGGGCGTGATGGTGAGCATCTTAGGCCGTGGGATAAAAGATATCTCACAGGGTGACACATATTCATATTCTCATTGGGATGAGGATGGAGCGCTTCCAATAGTTATCAGTATGACACATGAGCAGTTAGTGAGGATTGGAAGTGATGAACTTGCAATTTTGCCATGGGATCTGGGAGTCCATTAGGTTAGTGGGTTGTTTCATCTTATGATGGACCAGGTTGCGCCAAAGAGAAACATACTTCGCTCTTGGATGGTTTTGAGAGGGCTTGCAGGGACTTGTTCTATGTGGCGAGACAGGTTCTCCCTATTGATACTCATGATCGAGTATGGAGGTGGTTGGGCAGATGATGATTCCATAGAGATACCTTTACAAATTCAGCTTCTGGATAGCAGGCCCAGTTTTCATAGGTATTTCAGCGTGAGGATCCAGGAGTGGGGGATCCAATATGTATATTTTGAGCGGACAGTCATGATCACAGTAGTGTAGCGTCTGTGTGATGGTCTCTATCAGAGGCTAGCATGGGACCCTGGGATTACAGGGCTGGGAATTTCATTGAATGATGAAGATGAGTGGATCCTTACAGAGGGAAGTCACTTTGACTTTCCAGTGAGCTTCAGTATTGGGGGGAGCATGTCACTTGTTGGTGATTCGTTGAGGTCTTGTAGTACCTCACTATGGCAGCAACATGTTCAGTTGGTGGAGGTCGTGTTGGGGTTGGTTCGATCTTGGAGGACAGACTCATTTCAGGTTGAGACCGTGTTCTATTTGCAGGAGACTCATGGTAGTGATATGTTACAGGACTATATTTCACGAGGCATTGTAGTTCGCATTCGGATATGGGATCTAGGGATTGGAGTGCTTGGTAGTTTCGTGATTGATGGAGTTGAGTTTCGAGTAGAGTGGTTGCTCGGGGAGTTGACTGGGATTCTTTGGCCGTTGATCATTCTACTCATCAGGAGCATGTGGGTGTCATGAGTGGTGAGCACTTGGAGAGGCCACATCTTGAGGGGAGTCTACCTTGTGTCACACAGGTGGATATGGAACCCCGGTATCATATGTAGTTGGATTCAGTTATTGCTTGAGGAAAAGCAATATTCCGGCAGGGAGGACTGTAATGTCCCCATTTTGGGACATTATAACATTACAGAGTGTTATGCCTACCAGAGTATCCAGATAGGGGTGACAGAGAGTTCAAGAGATATTGAGGGGTTTTATTGTGCCCGACTTGCATCATTCATCATCAGGATCCATTCCACACAGCTTGGCTTTGGTTTCGTTGCATTCGGACGATTTCTGTAATTTTGAGTTAATATGGGTCATATCTTAATTAAACTCACTAATAAGGTCATAATGGGCATATTACTTGGAGAAACCTCTTAGTTTAATAGCTCATCAAAATCGGTAGGAAGAGCATTATAGGATAAGATGATGAGAAGTGACTTTCAGTGATCGGAGAAGCCATCAGGATGGATAAATCACTTTTTAGAGGTAAAATGGTTAATTAATTAATTAATTAAGTGATTTAATCAAGGAATAATAAAATAAAGTGAAAGCCACTTGGAGGGAAAAGGTCAACAACGAATTAGGGTTTCAGGAAGCTGTAAAGGAAGGGTAAAGCAACCTAATTCATTATGCATTGTTATGATTTGATGTTGAGAGTTCCCAGAGGAGGAAGAGAGTCGACCTTGTTGTTTTGTGGATTTCTGGAGGAAAACACCACCATTGATCGGTTTCGGTGTTGAGAGACACACCCTATCCCATCGGAGATACCATCCAAGTATTTCATCGAGCTATTCAGGAGAATCTGGTATAGTGTGCGCAACTCATCCAGTGAGGGCGCAAGTCAGATTTAGGGTTTGAGGAGTTGCACGAGGATAGAGCTCTGATTACATTTTCCTTTCAACCCAGTTGATATCCAGCCAGGGTACTTAGATTGAGCTACTTCTCATTAGATTCTGACAGTGGAATCATTCAAAGCGCACCATCCATCCATTTAGAGCGCAGCTCTTTTGAACAGACAGTTGGGGGTTGCATGCATAGTATCAGAGCAGATCCGGGAAAATCCTTCCGACTCAGTTCTGCAATTGGCAAGACGGTCGTTTTGAGCCATATAGCAGTAGATTTCATTGGTGGAATCCTTTGGGGCGCATCTAGTGCTCTAGGAGGTGTGCAAACCCCCCAGAGGTCCAAATCTAGTGCCTTAGAGACCAGATTCAAGATACGACACTCACCCATTTCAGTCTAGAGGCCAGGGCGCTTCTTTTGGAGCAGTTTCCAACGTATTTTGATGCTCTGAACTTCCAAACAAGTTTTCTAGCTGGTAGCGGTTATCGTACTTTGTCGGAATCGCATATTTTCGTTGATCTATCCGTGCATGCATCAGATCTACTATCATCTTCTGATCACAGGTATTTTTAAAATTGCAGCCTGACCCAGTTTGGCATTCAAGAGATATAATTAAAACACGAATGTTATGCAAACTCTTTATTTTGCATAGTTGTTGGATATTCACCTTGTTTGGAGGTTTCCACATGTCAAGGAAGGTTCAAATGGTCTCCTGGGAGTTAGTTGGACATGAGGGACATGTGTTCCATCTCCAAATCAATCAGGATGATCTGTTTCAAAAGAAATTTATCATCATAGACAAAATCCCAAAAAATAGGAATGTGTTAGGCTTTTGTTGGAATTTTTGTAACAAGACTCCTAAATGGAGGAGGATCCTATGTAACGCCTTGGTTTCGACCTCCTTAGGGTAGATAGAGATTATTCACTATAAATGAAAGGGTTTTTTATGAGAAAAGGGGTCACTCCATGACCCAAGAGAGGCTGGAGAGAGTTGGAGTCATGTAGTTTCCCTGTGTGTGCTCATTGTAAGCATGAGGGCCTGTTTTGTAAATATTTTTGCCATTGAAGACTCATGAGATCTGTCATATCATATTTTTATTCCTTTGTTGTTCATATATATTTTCATCTTCCTTGAATATGATTGTTGTTAACGTAGTTTTGATTAGTAATATTATGTATGAGATTTCAATGGTAAAGGATTTGTTGCAGAAGTTTATTACATGTTATATTTAAGCATTCACATTCATTGTTGGAAAGGATTTCCAATCAGTGAACATTAAGACTAGTGGATGTTATCACTTGAGAAGGGTGTGAGGCTGATTTTTTCACTTATATGTTCACCCTTCTTTCTTTCTTTCTTTCTTTCTTTCTTTCTTTCTTTCATCATCATATAATTTATTTATCTAATAGGCATCTTCATTTCTTTGAATCTGCAGAATGTCTATGAATCCAATGCCCAATGGTGTAGCCTATTGATCTGCATTTTGCTTCCCTCTCCCTTTTTTCTCAGTCTTGCTAATCCACCTACTCAAACCAATTTAATCCATTTATATTTTGATGGGTATTGGGCTTGCACTTACAACAGTGTAAGTGTGACTCTCAGTGATAACATTTTTGGCACCGTTGTCGGGGACGAAGTTGAAGATTTTCCCTGGGAAGAACAACAAAGCTTATCTCCAGTATTTGATGGTGAACAGAGGCTACTGACATAGTATTGACTGCACTTTTCACCTGGTGACTCCATGAAATAAAAATCCAATGGCGACTCCACAATTTCAGAATGTCAAAGGAATTTGTTGTTGTTTTGGCTCGAAGGTTTGCACCTCTTAACTTTTCTGCAGTTTCTAGTTTCCCACATCCAGTACCTCATATGTCAGAATGGGGAGATTTTCTACATGTATTCAGAGAAAGGATGGAGGATAATCCTATACAAGTTCTCTTTAAGTTTCAACAATGCATGGATCAACTGGACTTTTATCATGGGGATGTATTGATGAAAATGTTCATGCATTCATTAGATGGTGATGCACGTCAATGGTATTTCTCACTACCTCATTCTAGCATTTCATCATTGAAGAAATTTCAGTCATCTTTTAAGGAGCACTACAAAAGGTATTTTTCAGTTGAATTTCTATTTTAGAATTGTTGTGAGGAGTTTGAAAAGGATATTCAACATAGAGTAAGTGTTTCCTCATATTATAAGGCTGAAATAGATGTTTCTGTTGAATAAATCAAGGAAAACTCATATCTTTCCTTTCCTATTTTTCCATTGTTGAAAGTATATTTTTTCGACTGCTCTTATGATGAAGGAAATGGTAGCAATGCAATAGATGCATCTGTCCTTGTAACAAAAGTCTATAAAAATCATTCCTCTAATGATATTGTTGTCCCAAATGTTGACAAAGATCACCCTATCCTTGATGAACATTATGATGATGAAGAACATGTTTTTACTAAAGCACATACATAACTTATTAGCATCCATCCAGTATATGGTAATGAAGAAGATAAGGAGGAATTGCATCAGCATTTTTCTTTACCACCCATTGATGAGCAGAAATCTCCAAGGATCAGTGAGCTCAAACAACATATGAGTAGTTATGGATCATATAAGGACTACCATTTTGTTGAAAAATCAGCCTTCACAGAGGAGCAAGATTGCCTTCTTAACCAATTGAAAGTGTGCCATGTTCTTTAGGATCTAGTGGCAATCTGGATGGATTCCTTTCTTGCACAAGTCCCAATTGTTGTAACTCTAGGTATATCTCTTATTTACAACAGTGAGTGTAAGCTTTTCTTGGAACTTATGCTGAAAATATTACCTTTTTTCTGTATTTTCTCAAAGAGTTTCCTGCAAAAAGTTATTTTCACCAGTCAACTACTTTCATGGTTGTTGTGGAAGTTTCCTTACACCTAAGCAAATTCGTTAGTTGGTTAGAGTAGGATTATGTATATAAATAATCTCAAACTATGGGCAGGTGGTTTTCAGTTTTTAGTTTGCAGTAGATCAACAATAATGACTCCTAGCCCAATGGATAAGGCACTGGAACTGCATGTTCTTGGCAGCTCATAGGGAGTATGCCATCCCCTGTGGAGCCAGATGTCAACACATAAGATTGTATGGGTCAAAAAATTCACCTTCATTTTTTTTTTATTCATAAGGTTTATAGGACATAGGTTTTGAGTCTTTAGGTTGTAATCATAAAGTTAGATTTGGTTTCAAAACGAATAAGGTTATGTCTAGCCTTGGTCTAAAGTTTGAGTTATGTGATTGTTTTTATTACAAGCATCATGTCAAGGAGGATTTATGGTTTTCATAGCCTACAATTTAACCATTTCTCTAAGGATTATGTCATACCATCAACTAATCACCTCCTTGAAGTGTGCGAGATATGTTTGACAGGCGTTGTGAACTGGCAATGCGAACTAGATAAAGAGGAGAGCTAGAGGTTCGACTACTTGTAGACACCCTCGGAAATTTTAAAGATATCAGCATCAAAATCAAGACCACTAGGTAGTCCATGATGGTTTTCATCCTATTTGAAGGTCGAGAAAGTGGTTTTGGATGTTTTTTCTTTTTGACGCTGCGAACTGGCCGACAGCGGCGTTGCGAACTCATTTTTTGTAGCAGCTTCTTCTAAAGATTTGATCATAACTCCAAAATGGTGATGTGGGTTTTTTCTGAATTTTTTTTTGGAGGAGCATGATAGTGGCATTGACTTGCTAACCAAATTTCAGCCTGACCCAGTTTGGAATTCGAGAGATATTATTAAACCACCAGTGCGCTGCAAACTCTATGTTTTGCATAGTTGTTGGATATCCACCTTGTTTGGAGGTTGCCACCTGTCGAGGAAGGTTCGAATGGTCTCCTAGGAGTTATTTGGACATGAGGGACATGTGTTCCATCTCCAGATCAATCAGGATGAGTTTCAAAAGGAATTTATCATCATAGACAAAATCCCAAAAAAATAGGAATTTGTTAGGATTTTGTTGGAATCTTTTGTAACAAGACTCCTAACTAGAGCAGGATCCTATGTAACTCCTTGGTTTCGACCTCATTAGGGTAGATAGAGATTATTCACTATAAATAAAAGGGTTTTTGATGAGAAAAGGGATCACTCCATGACCCAAGAGAGGCTGGAGAGAGTTGGAGCCATGCAGTTTCCCTGTGTGTGCTCATTGTAAGCCTGAGGGCATGTTTTGTAAATATTTTTTCCATTGAAGACTCATGAGATATGTCATATCATATTTTTATTTGTTTGTTTTTCATATATCTTTTCAACTTGCTTGAATATGATTATTGTTAATGTAGGTTTAATTAACAGTATTATGTATGCGATTTCTATGGTAAAGGATTTGTTGCAGAATTTTATTACATGTTATATTTAAGCATTCACATTCATTGTTGGAAAGGATTTCCAATCAGTGAACGTTCAAACCATTGGATTTTATCACTTGAGCAGGGTGTGAGGATGATTTGTTCACTTATATGTTGACCCTTCTTTCTTTCTTTCATCATCATACAAGTTATTTATCTGATAAGCAGCTTGATTGCCTTCAATCTGCAGAATGTTTATGACTCCAATGTCCAATGGTGTAGCCTATTGATCTGCATTTTTCTTCCCTCTCCATTCTTTCTCAGTCTTGCTAATCCACCTACTCAAACCAATTTAATCCATTTATATTATGATGGGTATTGGGCTTGCACTTATAGCAGTCTAAGTGTGACTCTCAGTGCTAACACCAACAAAGTGCGACTCAAGTAGTAGATGACGTGCTCTTGGAGCTCATCGTTCTCCTGGACCTAGACCATGCCAATCGAGGAATATCCCGCTACCAAATATAACAAAAAAATTCGATTACAATAAGGGGGAATCGGTAAAGGAGTCTAAACCAAGGCTTTCTTTAATGTGTCTAAAGAATGATGTGTTGCTTCATCCCAATAGAATGGGACTAATCTGGATTATTTTAGGAATGATATGAAGGCAAATATATAACAGAGATATAACAAATAATTGCACAGAGATATGGAAAGGAACACAATTATATAGTAAGCTCGGATTCTATTAATGACTATGTGAAACACAATATACTGTAAAATGCAAAAGCACACAAGCTAGCTAGAATGGTGGCAACTTATCTTTGAGAAGAAATGTGTCGGCTATGCTCATTCGCAAGAATCTAGTTACAATGAGGCTCCAAATGCCTTTTTAACATAAACCATAAATGAGAAAACCCTAAACATCGAAAAACCTAACCCTAGGAGATGAAGTGCCAAAAGTCATGTGGGCCCCGATGGGGTAAGTTTGTACATCAACTTCCAAGGGTCGTAACTTTTGCACAGGATCTTCATTTTAGGTACACAATAGCTCATTGGAAAGAACTATATGAGGACTACACATTTTTTCATCACACTTTGGCTAACTTCTATAATGTGACTATGGTGTTCCCAAAAAATTTGTATAGGGCCTCAAAACGACCTCAAAATTTTAGGACCCGCAAAACTAGGAAAAAATGCCAAAATGGAAATTGGTATTTGAGTCAGTGGAATATATGGGTGGCCAACGATATCCACCTAGATCATTCCTCCCCCCTTAAAAATAAATTTTATCCATTGCGTCAAGTGCTTGCATCAAATGAGGAATGTTTTTCTAAACTTGACTCCTGGTGAGCCACTTGCCCTGATGAAGAAACTACCATGCTTTGACAACCTGATAGAGTTTGATAGTATGTTGGTGGGTGTCCTTTGTCCTAGTGTTCATCATCTAATCAATTTTCGCCTATTCTATGCCAGAAGGATTTAGTTCTGTAGGGGCCAACTACTCGGCTGCATCCGAAGTGTTCAAGAGAGGTGGAAAATATGGTTGGAGCAGTTGCACATTAAATATCGGGTGCAAGCCAAGGAAAGGAGAAATTATTAATTCAAAATAATTATCACCCATTTCCTTGGTGATGGTGTAAGTCCCATATCGAAGTGGGCACAACTTTTGATGGGGTCTTGTGAGGTGCTCTTTTTGCAAATGAAACCAGACCTTATATCCCACATGAAAGTTGTGAGGTATTCGATGTTGATCGTGGTGTTGCTTGTACTTGGAATTTTCTTTCTACAAAATATCATGAACTTGTTGTTAGATGTGCTAGATATTCTCAACAAATTTGGTTGCCCAAATAGCCTCATTCTAAGCATGGGAGGACTCTTCCTATGCGGCTGCAATGGGAAGAGCTACATCAATGGGGGCCAATGGTTGGAACCCCAAGTACACTTGAAAAGGGTTGTGGCCAATAGAGATATGGAGGGATCTATTGTAGATATGTTGAACATAAGGAAGGATTTCATCCCATGTGCATGGATGTTTAGAATTATACATTCACATGATATGGACTATCATCTTGTTGACTACCTATGTTTGTCCATCAGTCTATGGGTGGAAGGTAGTCGATTTGGTCAGCTTAGTGTCTATCATCAACCATAGGTTGGACCAAAAGGTTCTTAGGAACCTATTGTCTTGATTAGAGAGAATAGTTTGTGGTATCCCAAAATGAACCCAACCATGTGTGAAGAAGAGCTTGGCGGTGGCCTTGGTTATGATGCTCTTCTTGTAAGATGCCAAAATTTTCATCTTAGAGAATCGATTAGCGACCGTGAAGACACAGTCATTCCCATGCTTGGTTAAAGGAAGATTGGACATATATTCCATGGAGATGGACTCCCAAGGCTTATCGGGAGTAGGAAGAGGGGTGTATATCCTATGTTTCTTGATGGTGGGCTTGGAAATGGCATAGGTGGTCAGGATTTGATGTACTTTCGAACATCTTATCGAAGCTTCAACCAATAAAAATGCTTCTGTGGTACTTCCATTGTCTTTTCTACACCAAAATGTCCCACTTCCTAGATGTAATGAGCTTCCAAGATTAGCTTTGCACGCTCGCTTGAAGGAACACAGAGATGGCTCAGATGGCATAATAATCCATCCTAGAGATGAAAGTTGGGAACTATTTTAGATGCTCTTAATGTCTGATAGGCAATAGAAAATTCATAGCCATTATTATATAATTGTGTCCATCCAGATATCTCATGTCCACAAGAGTTAAGCATTGTGGTTAGCACTGCCATCGGGGGTCGACTAAGGAAATCTATGACATGGTTGGTGCTACCCTTCTTGTACTTGATATTCAAGTGGAATTGTTGCAGGTACATGGACCACTTCTGATGGCGATCATTTTGTAACTTTCCTTGTCTCTACATGAATTCCAGAGGCATGTGATCAGTGTAAATGATTGTTTCCTTCCCTAAAATCTAATGCTTCCACTGTCGACATGCCTACACAATGGAGTACATATCTTTGTCATAGGCATGCTATATTCGAACAACATCAAATATATTTTCACTATGATAGGCTACCATATTCCCATGTTGAGTGAGGACTATACCGATATCATAATATGAAGCATCTGTCTCAATCTCAAATGGTCATTGCAGGTTTAGTAGAATGAGGATTGATGTTGATAAAAGGCAATATTTGAGATCCTTGAATTCTTTCTGTTGGGGTGCAGACCACAAAAAATTAGACTTTGTGCCACCCTTGGTCACCTTTCTTAATGCCCAAGCGATATGAGAGAACCCCAACACAAACTGTTGGTAGAAGTTAGTAAGGCCCAAGAAGCTACAGAACTCGGTCATTGTTTTCGGGGTCGGCCAATCGTAAATGACTTGGATCTTGCTTGGATCCACATGTACACCATGATCATCCACGATGTATCCCAAATATTTGATTCTTTGCATGTTGAAGGAACACTTCTCCAAATTGACATATAACTTGTGTTGTCGCAAGGTGCCTAATACCTGCTAAATATGCTCCAAATGTTCCTCCCAAGTCTTGATGAAGATGAGGATGTCATCCAAATATCCAACCAAGAAGGAGTTTGTTAATGGTCATAATATATCACTCATCATCCACATGAATGTGTTCGAGAAATTAGTCAAGCTGAAAGCCATGACCAATCACTCAAAGAGGTCTTCTTTGGACTTAAAGGTTGTCTTCCACACATCAGTTTGCTCAATTGACACCTGGTGGTAACCTAACTTTAGATCAATCTTACTGAAAAACTTGGCTCCCTTGATTTGATCAATAAGATAATCAATATGGGGAATTGGGTATTGGTTCTTGACTATGATATTGTTTAGGGATCTGTAATCAATACAAAGTCGCCATGTCCCATCCTTCTTATGTACTAGAACAATTAGGCTCTCGCAAGGTGAGGATCTTGGTCTGATGTGGCCCTTCAAAATTAGCTCTTAGATCTGACATTTGATTTCTTCATTCTCCATTATTGAAATCACGTATATAGGGTCGTTAGGCAGAGGAGCATCAAGTGTCAAATCAATTGATTTCTTTACCTAAAAGTGCACATGCACCCTAGTAGGTGAGGCGAATATGTCTTTGTACTCTTCGAATATTTTGTCCACCTATTTATGCTGGGAAGAGAGACCCCATGTAGAGATTTTGGTGGTTGTAATTTTAATACCCCAAGGCCAAGCCCCTGTTGAATTGTAATTATGTTTATAGGCTAGTGATCCAAGTGTTTATAAGTTGGGAGGCTTATGTGAATATTAGGTCGGAGAGCCTAAATGCTAAGGCCAGTGAGCCTATTTTTGTATATGTAATTATGCATATCATTAATAAAAGTACATCGTTGCGTGTAGACCGAACACTAAAAAAGAGTTATGGGGGACTAAGCTCCATTGTGAAGGGAAAAGGAAGGGGCTAAGAGGCTAGGAAAAAATGGCTAAGCTTGAGGGCTTAAACCCAAGGGAATATTATAATATAATTTCCTAAAGACTAAGGTTTGGGAAATAACCCCTATTATCCTAAGTTCCTTTGGGGAAAGGAATGAACTCCAAGTGGAGAGGAATGAGCTCCCAAGAGATCCATGTGTCAATCTTGGCGTATGCAGTTTTATGTGGGAAATCAGTCATTGTGGGGGTTCGCTCTGGCATGATTTCCAGGCTCCCCATTCACACACACACTCAGACACTGAGCATTCACGCATCCATCCACTTCCTCCATCATGGACTTCTGCAAGCTCTGTAACCTACAAACCCCGTGAATCTAACCCATTTTAATCTTGTGAAGCACAACACAACTGCGCAATGCCTGAGCCATATTGCACCCTAGCCATTTTGTTGTTGTTGCCCACATTTTTCTTTAGACTGGTGTGGCTTACTGCCATTACTAGAGCCTTACCCAATTTGTTGTTGTGATTACTCTGACTAGATTGGCTTGGGAGCTGGACTGAAGAAGCAGGTTGTCAGGCTTGTGAGAAACTCTCTCTAGGTGAGAGAGGTTGTTTGGGAAGTGATTTTCCCAGAGGGAGCCTCGAGGCAGTTGTAATGCTCTGATACTTCTTGTCTGGCCTGTTGTTGAAGCCCTGGAAGGGGAGTGGTATAGTTGAAGGACTTTCAAGCAGAGAAGGGGCACACTTCCTGGGGTGGGACAGACATATGGGGAATGGAGGACTATAAGTTGTGGACATGAGTGGACTCTTGGGGATAGAATCCTTCCTGGAGACTTTGTAACCTCAACCTAGCCTAGGATTCCCTTTACCTTGGGTGGATTTTAGTCCCAAATCATGGGTGACACACTGTTGATAGCTTGGAGCAGCGTGGTCTAAGGCTGGGAGGTTTGTGGAAGGTCTGCACGCAGTCGATGGCCTTCATAAAAACATAAGTATTGTTTCTATGTTAATTTTTATGTTGTGTATCTTGTACATGTCGTGGTATTTATAATATTGCATGTGTAAGTTGTTTGTAGAATATGGTTTTGATTTTCGCATTAAATTGTGTATTAGTAGAATGCATATTATTTGTTGAGTTTATATGTATGATGTTTTGCAAAAAGATCTATGTGCCATAACCCAGCAGGTATATGCATGGGTATGGACAATTTTGACCATTAGAAACAGAGTGACAAGTTTTTATTTCAAGTGACATTTCCCAACATGTGTCTGGGGGTGTTACAAATTGGTATCAGAGCTTGAAGGATTTTTGGTGGCATGATCGGCTTTAGAGGTCGGGGTATGTTACAAATTGGTATCAGAGCCCATAGTTTCAACATTGAACCTTTATGGGCCACAAATTTGGAATTTGGAGTCAAAATTCCATGGGAATTTGATGTATAGAGTGTCAGAGCGGCATTGAGAGAGCTCCTGGGTGGTAATGGAAAAATCAAGAGGTATAATGGTTCAATAAAGTTAGCAGAGAAAAGAGATCGTGGTAATCGTGGGTTTGGAACCACAAAATTCAAATTTGGTCCGTTGGATTTGTTCAGGAAGGGACATACCCCTCACAATCATCGGATCTGAAGAAGGTGAATGGAGGTTAAGCACATAAGTCCTTTAGACTTCACCCCTCCAATCGTTTTAAAACTAAACTGTCGAAGCCCAGAGCTCCGAAGTCCTGAAGTCTAGAACCAATCTAGACCGTCCATTTCTAGGGACGCGTATCCATAGATTAAGAAATGTTTGGAGTTCGACAGTCTGGGCTTGTGTAGTGTTCAACAGCAAAATCCTCCGAATTCATGGAGCGCCGGAGTGACGTGTACCTGTTCAGAAGTTTGGCATTCGAGAGTTATAAGGTGTGTTGGAATGGAATCTCTCAAATCCTGAAGTGTCGAAGTCTCGAAGCATCAGATATGACGTGGCATGATGACATCACCTTGGGTGATGTTGACCTACCCTAATTCTACCACGTGTCACTTTTTTTGTACTTTTGACAGGCACTTATTACCATTGGGGACCTAACACGTGTCGCCCATTAGTTAGGCCACGTGTCACTACATTAATTGTTTGGCAGCCGAGCAAAGTAGATCGCCATATTCGTCGGTTCGACGTTCGGGTCTTTTGAAGTGTTATAAGGTAAAGTCTTCCAAAGTCCAAAGATTTGAAGTGTCGGAGTGACGCAACATGATTACATCACCTAAAGTGACTTGGACTTGTTCAGGAGTTCGACGTTCGAAAGTTTTGAGGGATGTTACAGAGAAAACTCTTGAATCCCAAAGCTCCGAACTAGCGGAGCCCCGAAGCTTCAAAGGTGTATTGCACAATGAGTTCGCTAGTTCGGGGGTTTGGAGGTTTTGTGATGTGCAGAAGGAGAAAACCGTTGAAGCCCAAAGTTCTGAATTTATGGAGCCCCGAAGTCCCGAAGCATCGGAGTGATGTGGACCACTATACGTATACCTCGTGCCAATCTGTTACATGCTTTTGGTATGTCTTTTGTACCAATGAGAACCAAACATGTGCCAACCATTGATTGGGCCACATGTCCACTCTCTTATTTCAACACGTAGCACCCCTCTGGTGTGTTAGGATTGATAAGACTCTGGAAGTTCAGAGATTCGACGTTCAAAGGAAATGGATTGTGAAGAAGGCAAATCTTCCGAAGCCTGAAGCTTCGAAGTTCCGGAGCTCCAAAGCTTCAAAGAGGCAGTTGCTCATAAGTTTTCCACTTTGGCATTCAAAGGAAATTGATTATGAAGAAAGCATATATTTCGAAGCTCCGAAGCTCCGAAGAGGCAGTTGTTCAGAAGTTCACCACTTTAGCGTTCGGAGAAAATGAGGTGAGGTGAAAGGAAAACCTCCAAAGCCCAAAGTTTTGGAGCCCTGGAGGCCCGAAGTTTCGGAGCCCTGGAGGCCCGAAGCACAGGATAAGTGCCTTGCAGCCAGCACTTGGTCACACCTATGGTCACATGTGTTCGGGGCCGAAGAAAAAGGGCTAGTGCCCGAAAATTGTTTTTAAGAACAAAAAAGGGCTTAAAAAACAAACCCATGAGGTTCTTGATTGTACAGACCTTCACCGAGCGATGTAAAGAAGGCCTGTGAACCTAAAGAGAAGGATCCAACAAGGGTCCAAGAACAAAATTTAGCTCCAAAACAAGATCACCTGTGCAAAGATCAGCTTCACGAGAAGAACGGTTTTCAAATAGCCATAACTCTCTGCTTAGGACTCAAATTCGAGCATGAAAGAAGGCGTTAGAAAGGTATTAAACAATAGAATATAATTGTTCACCTAAAAATTGGATTTGAACCGCCAAATTCTCAGGAAATCAATAAAAGGAAGTATGATATATATTATTGAACCAGAATGGTTCAAGTTTTCATGAAATTATTTAGAGCAGTTAGCCTGACAAAGTTATGTTGGCTACAATTTTTTTGCAAAACTAATCGCTATCACAATAGAACAAAGTTATCCCAAACTGCAGAGAGATGGATGATTCACAAGAGGCTTACAGTGAGGAATATGAGATCATAGGAACGAATGTCCATTTGGGTATGGAAGGAACAAACTCCAATGGACATGGATAAGAAAAGAATGATAACATGAATATGGCAGAAACCATTAGAAATTTGCAGAAAGATGTCCAGAGTCACAAGGCTAATAATGAAAGGATTATGAAATCCAAGGAGCAACAGGAAGACTTCAACATGAAGCTAATGCATATCCTAGACATAATTGAAAAGAAGTTGGATAAGGAGAGTGGCTCCAACAAATTAGGAAGCCACAGGACCCCTAAGGGAAAAGGAAGATCAAGGAGTGGTAGCAGAGATCACCATCACTCCCAAGTACATTCCAATAGGAGAGCGCACAGTAGCTCAAGTCCATCTCTTGTCAGGAAGCATCATAAGAGTTCTGGGGTGGATGAATTGAAAGGAGAAATGAACAAGATCAAGCCTCCTACTTTTGATGGAGAACACAAGAAATATGAAGATGTCGAGACATGGTTGTTGGGCATGAGAAAATATTTCCAACTTCATAATTATTCTTCTCATGCGGAAGGAAGAATTGAAATTTATCAATTGAAAGGAAAGACATCCATGTGGTGGGACCAGCTTGTACAGGTGCAACACATTAAAGAGAAGAATGTGACTTGGAAGGAATTCAAGAAGTATTTTGAAAAGAAATACTAGACCAAGAGATATTATGACAAAAAGATGAAAGAGTTCTTTGAACTCAAACTAGCCAGCATGACGATTGATGAGTATGAAAGGAGATTTTTAGAACTATTGAAGTATGTCTCCTTCATCAAGGATGAGACAGTTAAGATCTAGAGATACTTGAGTGGCCTGCCATCTTTCATCAGTGATAAAATTCAATATGATGATCCTAAAAATTTGGAGGAAACCATAAGAAGGGACAAGTGCTTATACGATCAACATAAGGGAAAGCCTACTTTCCAAAGAGCTTAGGAAGACAAGAAGAAATTCAATATGGAGCAGAGGAAGAAGGAGAACAAGCCATCCTTCTTCAAAAACAGTTCTCAAGGATAGAAAATGCCTAGAGAGCCCAGGGTGATAGAGACAGGTGGGCAAAGGCCAAGGAAAACACCCATTCAATGTTAGGGTTGTAAAGGAGATCATATGTATAGAGATTTTCCACATAGAAGTGATAAAGTGAGAGTTTCCCACAATGTACAACAAGATGAAATAGTGGAGGACATTGGAAGAAGTGTTCTAAGGATCTACGCAACCCTGGACAACAAGCAAGAAGAGTTTCAATCACACATGATTGAAGTGGAAGGTATGATCAATAACCATTCTTTTACTATTTTAATAGATGTAGGAGCTAGTCATAGTTATATAGATCCTAAGGTAGTGGAAAGATTGCAATTGCCAAGAAGCAAGCATGGGAAATCTCGGCTGGTGCAGTTGGCTACAGGAGCCAAGAGAAAAGTTGTTGAGATGGTTAAATCATGTCCAGTGGACATGAATGGGCTGGGTACCAAGGAATATTTGAACATCCTTCCCTAGGGTTCATATGATTGTCTAATTGGTATGGATTGGTTGGACCAATACCATGTTTTCTTAGACTGTCATAACAAGGCATTTACTTGCCTGAATGAGGAAGGGAACCCAAGAATAGTCCAAGGAATTCCTAGGGCAGTTACTGTCCGAGAGATATCAGCAATGCAACTGAAGAAGTGTTACAGGAAGGGCTGCCAAATAATTGTGACTCATATGGAGGAAGCCCCTAAGGATAAGGTGACAAATATTGAGGATCATGCGGTTCTCAAATATTTTGAGGATGTGTTCAAGGAGATACCGGGATTACCTCCTAAAAGAGATGTTGATTTCTCTATAAATCTGATGTCTGGAGTAGCTCTAGTATCAAAGACTCCCTACCAGATCAGTACACCAGAGCTGAAGGAGTTGCAAATGCATCTTGAAGAGATTTTAAAGAAGGGGTAATACGCCCAAGTGTGTCACCTTGGGGTGCCCCAGTTTTATTTGTAAAGAAGAAGGACGAGACACTGAGGTTGTGTATTGATTTTAGGCAGTTAAACAAAGTAACTATAAAGAACAAGTATCATTTTACAAAGATTGACGATCTCTTTGATCAGTTAAATGATGCAAGGATATTTTAAAAGATTGATCTCAGGTCAGGATACCATCAAGTAAGGATTAGAGATGAAGACATCATAAATATTGGCTTCAGGACAAGGTACGGTCATTACGAGTTCACAGTAGTTCCATTTGGCTTATCAAATGCACCAACTGTTTTCATGTGCCTAATGAATGGTGTTTTCCGGGAATACTTAGACAAGTTTGTCATTGTATTTTTCGATGACATCCTTGTATATTTCAAGTCAGAAGAAGAACATGAGCATCACTTGAGGATGGTGTTACAAGTGTTAAGAGAGCACCAATGGTATTCCAAATTGAGCAAGTGCTTGTTTCATCATAACCAAATTCACTATTTGGGGCATATCATATCCAAAGAAGGGAAAACACCTAAGAATGTGATAGAAGTCAGATCCTTCATGGGTCTAGCTGGCTACTACAGAAGATTCATTGCAGGGTTTTTGAGGATTTCTCACCCGATCACTTCCTTGAAAAGGAAGTGGGTGATGTTTCAATGGACAACAAAATGTGAAAGGAGCTTCCATCAATTGAAGCAGTTGTTGACCAGTGCTCTAATTCTGAGAATTGCAGATCATAATGAGGATTTCATGGTTCGCACAGATGCATGCAAAGAAGAACTCAGTGGAGTCCCCAGTCATAATGGTTTTGTGGTATGTTTTGAATCTAGAAAATTAAAAGAGCATTAAAGGCTCTATGCCACTCATGATTTGGAGTTGGTAGCCATAGTGGATGCCCTAAAAAAATGGAGGCACTATCTCATGGGAAAAATATTTGAGTTGAGGACATATCATAATGATCTGAAATATTTGTTTGATCGACCAACTTTAAATGCCAGGTAGAGCAGTGGTCCAGATGGATATTGGTGGCCACCCACCTATTCCACTTGGACCCCCACCATTGCTTCTTTCAGTTTTTCAGTTTCCGCACAGTTTACTATTTTTAGTAGTTTTTTGGGTCCTGAACTTCCACAACTATTTTGAGGCCCTAAACGACATTTTTTGAGAAAACAGGGAGCAACATGAAACAAAGTTGATTGTTGCTCACCCAAAAGTTGTATTCCTCGGATAGATATTTCTAACGAGGTATTGAGCGCGTCAAACGGAGATCGTATGCCAAATTTACGTCCCTGGGAAGTTGATGTACCAATTTACCCAAACGAGGTCCATAGTCTTGGTGTTTCATCTCCTAGGGTTAAGTCTTTAGATGTTTAGGGTTTTCCATTGTTTCTCAATAATAATAGGCCTTAAAGCCTCATTGTAACACATTTAATAGGTCATTAGTTGCCACATCTCTTCTCAGAGATAAGCTACCAGCGCCCTAGCTAGTTTATTTCCATTATGTCTGTAAGCGTGTTTCAATCATTTGTTATTAATGAAATGAAGTCTTATTTTCATTGCATCTCTATGATTATGTGTATTTATGTATTTCATTGTGTTCCTACATAAATTTGGATCAGTGGTATTAGAGCGGTCTGGTCATTCTCAATCCTTCTTTGCATGTTCCCAACGAGGTCGGGGTATAAGGAGTTAGGGCTCGATCTAGTTGAACCTTTAAAAGATTAGCCTCACAAACCCCGATGACCGCCCATGGAGGAAGAAAAGAAAGATGAGGGAGCAGGAGATCCTATCAAAATGTTGCTTGAGAAGGCCCTTGAGAAACAAAGGAACGCGATGATGGACTGTAATGTCCCCCACCTCTTGAAGAAGAGGTTTGGGAAGACATAGTGGTCTAGGTGTCCCCACTAGGCCATAGTCTCACACTAAGGGGGGAGTTCAACAAAGCTAAGGTTATATTCTTAAGTTGACTTGAGAAAAAGTTGAAAAAAGGCATTAAAAGATAACTCAACAGAGAAATAGAAGAGCTGGAATTCGAGTTAGGGTTAACTCTAGGATTTAAGTTAACTCTAGGAGTTAAGTTAACTCTAGGAGTTAAGTTAACTCAACAGGAAATTAGAAGAAAAAGTATAAAGAGAAGGCTAGGGCGCACTTCTTGCGCATTCTGGATTTTGGTATTTGCTTGTTATTGCCTTGAGCATATAGTTTGGGGGTTTTGTTGATACAAACCCTTGTGAGCAACTCAGTGGTGAAAGATCCACTCACCTTGTTCCACAGCTTGGTCTCAGGGATGAAAGACTCCACCCACACCATTCTACACTCATCACATATCCACCAAGAGATTCAGGGAAGCAATAAGGTCGTATTGTTTGAGAGTTTCCAGCAAGGGCACACCATCTTCTAGAGAAGAGTTCGATCTAGCTAATCAGAAGGATCATTGGTCATTCCATCACTTGGGTTTTACTTGCAGGTGCTCCACCATCATTTTGAGGGCTTCTTCGAAGATTTATCATCACTAAATCTTCAGCTATAGTTTGGGACGATTTGGAGGATAGGAGGACGTCCCATTATTCAGTATTTCTCAAATCTAGAGAGATTTGCTTAAGATCTGGATCTGAAACTTCTCCCACAGGGCTCCCATAGCCCGATCTATATTCTTGGGGATTTTCACACCATTTGGAGGGTTCCTTCTTCAAGGACGAGTTGCCTAGGGTTCCAGGCATTCAGGAGGGCGCAACTTCCTTAGAAGATTCAGTACTTGGAGGGGTTGGCACTAGTTGTTCGGCCTGAGACTTCAGGAGGGAGATCCTACCTTCCTGATCTATCATATGGCCGAGTTTGGACTGGTTTAGAGCTTCCTTTCATCAGGGTTGATTTATTGAAGGTCTCAGCCTTCTATTGGAGCATGGAATTCTTCAGCTGGAGGGTTTGGCATTCAGATCTGCTTGTATTGATCTTCATTTCTTATTCAGCCTTTGGAGGATTGTTTTGTATCAGTGGGAGCATTTTGTAGCAGCTCATACTTGTTATCTATTGGTGCCATCTAAGGATTACTCCATATCTACTCTTTCTATTGTATCTGAATTATGCTTCTATAATAAAGGTCAAATATATCCTTATGTTCTCTATATCTTGATTATATTGTGATCTTGCGTATGTTGGATGAATATGGTATAATCATCATTAAAATAACTGGAAAACTTCAATAGACACCTGCATATCAAACAAATCAGTGGTAGTTAGTGATTCCAAGCGAAAGTTTTGTATTGGGATCATTACAGTGGTATCAGAGCTTCGATCCTCCAACTTGTGGAGGGATCAGCACATGCAGAGGTACAGTGGATTCTTTATGGGTCTAAGGAAGAAACCCAGCAGTGAAATAGAGGCTGAAATGGAAGGGTCGGGGGATGACCGTGAGCCCCAAGGCTTGGCCTTCTTAGCAGTCGAATTTGATAAGTTCCAACAAACCATAAACCGCATAGAAAACAAATTGGTCCAACACTTAGATGAGTACCAAGAAACTAGCAGAAGGGGACAGGCCAAAATTTATGAAACCTTGAAGAAGGTTGATGAGAACCTACATAAGATGAACCAGAATCAATCCTGGATAACTAAACTTCTGATGCAAGTGACCCATCAAGGGAAGGACCCTGAAACATATGGGAATAAGGAGGCTGGTGGATCCGATGGATCCCATGATGAGATCAGATATAACCTGGAGAAAGCTCCCAGATCTGAAGGAAGTCTGGGAGGAGGCACGCTCAATGGTCAAATGGGTAGCGGGGCCAATCCTAGGCCATATATGCCCACGGTCACAGATGAACAGCTAGGTTGACATTTGGGTAGCGGGGCTAACCCTAGGCCATACATGCCCACATTCACAGATGAGCAAAGGCAACAGGAACAGGTGGAGGACTTTGTTGAACAAATGATTAGATGTACCAAGGAGTACTACAATTTGGATATGAGGATTCAAAGACAGATGTCCCTTGAGCAGTATTGCCAACTCAGGTTCAGAAATCAACCTAGGCCAAACCACAGGGGTAGTTTTGAGTTTGAACGAATGGCAGGGAAGATAGAGATTCCATACTTTGATGGTATGGCCAAGATGACAGCACAAGCTTGGGTGAAAAAGTTGGATACATATCTGCAGCTTAACCCTATGAGAGAGATGGAGGCCATCAAGTTTGCCACTATGTACTTGGATGTCAAGGCACATGACTGGTGGTATCATGGACTCACCACACTCAGCCACAATTAGATTGTGTCCTATACAGAATTCACTCAGAAGCTTATTGATAGATTTGATCAAGGAGATCCTGAGCTACATTTCTGGGAGCTCACCCAACTCAAGAAAACAGGTATGGTTGAGACATATATTGATGAATTTCAGAGGTTGGCAGTGATGGTGCAAGATATGTCCCCAACCAGGCTCATGATGCTTTTCACAGAGGGGTTGATGGAACCCTTGAAGGGTTGGGTAAAGGCTTTCAAGCCTACCAACCTACAGGAGGCTATCTGGAAGACAAGGGATTTGGGACCAGCTGCTAAGCCTAAATTCATACCCAGACCACCTCTTAGCAATGGAGGAAGAGATCAAAGGCCTCCAATAAACCAGGGAGGACGTGACCCTAAGGGTTTTGATAGGGGCCGTGGAAGAATAGATGACAACACCAGGAGGGAATTGAGGAGGAAGCAACTCTGCTTCACATGCAAGGAACCATGGAATCCATCACACAAGTGCATGGGACGCGGCCAGGTACACTACATAGAGGTTACCTCAGACAATGAAGAGGAGGAAGATTATGCTCAAATACAGAATATCGAGGCCGAAACCCCAAAGACAACAGAGGAGGAGATTCCAGAACTAGACAGTGCGGCTGAGGAGAAGGCCACCTTGGCATCTATCAGCGGGGTGCCCAAATTCAACACCTTCAGGATGAGAGGGGTCTTGCAAGGGCAGAGAGTATCTGTATTGATTGATGGAGAAGCCTCTCACAACTTCATTGACACAACATTGTTGAAGAGGAGACATGTACCCACAGTCGAATTTGAAGGATTCAAGGTAGAAGTGGCAGGTGGTAGTACTATGCCCTATGACAGATACATTCCAGTTATGAAGCTCACCTTGGGAAGGCATGAGCTAGTCCAGGACGTCTATGTGATGGACCTTCCAGACACCAACATCATCCTAGGGGTGCAGTGGCTTAGCACATTAGGGTCTATTACCACCAACTACAAGACCATGGAAATGTCCTTTGTAGAGGAAGGAGGACGAAAGGTTGTGCTCAGAGGCATGACAGGTAATTCTACCAGAGTGGTCACGACCAAGAGGATGGAAGCCATCTTCAGGAGGGAGGAAATTGTGTATGCAGCAGAATGTAGAATCTCAGCACGTGTGGATGAGAAAGGAAAGGTGCAAAACACCCCAGAGATAAAAAAGATCCTTGACAGGCACCATAAGGTGTTCGGGCTGATTCCTCCAGGTGTGCCACCAGACAAGGGGTTTGAGCACATCATTGAACTACAGGCAGGGGCTAAACCAGTTATCACCACACCCTATAGACATCCCAAGAAGTATAAAGATGAGATAGAGAAGGCCATCAAGGAGCTTCTAGACATGGGACACATCAAGCCAAGTTTGAGCCTTTTTGTTTCTTCAGTTGTCTTGGTCAAGAAGAAGGATGGGACGATGAGGATGTGCATTGACTTCCGGGCTTTGAATAAAAAGACGATGAAAAACAAGTATCCTATACCCAGGATTGATGAGCTGCATGGAGCTATCTATTTCACAAAAAATGACCTTCGTTCGGGCTACCATCAAATCAAGATGAGGGAGGAGGACATCTTGAAAACAGCTTTCAGGTGTCACTACGGCCATTACGAGTTTTTGGTAATTCCCTTTGGGCTAACCAATGCCCCAGCCACATTTCAATATTGCATGAACCATGTGTTCAACAAACAACTGAGGAAATACTTGTTAGTATTCTTTGATGACTTGCTCATTTACAGTAAAACGTGGGAGGAACACCTTCAACATGTGGACCAAATCCTGTCAATCATGGAAGAACAATCACTATACGCTAAGGAATCCAAGTGTGAGTTCGGGATGACAGAGGTGCTCTAATTGGGACACATCATAGGAGAAAAAGGGGTACAGGTACATCAGGAAAAAATAACAGCCATCAGAGAATGGCCTACTCCTAAGGCACTCACAGAGTTAAGGGGATTCCTAGGCATATGCACATACTACAAAAAAATTGTCAAGGGGTTTTCTCAACTGTGTACACCCTTGACTGATCTGACCAAAAAGGGGGCCTTCAAATGGAGTGAAGAGGCCAAAGCCACAATGGAGAGAATGAAAGAGGTAATGAGCACCTGCCCAGTTGTAGCTCTTCCAGATTTCGGCCTACCTTTCACCTTGGATTGTGATGCCTCAGGGGAAGGTATAGGGTCCGTGTTGATGCAGAATAGGCACCCTCTGGCCTATGAAAGCCAGAAACTTAAGGGTCCTGAACTGCTTTACAACATTTATGACAAAGAAATGTTGGTTATCATGCATGCACTAGCCAAATTTCGACAATATTTGGTAGGTGCAAGGTTTGTGGTCAAATCTGACCATAATAGTCTTAAATACCTATTGGAGCAAAAGGATTTGAATGAAAGGCAGCAAAAATGGGTAAGCAAAATACAAACCTATGACTTTGACATTGAATTCATCAAAGGAAAGAACAACGCAGTAGCCGATTGTAATGACCCTAGTTGGATAAATGTTTAAGAAATTATAAAGTAAAACTAATTAGGGAATTAATTATGTTACCAAGGTATTAATTAAACAAAGATGATTTAATTAGATTAAGTAAGTGAGTTATTAATTAATTAAAGGACATAATTGTAATTAATTAATTAATAACTTAACTACAAACTACATTTAATAACTTACGTGATGGATTTAATGGATTAATGGAATATGATATAAAATGGTTGCGTATACAACAAGGGATAAAATAAGAATCCCGAGAAGATAAAAGAATTAATGGGAATGGATAAGGGTAATAAAGGAGTTAGGTGAGGAGGTAAATGCGGGGGGGAGTCGGTGAAGGAGGGATAAGGAAGGGAAGGAGTTGGAAGGGGATGAATTCTACGGGAGTTGGGGATGAATTTTGGGGGAGAGCTGGGAATTGACACAGTGCGTGAAATTTTGAGTGGAATTGACACAGTGCACCGAGGGTTGCTGGGGGTTTTGGGCTCGGAGGGCCAGGATATCCGTTGATATCCTGGGGCTAGGGAGCTAAATAGTCGGCAGGGAGGACGGTTTTGGGTAGCGTTCTAAAGAAGTAGGAAGGAAGCAAGTTGCAGACAACAGGAAGGATTATTAGCATCAGACTTAAGGTATTTCTCTAAAATTTATGCATTGTTGTATTATGTTAAAGAAAAAATTTATTATTCATAGTAAAAATTGAGTTACGGAAGTTACTGTTATAAAATTTCTTGTTATTGAATTTATGTCTTAGTTTATCAAAATAAATTGATGTAAAATTTAATCCGGCTATCACATATGGTATCAGAGCTGTAGTTGAAGCACTGGAGCCTTAAGGGCCAAATTCCCCTCCGCCTAACCTGCAAACCAAACCAAATTCAGAAATTTTAAAACTAATATAAAAATAAATGCATTATAAATTTACCAAAGTAAAACCATAAATAAGTTTCAATTTGCTTTCTTTCTTTACACAGTTGATTTTGTTTTGATATTGCACAGGATTTGTTTTAGGTTAAATTCAAATAAGCCGGAACTTTGTTTCTTTGGCGGTTTTTAAAGTACCCCATGAACCGTTTTGATGGAGTTTTTAAAAATAATACTCGAGCCCAGGGTTATTTGGCGCTGCAGATCAGTCCGAACATTCCTATATTATGATTATTCTGAAGGGGGGGCTCCTGGCCTACCTAACCATGTCATTTAAAAAAAAAAAATCTTGCCAAAAATAGTTTTATTGAAGCAATACTCTATAGCAGCCTATCCAAAATGGCAATTAAGTTATTTGCCAAGTTTAACAACATTTTTTATCCAACACTTTTTTTAAAAATTTAAAATATTTGAAGACTCATAAATAAATTGAAAAAAAAAAAACAGAAGACACTGCACACGAAAACACAAGCAATTGCTTGGAGCTGTTTTTCATGTAAAGGCAAGTAATGTTTCATGAACAATGAAGAAAAATAATTCTTACCATGTAGCTCCAGTTTTTCTCATTATTTCATCAAACAGCTTCCCTATTTTCTTAAAATAAAAAAAAATAAAAAATAAAAATCCGCGTCACGGGACCCTAATTTTGAGACTTCGGGCCTATTTGATGGTGGAAAATAAATAAATTCTAGCTAGCCTCAATTAATGTATCTAAGCTCCATGCACTTGTGTGGCCTGGTATTTACCAAGATTGCGAGTGCATGCCGAGTTGCAAAGTTCTAATTCAATTCAAAGACCGGGGTGGTGAATGCTTGCATGCTAACGGTTACGGTGGTGATTCTTTTCTACTGTTTCCGACCTCTTGAAAAGAAAAAGAAAAGTAAAATCTATGGCCTAAACATTAGTTAAACTTGTAAGAATCCCTTATTAGCTTTTACCTTTGAAAGCTTTACAGGCAGGGTTCGAAACCGGATGTCGTTTCGGTGTAACGTTTAAGACTGACCTTTCCGCTAGCAAATTACCGGCTAAAAGGCCAAAGGAACAGAAATATTTGTACACATTATACCAGCAAGCATAGCTCAGCTCAAATTAAGTGCAGAATGTCTAGAATTTTGAAAGAACCTACTCTTCCTTTAATCTACCACATATATACAAGTTAAAGAGTGAATGGAATCTTAATGTAAGTAAATGAATGAAAATGCAGTTTCTGAAGTGAAGAATTCCTTCCTCCCTGGTCAGATAATAGAATTTACCTCGGAATGCAACGAAAAAGCGGGAAATTTGGCTTCAGATGTTCCTCCTTTCTCCCTTAAAAGCACAGTGTTCTTTAGCATGCAAATCTATTTTCATTTTCAAGTAGCTACCTCGGTAAGGATAGAACCTGGAACCACACAAACAAATGCAAGCAGATAGAACTAAATCCGAATGCCTTAAACTTAATAGTAGGGTTCCTTGCTACAATTTCGCCTCAGCTAAGAAACATCCAGTCCTTTCCCCAATGGGCTTTGTCCACTTGAACTATAAACCTGTGTACTCTAGAGAAAATGAACTGCATCAACTACTAGATTCAGAAACACAAAAAATTAGGGTTCAGTTTTTTTTTTAAAAAGGAAAATGCCGGTGCAACTATTTCTATACTCGACTAAAACTTAGGTCTGAACCCCACCAATGTTTTGAAGCCCTGATCCCGTACAACACAGTCGCCATAAGTGACAGGCTTGAAAGCAATAGTGTAATTAACTACAAGCAGGCCATAGTAGTAGGGCCTACAACAGATGACGGTAAGGCATGTCCTCGGCCCGGCCAACAGCTACAATCCTCACAGCTCAACAGATGATGACAAGGTGCAGATCCAAAGCCCAACAACATTTACACAGGATCATTCTAACACGTTGATACCCTAAATTTTCAGGAGAGGAACGGATGATGGGGTCTGTAGACCTCGCATTCCTTTAGAGAAGAACACCAAACTAAGTCCCGATATTAACAGCGTGAATTTTATTCCAAAGCTTACTAAAATAAGTTCAATCACAGAACAAGCATTGCCACAGTGACAGAAAATTCCCCAGTAAAAACAGATGAGTAAAAGAACCCCAAGCTAAGGCCATATATTCAACAGAGTTAAAATTATTCGAAAGCTCGCTAAGTCTGCCATGGTTGTCGCTGCTCTCTGCTTCAGGGGCCATAGAGGGCAACAGGGTTAAGCCTCCAGGATTTGAACTGAAGTAAACCCCTACACATTCGAATTGCCTGCAACACTACGCAAGCGCAGGCAGGTATTCAAAATTTTGCATTTGAATTTGCCGAATTTGGCGTGGCGGAGAGGTTTCCCTGCAGATCTGAAGCTCGTGGCGGAGAGGTTTCCCTGCAGATCTGAAGCTCGTGGCGGAGAGGTTTCCCTGCAGATCTAAAGCTCGCAGCCTAGGAATCAAATCCTAGGAACATCTTAGGTGTTCGGTACTGGGAGCCGGAGGCCGAGCACGTGGGCCTCATGCCAGAAGCCCGCTGCCAGCGAATGCCACGGATATATTTCTATATATATTAAGCTTTGGCTTTAATGATTTATTTAAAAGTATTAATACGTTTTTTTTATTTATTAAATTATCATTTTATTAATATGCCCTTTTTAATAATTAAAATTCCATTTTTTTTTTATTAATTAAAATTTTAGTGTTATAATTTATTTAAAAGTGTTAAGACGCTAGTATAAAACTA